>CM060921.1:693695751-694295751 GCA_030737875.1 Allium sativum
GGCTTATCCAGCGGCCACATGCTACCGACCTAATGTGAGAGGTCTGCGCATTAATATTTAACTAATGCAAATCTGACATAAATATGATGTCTAAAACATGTTGGGTGGATAGGGCTAATCTAACTGGACTGATGAATCAATAAACCTGTTTCGTGAATCTGTAGGCCTAATACAAAGTTAGACAATCTGTAAGTCAGTTAAAACTGTACTTCTGATCCGTTAGTCTGAAAACCTATTGACTTGATTTTATGATCTGTGAACTAGTTGATCTGAACTCTTAGGTCTGAAAACTTGTAAACAAGTTAATCTGAAATCCATTAGTCTGGGGACACAAGGTTAGGAGGGAAAATACTTGTGTCATCTATTGTTTGGGACCCATATTAGTCAGTAACCCTTTCTGGTATCAAAACTATGACCCAACATTAGGTAGGGTCCGGGCACGCTTATTGACCTAATTATAAGCGATTCATTCTGATACTGGCGAGGGGTGTTGATGGTGCGTTCCAACCGAGTCATGTGCGTGCATGGATCCCGGTCTGCCTTTGAGGATGTAAGACGCCGTGACATCTGTAAATTGGTCTGTGTCATTCAAAGGTTGCCACTTTAGGGAGTGATACACCCTTCTGTGGGGCTGGCACAGTGTATTTATGTATTAGGCAGCCGATCGCTTGGGGTAGATTTATGGTACACTTAGTTCTGTCTGTTTCCGTGGGGTACCGTCTGTTTCTATTGGGTGGTAACACCTGTCTGCTTATGCGTGGTACCGTCTGTTGGGGTGGTAAAAGCCCATTTACTAGTGTACACCTAATTCTAACATTCTGTTTCCGTCGGGATTATTCTGTTTCCGTCTCTGATTCCGTTTATGTACCTTCTATCTGTTGGGGTGGTAAAGGCCCATTACTGGCATTCTGTTTCTGTATAGATTACTCTGTTCCGTTTCTGTTTCAGTTTAGACATTAGGGTAACACCTAATTCTGTTGTACTAGTATTAGTGCAGATGAGTAAGATATAAGTAAGAAGTATAACTTGGGCTATATCATTCTTTTTCTTCGGTTTAGCTTAAGTACACCAGTTACTCCTGTTGCTGTTGTTTCTTATCAAGATTTATTTTCATGTCATGATATTATTATCTGTTCATATGCTGAAAGTCACTGGACTTGCCAGACTTTATGTCTGACCTGGCTTGTTTTCGCCCCTTTTCTTTCATCCCCCCCCCAAGTTTTTAGGGTGGAAATATAGGAGTTTGATTCGGATTTTCTCTGCTTGAAGTATCGCTTGGCCTTAGCTCTATCTTTCCATGACAGTTTATGTTGGGGATTATGACTTTAAAAACCATGCATTCTGAAGGCTTTTGTACAAGACCGATATTTTGTACTTGAATTCTGATATTGTGATTTGAAAAGATGTAACCAAACTTATTTCGGTTTCTGTTGTAATAAAGTTATAAATTTTTCAAGTACTGTTTTATCTGTCTTGTAAATTTCTGTTCTGTCTACTAAAATGCTCCATCAAAGTTAAGGCATTCCCTTTGTGAGTGACCTTAATGGAGTTGGGATGTTACACTTGGTATCAGAGCTGATGGTTACCAGATCTGATAAAAAGGTTTTGGAAAACTATTTTCAAAAAAGTTTTTAAAAGGAAGTATTTTCGAAAGTAGAGTTTATTTTGAAAAACATAATCCCCAAAGCCATAGCCTATCTTTCTATCCTTTGTTTTGAATCTTTTCTTTTTCTTTCGTTTCAGCATGTCTGGGGATCATAACCTTCCGGAGGGCGTACCGATACCTGGCTGGTTCAGGAGGTACCTAGAAGCTAGGGCTAATGATGCGGGCCCAACAAACGTCCCTCCTCCCCCAGATGCAGCGGTTCCTCCTCCGCCGCGCGTGAAAAACAATTTTAACGTTGGAAACGTTGTTTCCATACCTTGTCGCTGATGCATGCGATTTATTATCTAACCCATGTACGTTTAGAGCTTATTTTAAGCCTCATTTGTAGTGTATATGTGGAAATACTAGCCTTGTTAATTGTAAAATTTTGACAACACTTTAATAATTAATAAAAATGTAATTTTTTTTACATCTTAGAATTTGTAGAAAATTTGAGAACATAAATCTGTAACTTTTTGTAAAACATTATTTGATGTGTTTAGTGTTTATGAAAGAGAAAATAAGGAATTAACATCATTCCTCTTATTTGCTCCTTAATGTAACACCCCGTAATTCCATAACACTAAGATTCACAAATCAAGGCAGAATTAAATTTTAAAATCAAAATCAAGGGAGACGGGCTGCGCCATTGCTTCATCTCGAAATTCTGCATGAAAATGAGTCCGAGTTTGCGTAAATCGGAGTCCGTATGAGGAAGATATGGCCTCCGGAAGTTTCAGCGAAGTTCAAATTTCAAAACAGACTCAGATGCGGGCTGGGCGGGAAATTTCCCGCCCAGGACCCAGGTCGACCAGGGTGTCGACCTGGAAGTCGACCCCCACATAGGTCAACCTGGGGGTCGACCTGCTCCCGAAAATCCAGTTTTCTGAACCTGGTTCGTTTTTCTGTATCCGGACGCTATTCTTACCAGATTCGTTGACTTCTGCACTATAAAAACACCCCTAGGCCTCATATTTTCTCCTCACAACTTCTCTATGCCTATACTCTGCTCTAATTCTAATTAAAATAAAATAAAACGAAAATCCAAGACAAGGTTATGCTGCTCAAGTTTGTCAAGAAGAGATTCGAATCAAGATTAAAGCTTCAAAATAAGAATCAAAGGCTAACTCAAACGGTTTCGAGCAACGTCGCACGAATCATAGCAACGCCATCTTTCTATTCTAAAAACCGGTCAACGTAAGTCGATTACTTTTTAGATTTGAACGTTTTCTCTATTCGTGACATGTAGTTAAAGGAATAAAAGAATATGCCAAACCTTTCTATTCGAATCAGTGCTTATATCTTTGGAATTAATTAAGAACTGTTATGATTCGATGACCAATGAGACTGTGACTATGAAACTATGGACCTTAAAACCTTATGCCTCTTTGACTATGAATATTGCCTATGACTGTGAACATTGCCTATGACTGTGACTCATGACTATGAGAATTATTTCCTTGACTGTGGACACAAGCCTATGCCTTTGATTAGGAAACATAAACTTTTGCCTATGACATAACAAGAACAGGTGTGATTAAACACTTATGATTCGTGACTAGGAAAGTGTTGCTTAAGTTTTGTGACTATGAAATTGGGTCTAAACCTGATTATCTATTCTGTTTATTCTTGGTTTTCTTTGGTTTTAGACCTTGGGAATTTACCTATTAAGTTAGGTCTACCCATGTTCTTGAGCCTATACTATTCAACCCTTTTCATGTCGTAATATTACCATATCTATATGCCTGTGAATTGTCATCTTATGCCAGTTATTATGTCCATTCTTTCATGACATTTTGGTTCATTCCCTTTTTCCACGAATCTAGATTTATTTATAATCTAGGTTGAATCACGATTATACGAACGGTGGGAATACGATTTGGGCAAAATATGAAATTTACTAAAAACGTGGTTATAAACTTGGAAATTGGCATAAATTGGGAACATGTATTATGGATGTTCATAGAAATGAAAATGGGAGAAATTTGACATGAATTATAGGATGTGTAATTTGAATCTAGTATTGACTTGTAAATCTAGCATTTACATGAACTGTGAACTAGAATAATAAGTCTAGTTTGACATGAATTGTAATTAGAATGATTAAATCAGAATTGGGTTAGCTAATTTGGCATAATAAGTATATCGGCATAAATTTGAAATTTGCCATAATTGGGAGTACTTGTCAGGTTTAGCAAAATCATGGTTAGTGACACTTAATTTGGTAATAGTTTACATACCAAAAAGGCATAAATATGATATAGAGGGGAAAATGGGCCATAATAATAAATGTTGACAATTTACATTAAAAGAGTAATTACGAAATAAGTAAATTAGGAATAATTTACTTATATAATTTGTCCTAAATGAGAAAATGTAAATTTAGACAAATTAAAGGTTTATTAACGACATCTCTTTTAATAATACACCAGAAAGTTCTAGGGTGACAGAGAGGATAGTGTCTAGGCTTGGGTTTGGGAAATATAAGTTTCCTGCTCTCCCTGGCTATCCCTAATTGATCCGACGGACGGGATGGTTACTTTCAAAACCTGATTTGAAAATTAATCAAAACCCTTTGAACTTAGGAAACACGAATATGCCTAACCCGAGGTTAGACTGAGTTGCGATGTAAACCTGCCTGGAACTAACCGGAACATCCAGTATCGCAACAATACCTGTCTAATGTGAGTGGTTGCGGCTTTAATTTATTTAGTTAAAGCTAGAACAAGAATGGTAGGGTTAAGTTGACTAAGACGCTTAACCAATTCAACATGATAACCAGACCGGTGGGTGGGGTTAGGTTCATACAGACATTTAACACAGTTAAGCTAGAATGGGAGGGTTAAGTCCATAGGAACACTTAACCAACTTAACACAGTTAAGCTAGAATGGGAGGGCTAAGTCCATAGGGACACTTAACCAACTTAACCTGGTAACAAGACAAGATTTGTAGGGGTTAAGTAACTAAGAAAACACTTAGCCAAATGAACATGTTAACTAGACTAGAAGGTGGGGTTAAGTAAAGTTAATACACTTAGCCAAATTAACATGTTAACCAGACTAGAGGTTGGGGTTAAGTAAAATTTAATACACTTAGCAAATTTGATATGTTAGCTGGACTAGACCATAGGGTTAAGTAAACTTGAACACTTAACCATCAGATAGTGGTAAAGGAATAGGGTTAAGTCTAAAACATGAAGGGATAATACTTAACCATTAATAACATGTTAGTTAAAACAGACGGGCATAAGTTAAAAAGGAACACTTAACCAATACGGGATGAACGGGTAGGGTTAAGTAATAAGAAATACTTAACCAATATAACTTGGTTTGTGGTAGGGTTAAGTCAACATGAATTACTGATAACACTTAACCAGTTTAACAGGATAAATGAAGAGGGTTAAGTTAGCTTGAATTGACTAAAGACACTTAACCAATCCAAATTGACGGGAAAGAGAACTAAGTAGTAAACCTTAGTTAAAAGGAGCTAAGTAGTAAACCTTAGTTAAGAAAACAACGATTCTGGAAACTAAGTGGTAAACCTTAGTTAGTAAAACTAAGTAGTAATTCTTAGTATAACATGGGAAGGAGAGAATGTTCGTCTGAGTAAAAAGATGGCTCCAACGAATTGGGTTACGAAGCCCGAGGCTTCGAGGGGACGTGAGGGTACTCTTGGTATCCCTCTGTGAGGCTGCAGATGATCCTCCTGGGCTTACAGAGGTTAAGGTCTGCGTTAGAAGAACCAGGGGTATGCCTTGGTTGCAATATATGACAACCTAAAGACTAGGATGGACCAGCGTGATTCGGCGAGAAAACGGTAGCCCCATGATAGCAACTCGTCGTCTACCATCCATCTTGAGTCAATCGAGATACGTGAAGCGGAAAGGCGTGGAACTCCAAAAGACCATATACTTGCTATCTAGTTATGGGTGAGGATGGCCATAGGTTAGTGGGGGCATAGGGGGCCTGCGTATAATTCTCATTTTTCAAGGTGTGCCTTTCATTAGTTGAGGGAGGGGTCGAGTGGGACCATAGCCACTGGAATAAAAACAGACCTTAGCATCTGCATCGGCAGATATCTGAAAGCTCCCGACCGAGTTCTGTGTTTCTTGATTTGCCCTGCCACAGGACTCGGGCCGCACATTATAGGACATGTGCATCTAGACAAGCGATAACGATTAGCGATACATGCGTGGGGAAGTCTAGGAACATATACCACTCTAGGTAGTGTGTCCTAGACTAGGGGCATCGTTCGACAGGTAGCGTAATCCCAAGTTGGACTAGGTGGCATAAACCCTAAATCCGAGAAGCGTTCAGCAGATAGCATAAACTCTAGTTGAATCTAGAAAGCACTTGATAGAAAACCCTAGATTAGATCTAGGTAATAAATAATAAATGTATGCCTGAAGGCAATGGAAACTACAGGGATTGGGATCACGTTATCGTTACTAGTTGAGACACTAGTTAGGTGGTGCAGAGATATAGAAACCAGTATAACAAGGAAATAGCAAGGCGGTGAAAGTATTAGAGCATATCCAGTTTATCTTATCTTAGCATATCTTGTGATTATCTTGTCTAATCTTGCTGACCCTATCATCATGGTGGTATCTTGTATTCAGTTAATTCATGTCGTTTTGTTTTTCCATGTTCACATGCTAGAAGTTACTGAACTTACTCAGGCTTTATGTCTGACTCTGTTTTTCTTTCGTCTCCTTTTCTTTCGTCCCCCCCCCAAGGTAGTAAAGAAGGGAATAGTATAGCTCAGGTTAAGTTGGATTGTCACTCTTTCCCAGCTTGAAGATTTGTCGAAGTTTTGCTTGGATTCTCTTTTCAGATGCTATGGCTGGCTCTTGCTACATTGGGGAATATAAATGTTGTTTTATGCTTCTTTATTTTGTAAGATAGATGATACTATGATATTATAAAGAAATCGTTGTACAAACTATTTTATCAATAAAGCAAAGTTTTATTTTCCGCTGTTGTAATTTTTGTCTGTCTTGTAATTTATCTGCATCTTTTACCCTAAATGCTCCACAGAACTTAGTGCATTCCCTTTGTGAGTGACACTAACGGATGTGGGGTGTTACACTTCAGGTACCATAATGGCCCATGTAATAAGCTACTTAATGAGAGACAATTTCTGTACGTTATTTTCTCTTCCTCATTTTTAGTTTCTAAAATCTAAAAATAAACTCATCTTCTCATTTCAAATAAATAAATACTTAGAGCTAAATCCTCAGATCATGTTGGAAAGCAAATGATTTTTAGTTAATTCTAGTAGAGAATGATTTCAGGTGGTCTCCTTCAGTCTCTAATATCATTATTACATTGATTTAAGCTCAGTTTTGCAATATTCTTTTCCCATTTTCTGAAATCGACCTTGGTTATAATTGATAGTGTCCAGCTTAGAAGAATCTAGGTTTACTACATCAAATTCAAATTTATTTTAGAGAGTATATCCTGCACATCCAGACTAAAGTAGATGCTTGTTTCTAAAATTGTTATTTAGATGATTGGATTTAATTTCGATCTCAATCCAGTTGTGATAATCTCGTATTATGATACTATATTCTCTGCTTGTTGAAATTCTAGAATTGTAATCTTTTATAACATCAAATCCATGATGTTTATGTGCTTGTATGCTTCATGATTCATCACTTTCAAGGCAAAACATCTCTAGTTCAAAAATCAACAAAATCGGACCACTGTGAGCTTATGGTCATACTTGGATCTCCACCAGCAGTACCATCGGTGCATTTGGATCGGTGCATCAGTAACAGTCTGGGTTGAGACCCAAGCGTACCAGAAACCCTTCCTGACTGCCCCGTTTGACCTCCGGTTTGCCCAAAGAATCTTGTTGTTTTGAATTCAATTTAGGCCATAATTTGTGATGAATTGTCGCTTCATTTCAAGTTCTATTTTCTTGAACTTGTGATTCATTTTGATGACATATCTCCATAGAAATACAAGTGTGGATACATGTCGACACTCACACATTAGTTACACATTTCTAAGCTTAATTTTCGAGAAAACGGTTTTCAAGATTTGGTTATTTTCTTGGAACTTTGATAACCCCAAACTCCCGTAATACGAAAGCAATGATAATCATTGGAATATAACACATAAACAATAATAGCAGAACAGAAATATAGAATTACAGCAGATAATGTACATCAAATTACACTGGAAATAATATATCATCAGAGTTACACAGCATAATAGGATCATACTTAGTACATAATACAGTTTTCAACTTAATATAAAATGTATGCAGCAGAATCAAACATAATATACTAAATGAAGTCTGAACAGCAAAACAAAAATGATAGGATCCATCTTCAGCTCCATAGCTATCCAGAATGAATCTTCTTAAACCTGTATACAAGGCTGCCCGTGTGGAAAGAGGGCACCCGAGTTTGCAAAGGGAAACAAACTACAAGTCAGTCATGGGACTGGTATGAGAAATCTACTTAACCTATTTAATAATAAGGCTAATCACAGGACAACGCCGCTAACGCGGAACGGGTTTACTCCATTGGATTGCCAGTGCATATATAAAGTAAATCATTAAACAACGCAATGCTTTTTAGAAAAATGAAACCATTATAAGACTCAAGTCCTATCACACAATGCAACGCAAATCGGAGGATAGAGTTTTACCTTATAATGGTAAAAAATGCTTGATATGATAAAACGTGTAACACCCCACCTCCATTAAGGTCACTCACAAAGGGAATGCCTTAACTTTGGTGGAGCATTTTAGTAAACAGAATAGAAACTTACAAGACAGATAAAACAGTACTTGAAAAATTTATAACTTTATTTCAACAGAAACCGAAATAAGCTTGGTTACATCCTTTCAAATCACAATACCAGAATTTAAGTACAAAATATCAGTCTTGTACAAAAGCCTTCAGAATGCATAGTTTAAAATCATAATCCCCACAGAAGAAGACAAGCCATACTTTAAGCACTTCAAGCGGAAGAAATCTGGATCAAGCTAGAGTATTCCCTTCTACAAAACCTCGGGGGGGGGGGGGGGGGGGGGGAACGGAAGAAAAGAGGCGAAACAACAAGGGTCAGACAAAAAGTCTGGCAAGTCCAGTGATTTTCAGTTATGAACAGATAATAATAACATGACATGAAAATAAAACTGGATGAGAGATAATAGTAACAGGTGTAACGGATATTACAGAAGAACAGAATGACATAAGCTATTTCTTTACACTTCTCTGCACTAATACTAGTATAACAGAATTAAGTGTCACCCTAATGTCTAAACTGAAATAGAAACGGGTACAGATTTCTACCGCAAACTGAGTCTAACCTCTCACATTATATCAGATTTTCATTAATTAAATATTAATGCCTAGACCTCTCACATTAGACTGACAGTTTGCGACTCTGGTTAGGCCGGTTGGTTCCGGGCAGATTTCTGCCGCAAACTGAGTCTAACCACGGGTTTCAAGCATGTTATAACTAACTTCTCACATTAGAACCTATTGTTTGCGGCCACTGGATGTGCCGGGCGGTTCTGGGCAGGATTACGCCGCAGACTCATTCTAACCTCGAGTTAGCCATGTTTATCTTTGCGGCCAATTAATTAATAATTTACCATTTATGCCCACGCCTAATATACATGTCAATTATTCATAGCTAATTCAGATTATGTCAATAACAGACTGAATATATCAACTTAACAGATATAGCAGATAACAGATTTTCGTAGATTAGGCGACTTAACGGATTCAGCAGATTAAGTAATTTAGCAGATTTAGCATATAACAGATTTGGCATTTTCAGCAGACTTAGCAGATGACAGATTTGGTAGATGAACAGATCTAGCAGACTAGGCAGTAGAGCAGAACTACCAGATTAAGCAATATAACAGAACTTGCAGATTAAGCAATATAACAGAACTAGCAGATTAGGAAAATATAGCAGAACTAGCAGATTAGGCAAATATAACAGATTTAATCATTCCTTAAAGTTCCACAAACATATCTTGCCTAATTATAAATTTTGCCTAAATCTGCATGCCTAAATAGTTGTCATGATTCACACTATGATCATATACCCCACGTTTGCATTGAATTTACATGTCACAGATTATGGTCATAATTTACATGTCCCAGTTTAATTCAACTTGCCTAGTACAAAAGATTCACATATAAATTATACCAAATATAGCCATCGATTTCAATGCATGTCATATATTCAAAAATCTCCTACTTAGGTGTTATTCACATTTAATAGTTATCAAATCTTAATATAGATCTTCACACCTAAGTCATATTCTCTTTCAAATCATGAATTGTTATATAAACAATATGCCCCACAATCTAGTTATAACAGATCTTAATTCAAAAATATGCGTTATGTCCAATGTCTCAAGTCACATGTTAACATACCATGGTTCCTCTTCTTCCAATTCACAGAATATGCATAGATCTAAATCTAGTTTACAACTTATGTCCTTTTTCTTAAATCAGTCACAGATTAGCCATGTCCCATTTATGCCACATTCATTATTTGTTCCAAACATTTTAGCGTTCGTGCATTAATCTCTTAGGAGATTGGCGCAGGCTCGTAGTAGCCTGGCTATAGAACAGAAAGAAGAAGAGATACAGAATAAAATAGATCAGAACAGAACATACACAATCTCAAATTCAGATTTACAATCATGTCACAATTATGATTAAAGTTTATATCGGAAAATAACTGCACTTGCCTTGGTTGGATTAAAGAAAGAACTTTAATTGTTGTAGAATCGTTGTAGAAGCTTTAATCTCTAGTTTGAATTGAGTTGCTTAGGTTGATGTCGATTAGCTTCTAGTTTTGATTCCAGCAGAGTAGCGACGCCATTTTTATTTTTATTTAGAACAGAGGCTGAGCAGAATAGAATTGTGTGTAGAGAAGGCTAGGTTTGGGGCTGTTTAAATAGGTTTAGGCAGACGAATCTAGGCAGAAAACAAGGCCGGATACATAAGAATGCACCCAGGCCCAAAACCAGGTTCGGGGACCAGGTCAACCCCCAGGTCGACTGCCCAGTCGACCTGGTCGGGGGGGGGGGGGGGTCGACTGCCCAGTCGACTCCCCAGTCGACCTGGGTACTGTGGGGTCCACTACCCAGTCGACTCCCCAGTCGACCTTGGTCCTGGGCGGGAAATTTCCCGCCCAGCCTACATCTGGGTTTGAATTCGAATTTTGAATTCGAATTTCGAGCTGTTTTCGATTCTGAAAATTCCTGAAACTTCAGAGGGTCATATCTCCCTCATACAGAATCCGATTCTTGCAAACTCGGACTCGTTTCCAAGCAGAATTCCGAGTCGAACACAATGGCGCAACCCATTTCCCTTGATTCTTATTTTTAAAAATTAATTGTCCTCTAATTTGTTACTTATACGTTTATAAAAAATACGGGGTGTTACATTCTCCCCTCCTTAAAGGATTTCGTCCCCGAAATCTTCAAGTTAAGAAGAATGTGTCCTACCATCCAACGTCCATCTACTCAATCATCAATCACTGGCGTCCATTGTCCTTAGAAACTTCTAATGTTGTATGAACATATGCAAAAGTGTGTGTATATGTTCCTTATCTAATGCAGAGATCAGGCGGTCCACTGATTCAGTTGACCTCCTTAATGCGAATTATGCCAGTGCCACGAGTCCAACATGTATGCAATTCGATACATATCATTTCTGTATGAGTGCACAACCATTCAGTCATATGCAACATCCATGTGCTGAGTCAATCATTTTGCATCCACAAAAATTGAAAATGCTCACACATCCATATGCAGTATGAGAGTGTTTCAAGCCGATCTAGTGCCTAGTGTGTGTATATGCATCCACGAGCAACCACTAGCAACCACTTGCATCCACTTGCAACCATCAAACATAACATGTCTCAAACACATGTTTAGACCCATTAGTTTCTACCTAAAGTTGGAAGATTCGATCGATAGGATACAGTCGAATGATGGAAGCGAGTACAGATAAAACAAAAACTTGGTTCCCATTAGACATGGGTCCTAAGTATCGGCCCCGAAGACCGAAATCAACATCAAATTGACACCCAGAGGATTACCCTCTTTAGATAATGTCAAAACTGGAAATCTTAACCTTATCGGAAGTATTCAGATATTTACAGATTACTGGTACAGATCAGGTTACTGAACTAAGCATGTTAAAACCCAGAATGTATGCGTCCTACTTGACACCTAACACAGATATCTCTCAAACCCCAATCTATCACAAATAGATTAGTCATAACCCTTATGGGTTTGAGTCTACAGCGGAATCAGAAACAATACTAGTATTAAAGTGCAGAGTATCGATTACAGAATCAAAATGCCAGAATCAGAAAGAGTTTTAACTCAACAATCAGATAAGAAACTTAAACCTTCTACTCAAATTTTCTTATTTCTACCCTATCTATCAGTCCCTTGAGCATTCACCTGTCCTCCAGAAGTGGGTTCTGCCCTCTGCCCTTGCCCTCGTTTCTTCGGGCAGTCCCTAGTGAAGTGTCCCATCTCACCACAGTTGAAGCAAGTGCCCTTCCTTTTTCTGCAATCCTTGTTCAGATGTGTCGAGCTTCCACAAGTAAAGCACTTTTTCCCCTTTTATCTTCAGACTTCCCATCCTTCTTTTGTATTTCCTTTTTGGGCCATGCTTTCTTATTCTGTGGTTCTTCCTTCTTTGTCTCTTCGGGCCCTTGTCTTCCTCGTGCAGTAGTGCCATTTCTACCAATTTCTCGTAAGTCGCTCCCATGGGTACATGGGTCATGGCTAGGCTGTGCAGTGGCTCGTTCAATCCTTTAACAAAGCGGAGAGCCTTTTTATGCTGAGTGTTGACTAAATCCAATCCGAACCTAGCCAGTTGGTTGAACTGGTTGACGTATTCCTTGACCGTCATACTTCCTTGCTTAAGAGATAAGAACTTTTCCAGTTGTAGACTTCGTTCAGCTTGCGAGAGGAATTTTTCTCAAACCTTGTTCTGAAATCCATCCATGTTTCAACTGGCATCTCGGCGTTAGTGACTTCCCACCAATAGGAAGCTTCGTCTTTGAGCAGCCATACCGCCAACTGTACCTTCTGCCTATCGTCCACCTCGAAGATAACGAACAGATCCTCAGTTTCTTTGAGCCAGTTCCTCGCTTCTACGAATGATTCAGTTCCCTTGAAATCCTTTCCACCCATGGCCCTAAAATCTCTACAGATCATTGAGAAAGAAATTGCACGAGGAGGGGGTGGAGGAGGGGGATCATTTGCTGGACCTGCGGCAGCGGTCCTAGCCTCAAGATATTGACGAAACAAACCAGGTACATGAACACCCTCTGGTATCTCAGATGCTTCAGACATGCTGAAACGAAAAATGAAAGATTCAATTACAAAAAGGACTGAAGGAAAGGTATATGGCTCTTGGGGATTATGTTTTTCAAAATAAGCTTTATTTTTGAAAATACTTCCTTTCAAAACCTTTTTGAAAATAGTTTTCAAAAACTTTACCCAATCTGGTAACCTTCAGCTCTGATACCAAGTGTAACACCCCACCTCCGTTAATGTCACTCACAAAGGGAATGCTTTAACTTTGGTGGAGCATTTTAGTTAACAGAACAGAAACTTACAAGACAGATAAAACAGTACTCGAAAAATTTATAACTTTATTTCAATAGAAACCGAAATAAGCTTGGTTACATCCTTTCAAATCACAATATCAGAATTCAAGTACAAAATATCAGTCTTGTACAAAAGCCTTCAGAATGCATAGTTTAAAATCATAATCCCTACAGAAGAAGACAAGCTATACTTTAAGCACTTCAAGCGGAAGAAATCTGGATCAAGCTAGAGTATTCCCTTCTACAAAACCTAAGGGGGGAGGGGGGAACGGAAGAAAAGAGGCGAAACAACAAGGGTCAGACAAAAAGTCTGGCAAGTCCAGTGATTTTCAGTTATGAACAGATAATAATAACATGACATGAGAATAAAACTGGATGAGAGATAACAGTAACAGGTGTAACGGATATTACAGAAGAACAGAATGTCATAAGCTATTTCTTTACACTTCTCTTCACTAATACTAGTATAACAGAATTAGGTGTCACCCTAATGTCTAAACTGAAACAGAAACGGGTACATAATAATTTCCACAGAAACAGAAAGCTAATAATGGGCCTTTACCACCCGAACAGAAACAGACAGAAGCAGAATGCTGATAATGAGCTTTTACCACCCGAACAGGAACAGATAGATTAATCCCTATGGAAACAGAATGTAGAATTAGGTGTACACTAGTAAATGGGCCTTTACCACCCGAACAGACGGTACAATGCAAAAACAGACAGGTGTTACCACCCAACAGAAACAGACGGTACCAACAGAAACAAACAGAACTAAGTGTACCCTAAAACCCTACCCCAAGCGATCGGCTCCCTAATACATAAATACCCTGTGTCGGCCCCACAGTAGGGTGTATCACTCCCTAAAGTGACAACCAATTGGCACAGACCTATTTACAGATGTCACAACGTCTTACATCCTCAGAGGTAGACCGGGATCCATGCACGCGCATGACCCGGTTGGAACGCACCATCAACACTCCTCGCCATTATCAGAATGAACCGCTTATAATTAGTTCAGTAAGCGTGCCCGGACCCTACCTACTGTTGGGTCAAAGTTTTGATACCAGAAAGGGTTACTGACTAATATGGGTCCCAAACAACAGATGACACAAGTAATTCCCTTCCTATCCTTGTGTCCCCAGACTAACAGATTTCAGATTAACTTGTTTACAAGTTCAGACATGCAGAATTCAGATCAACTAGTTCACAGACAAGTTTTCAGACTAACGGATCAGATATACAGATTTAACAGACTTACCGATTAACCAGTTACAGATTAACAGACTTATAGATTTGTCTAACTTTGTAATTGGGCATACAGATTCACGGAACAGATTTATTAAATTCATCAGTCTGGTGGGTTTAACCCTATCCGCCCAACACGTTTTAGACATCATATTTATCTCAGACTTTCATTAATTAAATATTAATGCCCAGACCTCTCACATTAGACTGACAGTTTGCGGCTACTGGTTAGGCCGGTTGGTTCCGGGCAGATTTCTGCTGCAAACTGAGTCTAACCTCGGGTTTCAAGCATGTTATGTCTAACTTCTCACATTAGAACCTATTGTTTGCAGCCACTGGATGTGCCGGGCGGTTCCGGGCAGGATTACGCCGCAAACTCATTCTATTCTCGAGTTAGCTATGTTTATCTTTGCGGCCAATTAATTAATAATTTACCATTTATGCCCACTCCTAATATACATGTCAATTATTCATAGCTAATTCAGATTATGTCAATAACAGACTGAATATATCAACTTAACAGATATAGCAGATAACAGATTTTCGCAGATTAGGCGACTTAACGGATTCAGCAGATTAAGTAATTTAGCAGATTTAGCATATAACAGATTTGGCATTTTCAGCAGACTTAGCAGATGACAGATTTGACAGATGAACAGATCTAGCAGACTAGGCAGTAGAGCAGAACTACCAGATTAAGCAATATAACAGAACTTGCAGATTAGGCAATATAACAGAACTAGCAGATTAGGAAAATATAGCAGAACTAGCAAATTAGGCAAATATAACAGATTTAATCATTCCTTAAAGTTTCACAAACATATCTTGCCTAATTATAAATTTTGCCTAAGTCTGCATGCCTAAATAGTTGTCATGATTCACACTATGATCATATACCCCACGTTTGCATTGAATTTACATGTCACAGATTATGGTCATAATTTACATGTCCCGGTTTAATTCAACTTGCCTAGTACAAAAGATTCACATATAAATTATACCAAATATAGCCATCGATTTCAATGCATGTCATATATTCAAAAATCTCCTACTTAGGTGTTATTCACATTTAATAGTTATCAAATCTTAATATAGATCTTCACACCTAAGTCATATTCTCTTTCAAATCATGAATTGTTATATAAACAATATGCCCCACAATCTAGTTATAACAGATCTTAATTCAAAAATATGCGTTATGTCCAATGTCTCAAGTCACATGTTAACATACCATGGTTCCTCTTCTTCCAATTCACAGAATATGCATAGATCTAAATCTAGTTTACAACTTATGTCCTTTTTCTTAAATCAGTCACAGATTAGCCATGTCCCATTTATGCCACATTCATTATTTGTCCCAAACATTTTAGCGTTCGTGCATTAATCTCTTAGGAGATTGGCGCAGGCTCGTAGTAGCCTGGCAATAGAACAAAAAGAAGAAGAGATACAGAATAAAATAGATCAGAACAGAACATACACAATCTCAAATTCAGATTTACAATCATGTCACAATTATGATTAAAGTTTATATCGGAAAATAACTGCACTTGCCTTGGTTGGATTAAAGAAAGAACTTTAATTGTTGTAGAATCGTTGTAGAAGCTTTATTCTCTAGTTTGAATTGAGTTGCTTGGGTTGATGTTGATTAGCTTCTAGTTTTGATTCCAGCAGAGTAGCGACGCCATTTTTATTTTTATTTAGAATAGAGACAGAGCAGAATAGAATTGTGTGTAGAGAAGGCTAGGTTTGGGGCTGTTTAAATAGGTGTAGGCAGACGAATCTAGGCAGAAAACAAGACCAGATACATAAGAATGCACCCAGGCCCAAAACTAGGTTCGGGGACCAGGTCGACCCCCAGGTCGACCGCCCAGTCGACCTAATTGGGGGGGAGGGGGGGTCGACTACCCCGTCGACTCCCCAGTCGACCTGGGTACTGGGGGGTCCACTACCCAGTCGACTCCCCAGTCGACCTGGGTCCTGGGCGGGAAATTTCCTGCCCAGCCTGCTTCTGGGTTTGAATTCGAATTTCGAGCTGTTTTCGATTCTGAAAGTTCCTGAAAGTTCGCAGGGTCATATCTCCCTCATACGGACTCCGATTCTTGCAAACTCGGACTCGTTTCCAAGCAGAGTTCCGAGACGAACGCAATGGCGCAACCCGTTTCCCTTGATTCTTATTTTTAAAAATTAATTATCCTCTGATTTGTTACTTATACGTTCACAGAAAATACGGGGTGTTACAAAACGGATTTGATATTATTATTAATGTATATATATTTCAAAAACATTTCAATCATAATGTATCATCATAGACGACATAGCTACCATATACTAAGCTATGCTAGCGAAGCAACATCATACACAAAGCTATGCTAAAATAAAGCTGTGCTTTGATCATCAACCACAAGGCTCTGCTTTTCAACTATAAGCCTTGATCATTTGCATCTTGGCATGCCACACAGAAAATTCACGTCATGCGACTGATGTCTACCAAGATATAACCTCTGAGCTCGTACGTCTCAAAGAAGGGTGTTAAGCAAGAGAATAAATTCTCTGCCACCAAACAAATATATATTAAATATAAATCAATCAACACAGAATAAAATCCAATGTCAGACATACATCCAATTACAAGTCTGTTTTGGGTCTCAACGAAACCGAAGACACCTTATTCCTCATTCCATATGTCCAATACGGAAGAGAGGCTCTTGTATATCTGGAAAATCAACAAGTACCTCTGGAAAACTACCACTGTAACCCTTTCCTAGGAGCAAATCAATCCAGGGCATCAGTAGTCATCCATTCGATGTGAAGATCGCCGGTCTTCAATAACCGTATTCAAATCTCCAGCTTCAAATCGTCGTATAATTATTTGAAAAGAGAGTTAACTCGGACTTTTCAAAAAATTCTCGAATATATATAATTTAAATCATTCCTTTTCATTCCATATTGTATATAATAATTTATAACGATTTATCGCTATTTTTATTTATTTAAAAATAGCCATTTTCAATTAAATGATGCTTCGGGTCATTACATGGCCCTGGCGCTGTTTTCACCAAAAGTTGATTTACACATCTATCAAAATATAACCATTGGATCTTAGCAAATTTTATATCGTTGGAAATATCTTTCCAAAAGTAAACCCAACGGTTCCAGTTTTGGGAAAATCCGACGGTCGGATCTTTCGGTATAACCGTTTGAAGTTACGATTTTAAAACGCGAACTGCAGCAGCGCTATTCATTTTATTTTAATTTATATATATATATATATATATATATAAATTAATTCCTTCGACGATTTCAACACCATTTTCAATTCAACATTGATTTCTTTTATATATGAAATCATATATTACATTAAAAAGTAATTTTTAATGTTAATACAATTTCTTCCAACATTGAATCTTTTATATGATTCATATATATTACATAAAAATGTGATTTATTTTATCATTCATCTATAAAATTAAAATTTTAATCTTTTATTTCAATATATTATTACATTGAAAAATGTAATCTTTTATTTCAATATATTATTACATTGAAAATTGTAGTTTTTCATTTCATTCTTTATTTACATTGAAAAATGTAGTTTTTCACTTCATTCTTTATTTACATTGAAAAATGTATTTTTTCACTTCATTCTTTATTTACATTGAAAAAAATGTAATTTCTCACTTCATTTTTTATTTACATTGAAAAATGTAATTTCTCACATAATCTTTTTTATTTTATTGAAAAGGTGAAATTTCTATGTAAACATATTTTATGTAGAAATGGTCATTTTTAATGTTTCATTTACAATAAAATGTAAATTTTTAAAGAGAAGACATTTTATATAACAATGGACATTTTAATGTTTCATTCACATTAAAGATGTAAATTTCAACATCAATGCATTTTTATTTTCAAAATGTATATTTTTAATGTTGTATTTCATTAAAAATGTATAATTCAATATCAATGCATTTTTATATAACAAATGACTATTTTTAATCTTGCATTACATTAAAAATGTGTATCTCAATATAAATACATATTTGTTTAACTAATGATCATTTTCAAAGTTTCTATATTTCAAAGAAAACATATTTTATATAACAACGAACATTTTTAATGTTTCATTTACAATAAAAATGTAAATTCCAAATGTAACTTATTTTATATCACAGTCATTATTATTAATGTCTCATTTACATTAAAAATGTAAAATCAAATGTAGATTCGTTTTTTATATCTAAATGTTTATTATTAATGTCTCATTTACGTTAAAAATGTAAAAGCAACTACAAATTCATTTTTATATCTAAATGGCCATTTTTGATTTACAACAAAAATATAGATTTTATGTTGACATATAATGATCATTTTCATATATATATATATATATATATATTAAAAATATAAATTTCATATTATTTAAACAATTAATATATACTAACATGAATATTTATAACACTGGAATATTTCCGAAAATTTCGGCAGCATAACGGTAGGGTAATTAAAACCGGCACCATTCCGATGTACAACTCCTCACACTACCTTAGGCCCCGCGGTGTTTATAAGGGATTTAATTTCCTAATACATTTTTCTAGGCAATTTATTGCCACAATATCAACCAATTTCATTCCGACCACAATCAAACATAAAAAAAATCAACCAATTCCACATCACAATACAATCATGTCGTCCATGGTCTATAGACGACGAGTGTCGGGAGTTTCTAAACTACGTCTGTATCCTAATATAATTTTATTTAATTATTTTGGATTCAAAAATCTCACTTTGTTGTTTATTTCTTCTAAAATCATAGAATGCTCCGAAAATTCTGCGGTCTCTTCTGAAATGTAGAGGACGTCCACACGAGTCTAATGTCTCCTGTTTCATCGAATTTCGTTATCATATGAGCAAGATATGAATTTTATAATTAAACATGAATTTGCGCCGCTTTTAAACTGTTTAAATGGTTAAAATTTCATCAGCCGTTACCTCTCGATATTGTTTAAAACTAGGTCTCAATTTATCTTCAAATCTGTGTTGTTGCAGGACGATCAGATTCCACCACAGCGGAGAGCTACGAATGGCACACCCAGTGGTCCCACACTCGTCGAGCTCGAACTTGGTCGGAGGGAGGAAATCCAGCGCAAGCAACGTGACTTCAGGAGGCCAAATATCAAGAATGATGCGATGGTAGAGGGTGAAACCGGTACCAATTCAAAGCACTTAAGATTTTCTACAAAATCTCCTGAAGAGTCGAACGATTTCGATGAGAGGGTCGAGAGTTACGTGAGGGGGAAGGATTTAATGATTTCCGCCGTTCGATACAAGAGAGGCGGCTGGGTTTTGAATTTCTTGAAGAAGGGTTAGGGCTTGAACGTGATTGGCCCTTTTATATTTATATTTAATTTAATTCTTTTTAAATCCAAAAATACCCCTTACTATATACGAACTCCAATTCAAACCCAGCGACTGTAGCCCCTAGACAAATACCCCATTCCGGACACAATGGGATATGTTTCGTAAGCCCATTCGATTGTTTCAGTTAGTTACTCTTCAAATAAAAATATAAAACATTCAATTTTAGATTT
This sequence comes from Allium sativum, assembly GCA_030737875.1. Taxonomy (NCBI): domain Eukaryota; kingdom Viridiplantae; phylum Streptophyta; class Magnoliopsida; order Asparagales; family Amaryllidaceae; genus Allium; species Allium sativum. Next base: position 693,715,852 of record CM060921.1, read on the forward strand.
GAACGTATATTTTGATTTGCCGGGACCACATACTGATTCGAAATATTCATGAAAAATAAATCTAGGTATGTTTTGACGATACAGTCCTTACAAAATTTATTTCGTTGAATTTGGAGGCCGTCTGAAAAATGGCCATTTTCTGGTCGATCGAAATTGACAAAACACATTTTCTTCTGCCATGCTCACATATTAATTCCAAAAATTATGAAAATTGGAATCCTCCAATATTTGACATTCTGGATCCAACCAGGGTGGTTTCGTCAAAAACGGAGGTCGTTTGCAAAATGGCTATTTATACGGGCTATATATTATATTAAATTCCATAGCGACTATTCTGAATATTCAACTGACCAAAACTTTTGATTCATGCTATAAAATTTTAATTTTTCAGATTTGTTGGAAAGATATTATTAAACAGATTCTGATATTTTTTGTTTCACTAAAATCCGACTTATTTTGCATCCTCTACATTCTGTCAAAGTTTGAATTCAAATTTTCAAACTGCCACGCTATTTCTAATTCCTTTTATAATTAAAATAAATATATTCATTCGAACTTTGATTTGAATAAATTTTTAATCGTTATTATTTAAAATAAATTATTTTAACTGTTCAAAATCCAATAAAATAGCCAAAATAAAAATTTTAAATTGGTTCTGATTTTCCGAGTTGTTACAATCTCCCCTACTTAAAATATTTTCGTCCCCGAAAAAGAAACAACAATAAAGTAGGAAACAAAACGGAAATGTAATATATGGTAAATGTACCTTGCACTAGAGCTAGTCAGAGATATCCACTCTACACTGAGGATAAGCCTGTTTGATGCTATCCTCGGTTTCCCATGTACAGTCTCTAGGATCTCCGCTCCACTGCACTTTGACTAGATGGATTCTTTTGTTCCTCAGGACTCGGGTTTCTTTGCCAATGATCTTTATCGGTTCTCTTCTTACTGCTAAGCTCAGGGTAATCTCCAAATCTTGCTGTGCAGCTTCTTCCATAATCAAGTCTGGATCATGTACATGCTTCCGAAGTTGAGACACATGGAATACATCATGTACCCCTGGCAACCAGTCAGGCAACTGAACCCTGTAAGCGAGAGTTCCAATTCTTTCTAGAATAGAGAATGGACCAATGAATCTAGGAGCTAACTTCCCAGTCTTCCCAGAACGAATTAGTCCTCTTAATGGAGAAACTCTCAAGTACACATAATCGCCAACAACAAATTCTAAATCTCCTCTTTGTGAATCTGCATAACTTTTCTATCGGCTCTGAGCTGTCTAGTAATCTCTTCTTAATAAAATCAACTTTGTCTGAAGCTTTTCGAATCATGTCAGGACCCAATACTGGTCTATTGCCTGGTTCAACCCAATATGTGGGAGATCTACAAGGCCTGCCATACAATGCTTCGAATGACGACATTTGCAAGCTTGCTTGGTAACTGTTATTATAAGAGAACTCAACCAAGTGCAAGTGATCTTCCCATGATCTGCAAAAGTCAAGAATGCATGCCCACAACAAGTCCTCCAGTATACGGTTTACCCTCTCAGTCTGGCCATCTGTTTGAGGATGATAAGCGGTGCTCAGATTTAATGTTGTCCCCAGCTCTTCTTGGAATGCTTCCCAGAATTTACTAGTAAATATCAGATCATGATCGCTAACAATGCTACTGGGAACTCCATGTAGTCGGACGATTTCTTTGAAATAAATTTTCGCCAAACTTTGAGCTATTCTAGAAGATCTGACAAGAATAAAATGGGCAGACTTCGTGAAATGATCAACGATCACCCAAATACTATCATTGTGTAACGACCCCATTCCCGATGAGACGGTGCAAGGGTAATCTTTGGAATATAACACATAAACAGATAATAACAGAACATAAATAAATAAATACACCAGATAAGGTACAATAGAATACACTGGATAAATATAATCATCAGAGTTACACAGTATATAGGATTATACTTAGAACAAATACAGTTCAGCTATACATAAATGTCTACTGCGGAAAAGAAAACATAATATGTACAATTGGAGCTGAACAGCATAAAAAGAGATAAATAATAGAATCCATCTTCAGCTCCAGCTATCCAAAAAGAGCCTTCTAAAACCTGAATACAAGGCTGCCCGTGTAGAAATAGGGGCACCCGAGTTTGCAAGTGAAACAAACTACGAGTCAGTCATGGGACTGGTATGAGAAATCAACTTAACACATTTTACAATATGGATAATCACAGGACCACGCCACTTCCGCGGAACGGGTTTACTCCATCGGATTGCCAGTGCTTTACAACAAATAAATCTTTTAAACATCGTAATGCTTTTTATAAAAATGAAGCCATTATAAGCCTCAGTTCCCAACACACAATGCAACACAAACCGGAGGATAGAGTTTTACCTTATAATGGCCAAAATATGCTTGATACGGATAAAACAAAAGCATTTGATATTATTACCAGTGTATATATGTTTCAAAAACAATTTCCATCATAACTATCAATCATAGACGACATGGGTACCATATATCATGTCGCTATATATATATATATAATCAAAACCGCACGATGTCGTATTTGGAAATTGGATTTCCGTCATGAACCAAGGCAAAAGATAGTCCTTACCGATTCGAGACTCTCTAGCCCGAGTCTCAGGCTACAGCCGCAACTGCACCTAGGATCCACAGGGCCGGTCCACCGATGTGGATTAAAATGCCTGAATACTGCGTTTCCCCGCCCTTTGGGGCGTATATGAGCCCAATGACTGCATCGGTCCCGGATCGACCGATATATCCGAGGCGCCTCGCAACAGCCACACAGGTGAAAAGTATATAAATGTCAGGGTTGGTAGGTCACTGACGCAACCCTAGCTAGAAAGAAACACATGTCCTCCCTGGATCCTTCTCCCGTTTCTGGTCCATCCTGGGGTGTGAGGCTCGCGAATTCACGTTATACATAAAGCTATGCCACAAAGGCAGTGCTTTTATCATCAACCACAAGACTTTGCTTTTTCAACAGAAGCCTTGATCATCTATCACTTAGGGGCGCCACACAGGCAATTCACCCCGTGCGACTGATTTATATCGATATATAACCTCTGGCTCGTACGTCTTAGAGAAGGGCGTTAAGCAAGAGAATAAATTCTCCGCCGCCAAACAGATATATATTTAATAGAGACTAATTAGCACAGAACAAAATCCAATGTCAGACACACAATCCATTTACACGTTTGTCCTGGGTCTGAACGAAACCGGAGGCACTCAATACCTCGCATATCCGTACAATCAACAAGTACCTTCGGGTGGTTACTACTTCAACCCCATCAAGGTAGCTACTCCTATCATGAGCATCAGTAACACCCCTCCATTCGACGTGAATATCATCGGTCTTGCACCGTCTTCCTATCTTCGACTTTCAATCGTCGATCAATTATTTGAAATGAGAATTGACTCGGCCTTTTCAAATAATTCACGTATATTTATATTTTCAAATCAATTCATTTCAATGGTTAAATTATTTGATGTCACTAATTCTGTTCTTTAGTGTAATTTTCACGCCATACATTCAACCATCAAATATCACATAAACCGAGCAAATTCAGTTTATTTCCATTCCATATCGTTTATTATATTTTATCACGATTTATCGCTATTTTTATTTATTTAAAAATAGCCTATTTATTCAAAACAACGCTTTAGGCCATAATGCGGCCGTGGCGCTGTTTTCCTCCAGATTTGATTTACACATATCTGAAAATCTAACCGTTGGATCTTCGCAAAATTTATATCATTAGAAAGATCTTTTCAAAACGAATCCAACGGTTTCAATTTTGGGAAAATCCGACGGTCGGATCTCCCGCACTAATCGTTTGAAGTTACGATTTCAAAATACGAACTACAGCGTCGTTATTCGATTTAATTTATATATATATATATATATATATTAATATAATCGATTCTGGCGTTGTTTTTCTTTAGATTTGAATTAAACATTCCAGACAATCCAACCGTTGGATCTTCACAAAGTTGGTGCCGTTGGAAAGATATTCCCAAGGCGAACCCGGCGGTTGTGGTTTCGGGAAAATCCGATGGTCGGATCTCCCGCACTAATCGTTTGAAATCACGATTTCAAAATTCGAATTGTAGCATCGTTATTCACTATATTTTAATTATATTTATATAAATATAGAAATATAATTCTTTCTTCGATTTCAAAACTATTTCCACTTTATATATTTGATAAAAATAATATTTTTATCCAACATACATTTATTTCAACCCTTCACTATTTTTAACAATTCATGCATATAATAAAAATGTGATTTATATTGTGAAACAATTTATTTCAAAACACGACAATTTTATATAGTTCATATAGATGATTAAAATATGATTTTTATTATAAAACAATTTATTTCAAATGAATGTCGTTCAACACATGAATTTTTATTCAACACATGAATTTCTATTCAACACATGAATATAGTTTCAACACATGAAATTAATTCTAACACCTGAATATTATTGAAAATTACGGTAACATAACAGCAAGGTAGTTAAAACTGGGGCTGTCCCTAGTACGGCTCCTCGCTCTACCTTAAAACCTCGTGATTTTTGACAATGGGGATTCATGCATCTAGTTCGCACGCAGGCGGCATGTTTTATTTTCATTTCCACAATCTATTCTAATTTTGTTTCAATCACCAATGGGTATTTTTCAACCACAATCAATCATTCCCAACCACAAAAAATTCTATCAACCATTCGCATTATTCACCAAATTTCACATCAACCAAATAATCCAAACGATATCACACCAATAAATATCGTCTATGGTCTGTGGATGAGGGGAGTATATATATATATATATATATATATATATTCGTATATAAATATATTTCAATTCACTTCAATTCATTTCAATGTCATTTCAACACATATATAATTTTTACAATGCATATATAACTTACACATCGAAGATACAACTTATACAACGCTTATACATGAGGTGTACAACACTTATATAACTCATACATCGACTATATAATTTATGCATCGTTGTTTTTCCATATCGTTTATAAAATAGAAATCTTACCTTGGGTTCCTGTCCACCAAAAATAGCAGAAGGCTCAGAAAAATATGCGGTCTCTTCTAGAATGTAGAAGACGTCCACACGAGTCCACTATCTCTTGTTTCACTGAATTTCGTCAAGAAACGAAAAAGATATGATTTTTACAGTGAAATAAAAAACGGTAGCGCTTTAAAGTGCTATAATATATAAAATAATTTTAACTGCCGTTACCTTCACAGCTTCGTTCAAAACGAGGTTAACGATTATCACCAAATCCGAGCAACTAGGGGATGATCGGCCGATGCCACGACGTAGGGCATCGAACGGCGCACCAGGGGGTGGGGACCGCGTCAGGCGCGATGGGGTATTCAGGTCGTGGCGGCGCTCCAAAGGCAACGCCTTCTCAAAGGTGATTCTGGCTCCATACTCAACGATAATCAACAAACCTTATATGGATGTGAAGCTTGAGAGGTGCTCTCCAAAATCCCTAACTGGAGCACTTGATTTCGTGGAGAGAATAAAGAGAAAAAGAGGAGAGAAGGAATCGGCTGTAGCCGCCGTTCATTAGGGGGCTTCGCTTTGAAAATGGGGAGAGAGAGTTCGAAGTGGCGGATTCTGATTGGGTCACGAGTTATAATTAAATATTTAATTTATTTTAAATTCAAAAATACCCTCTTGACCAAACGAACACCAATTCAAACCCAACGACTGTCGCCCCTAGCATTTTACCCCCATTCCAAACACAATGGGATATGTTTCGTAGGCCCATTCGACTGTTTTAGTCAGTTTTCCTTCAAATTAAAATATAAAACGTTCAATAATTAATTTGAACGTACATTTCAATTTGCCGGGGCCACATACTGATTCGAAAAATTCTAGAAAAATAAATCTAGCTATGTTTCGATGATACGGTCCCAACAAAACTAGTTTCGTAGAATTCTGAGACCGTTTGAAAAATGGCCCTTTTCTGGCCGATCCAATTTAACTATAATTGACCAAAACACATTTTCCTTTGCCACGCTCACATACTAGCTTCAAAAATTATGAAATTTGAAACCTAGCAATAACTTCACATCCCGGATCCAACAAAAGTGGTTTCGTCGAATTCCGAGGTCGTTTGCAAAATTGCCATTTTCACGGGCTATATAAACTCTATAGCGACCTTTCTGAAAATTCATTTGGCCATAACTTTTGCTTTCTGCTATGAAACTTCGATTTTTCAGATTCGTTAGAAAGGTATTCACTAACAGATTTAAATATTTTTGGTTTCACTCAAATCCGTTTTGTTTTGCACCCGATACAGTCAGTCTAAGTTTGAATTCAAATTTTGAAACTACCGCGCCACTTCAGGCCTTGTTTATAATTCAAATTAATTTTATTCATTTTCAACACAATTCAACCATACATTTCGTCATTATTATTTAAAATATTTATTTTAAATACTCAAAATTCACTAAAATAACCAATTTAAAATTTTTAAATTGGTTCAGATTTTACGGGTTGTTACAATCTCCCCCACTTAAAACTTTTCGTCCCCGAAAAGGAACAAAGTCGAAAGTGGTTTGATTAATCAACTCTACTTTCAATTTGGCTTCCATTCTCCAACTTTTCAGTTTCTGAGAATTTTCAAATTCTTCAAAAATTTGGCTAACACCCGGAATTTTCGAAAAATTCCGCCATAACCTCCTTTGTACGGGGAGGGGTTTGGAAATTTATTTGGCCGTATTAGGTACCCAATAAATCCTAATAAGCATCCACATATTTATAGTGATATATTCTGGTGTTTACAGGGGAGCGTGTATAGATAATAACTCCAGAGAATAAATTCTCGTCACCTTGTCAAAGCCTGAGGGAGTGTGTATTTTTAATTGCTCCAGAGAATAAATTCTCGTCACCTCGTCCCGTGTGGGAAATAAACAATCCATGTGCCGTATCTAATAACTAGAGAGACGTGACTATTGTCAACTCTAGACACGTGTGCGGTTTTTATTAATCTGGCAAATTACCGTTATATTTCTATATGGTCCATATCAGTCATCAGTTCAACCTGTAATATATAGTCATCGCCATACAAGCCTCTCGCTCGTACGGTAAATCTTCAACCTCGTCACACAAGCTCCAAATGCTTATGTGGTAAATGATGAAGTATGCCTATCTTCAGGAAGTATGCCATGTAGTGTAGTTCAAAATTAATTGTTACTATCCTATGGCGACATTTATCAATTACACACAGAATAACCAGCACTCTGCATCCAATGGCATTCACAGGAGTTGATATAATAATAAAATTGCGCATCCAACTCATTAAGGTTTACCTATTTGTCGGGCATGCAAATAAAATCTTTACTCAACAGCTAATCCATTTACCTGTTCAAACATATATAATGCCCATGTATATAATTCTATCTATTTTTAGCTCAGTTCAATGTGCGATTTAATCAAATAGATTCTACCATTCATTCTCTTATTGATTAAATTAACTATCGTTCTAATAATTTAATAAATCAAATCCACTATCACACAACACAAAATCAATTAATTTTATTTTTTAACTCTTCAAAAATGTATCAATTAATTCCTATACTCCTTTAAATCATCCAGACTATACAATTAAAAGGTTTACATTTATGCAAAGAAACAATAGCAAAGTGGAGAACATAATGGAAATGCAAAATATGGTAAATGTACCTTGCACCAGAGTCAATCAGAGATATCCACCCTGCACTTAGGATAGGCTTTCTTAATGCTTTCCTATGTTTCCCAAGTACAATCTCGTGGATCTCCACTCCATTGCACTTTGACTAAGTGAACCTTTTTGTTCCTCAGCTCTTTGGTTTCTTTGCTAATTATCTTTAGTGGCTCTCTTCTCACGGCTAATTCTGGAGTGATTTCTATATCCGGTTGCACTGCTTCTTCCATGATCAAGTCTGGATCATGAACGTGCTTTCGAAGTTGAGATACGTGAAATACATCATGCACTCCAGGCAACCAATCAGGCAATTGAACCTTATATGCGAGAGTTCCAATCCGTTCAAGAATAGGAAATGGACCAATGAATTTGGGCGCCAATTTCCCTGTATTACCGAACCGGATAACTCCACTCATCGGAGATACCTTCAAATAAACATAGTCGCCAACAGCAAATGATATGTCTCTTCTTCTCTTATCTACATAGCTTTTCTGTCGGCTTTGGGCGGCTAGTAATCGTTCCTTAACGAAATCGACTTTATCTGCAGCATCGCGAATCATATCTGGCCCCAATACAAGTCTGTTACCAGGTTCAACCCAACAAGAAGGGGATCGGCACAGTCTACCATACAATACTTCGAATGGAGACATTTTCAGGCTCGCCTGGTAGCTGTTATTATATGAAAATTCAGCCAAATGTAAATGGTCTTCCCACGATCCGCCAAAATCAAGAATACAAGCCCACAATAGATCTTCTAGAATACGATTCACCCTCTCAGTTTGACCATCTGTTTGAGGATGATAAGTGGTGCTCAGGTTCAGTTTCGTTCCCAATTCTTCTTGGAATGCTTTCCAGGATTTACTGGCAAAAATCGGGTCACAGTCACTAACAATGCTCATGGGAACTCCGTGCAGCCTAACAATTTCTTTAAAATAAATCTGCGCCAGACTTTGTGCAGTTCTATTCGATTTGACAGGTATGAAATGAGCGGTCTTTGTAAAGCGATCTACGATCACCCAAATACTATCATTTCCTTTTCTGGTTTTGGGCATACCATCTATGAAATCCATAGAAATCTATTCCCACTTCCCACCTGGAACTTCCAAAGGTTGCAACAATCCAGCGAGCTTCTGCTGATCACTTTTAACTTGTTGACAAGTAGAACATTGGCTAACATATAAGGAGATGTCTCGTTTCATAGATCTCTACCAGAAAGTGCATTTGATATCATTATACATCTTGCTCACTCCTGGATGGATACTAAGCTTGGCTTTGTGACATTCATCCATTTCTTCTCTTCGAAGTTCAGCAATGTTCGGTACACTTATTTGGCCTTTCAACCTTAGGATTCCCTCGTCATCTATCCGAAAACTCAAGGTCTCGCCTTTCTGTGTTCTTTCTTTGATTCTTTGAATGAAGTGATCATCCTTCTGAAGAGCAGTTACTTTATCAATCAAAGACGTCGTAATGATAAAACTGGCGATTATTACATTCTTTCTACTCAGCGCATCAGTCACAACATTGGCTTTCCCTGGAGTGTACAAAATCTCAAAATCGTACGCCGTAAGAAATTCTAGCCAACGCTGCTGCCTCAGATTCAAGTCTTTCTGGGTGAACAGATATTTCAATGACTGATGGTCTGTATACAGTTCGAATTTCTCACCCAAAAGGTAGTGCCTCCAGATTTTCATAGCGAATATGATGGCTAACAAATTAAGATCATGAGTAACGTAATTCCTCTCATGCGACTTCAGCTGTCGGCTAGCATAAGCAATCACTTGAACTCTTTGCATTAACACTGCACCAAGGCCTTCTCTAGAAGCGTCAGTCCAGACTTTCAAGTCCTCATTGCTATCTATTATTGTTAACACTGGAGTGGTCATCAGCTTTAATTTCAGCTTCTGGAAAGCTTCTTCACATTCTAAAGTCCAATTGAATCTCGAATGTTTCTTAGTTAGTTCCGTTAAGGAACTAGATGTCTTCGCGAAATCCTTAATGAATTTCCGATAATAACTGGCTAACACAAGAAAACTTCTGACTTCTGTGGGCGTATGAGGCTGTTTCCAATTCTGAATAGCAGTGATTTTACTGGTTCCTTCTTTTGACACGACGTGGCCAAGAAATTTGACTTCATCTTGCCAGAATATACATTTGGAAAATTTTGCTTTTAAAACATTCTTTCTGAGAATTTCTAACACTTGTTCCAAATGTTTTTCATGTTTGCTTTCTAATTTAGAGAAGATTAGAATATCATCAATGAAGACAAGAACGAATTTATTCAATACTCCTATGAATACCCGATTCATTAGATCGACGAAATAGGCTGGAGCGTTACATAAGCCGAACGACATTACTAACCACTCGTAGAATAAGTCTGGGCCTCTAAATGCTATCAAAGGAACACACTCTTCGGCAATACGAAGCTGATGGAAACCTAACTAGGTCCATTCGTGAAAACACTTGTGCGCCATTCAATCGATCCAACAAATCATCAATCCGCGACAATGGATATTTGTTTTTCAGTGTCTGCTTATTCAAGTCACGATAATCTACACATAATCTGAGAGTACTATCTGACTTCGGGACAAATACCACTGCTGCTCCCCAATCAGAGAAACTAGGCCTGATCAGACCTTTCCGTACTAGCTGTCTAGTTTGATTATCTAACTCTTCTTTTTCCTTCAAGGTCATCTTTCGAATAGCGTGAACTACTGGCCTTGCATTCGGAACCAAAGAGATTTTAAAATCTATTTCTCTCTGCGGAGGTAAGCTAACAACTTCTCCGAACACATCCACAAAGTCCTTGACAACTGGGATATTCGCAATGTCGACCTGAATATTCTCTGTAACAAAAGGGACATGTTCTATTTGAGCAGGAGAAACATCTAATGCTGCCCAGAAGTCTTTTCTATCAGAATTCGGACCTTCACAGGGAATTACAATATTGGCAAGCTTCGTTTTAACCTTGACAACCCTTTCTGCACATTTAACTTCCGCTTCATATTTGTTTAACCAATCCAATCCTAAAATAAGATCGAATTCGGTAAAATTCATCACGATCGAGATACAAGGGAACCTATAATGAGAAAAAGAAACAGGTACCCCACAAACCCAATTAAGATCGAGGGAACCCCCAACCGGATTATGGACAGTGATGGGCTCTTTGAGCTTTCTCAATTTCAAATCCAATTTCTTAACCGCATTCTTTGCAATAAAGCTTCTCGACGCGCCTGTGTCAAACAATACTTTAACAGGAATGTTTTTGATAGTAAGCGTGCCTTCTAAAACGTCTGACCTTTCCTGACTAGCTGAGGGTTCAGAAGTTTGTGCTACTTTATTTACCTGAACCGCTTCAGATTTCTTTAAGAGCCGGCAATCCTTCTTTACGTGACCAACCTGATGGCACAAATTGCATTTTCTCTTCTCTTCCATCTGGTTCTTGGATTTAAATTTACCCCTTTATATGGCTCTGAAGAGATCTGCAACTTATCGATAGATGCCCTTGCTTATTGCAGTTAGAGCATATGGCAGTGGTTGCTAATCCTTCTTCCGATTTAACCTTTTTTCGATTCAACCTAGGTTTCTTTCTGGCCCCAGACGTCGTACTGGCCTCAGGATGTGTACTTGCCTCTGGGCTATCAGTTTCAGATCTCCTTTTTCTGCTAGTACTAACTTCCCCTTCATCGACAAAAAGGCCTCGCCTATCAAGATCTTCATACTGATAAGCCATGTATATCATTTTAGAAAAAGGAAGCTTCACATGGCCCATCACACTATTCTGGTATTTCCTTTGAAGACCATTAATAAATCTCATATTCTTCCTCTTTGGATCTTGTATTAGATGAGGGACGAAATGAGAAAGTTCATTGAATTTCTTATGGTATTCTGGGATATTCATATCTCCTTGTATCAAATAGTAGAATTCATCACATAACCACTCAGTTGCTTCTGGAGGAATAAATCTTTTACTGAAAAGTTGTTTGAACATATCCCAGGTGATATCACCTTCTGGATTATCTTTAATGATTGTTTCCCACCAGATTAAAGCTTCTTCTTTGAGTGCCCAAGATGCCACTAATCTTTTCTGGTCATCTCTCAGCTGGAAACTTTCAAAAATTCTTTCAGCAGAACTCATCCAAGCCTGAGTTTGAATAATAGATTCATTGCCCGAGAATGGTACTCCACCCAGGTTTCGATATCTTTTCAATAGAGCTTCTATATCCGATCCTGGCTGAGGGAGTACAACTGACTCATTAATTTGTTGAACCATAGGATTATTTCTTCTGCTTCTGCCACTCATTTTCTATGTCTGCAAATAGTAGACAAAGTGTTAAGCCAACAGAAAAGGTAATTTTGAAACATAGAGACACATACTTGTATGTAAATGTGTCTATCGAAGTGTATTTCATTCTGCTATACTCATACTAGGATATTACTGATCCTATCTGTAATGAGTTACTCGTCCTAAAACACTACTGGTTCTATTTCTGACGAGTTCGTTAATATGTTATATTCTAGAACTAAGGTTAACCAAAGCTCTGATACCACGTTTGTGACGACCCATTCCCGATGAGACGGTGCAAGGGTAATCTTTGGAATATAAAACATAAACAGATAATAACAGAACATAAATAAATACACAAGATAAGGTACAATAGAATACACCGGATAAATATAATCATCAGAGTTACACAATATATAGGATCATACTTAGAACAAATACAGTTCAGCTATACATAAATGTCTACTACGGAAAAGAAAATATAATATGTACAGCAGGAGCTAAACAACATAAAAAGAGATAAATAATAGAATCCATCTTCAGCTCCAGCTATCCAGAAAGAGCCTGCTAAAACCTGAATACAAGGCTGCCCGTGTAGAAATAGGGGCACCCGAGTTTGCAAGTGAAACAAACTACGAGTCAGTCATGGGACAGGTATGAGAAATATACTTAACACATTTTACAATATGGCTAATCACAGGACCACGCCACTTCCGCGGAACGGGTTTACTCCATTGGATTGCCAGTGCTTTACAACAAATAAATCTTTTAAACATCGCAATGCTTTTTATAAAAATGAAGCCATTATAAGACTCAGTTCCCATCACACAATGCAACATAAACCGGAGGATAGAGTTTTACCTTATAATGGCCAAAATATGCTTGATACGGATAAAATAAAAGCATTTGATATTATTACTAGTGTATATATGTTTCAAAAACAATTTCCATCATAACTATCAATCATAGATGGCATGGGTACCATATATCATGTCGCCATATATATATATACAATCAAAACCGCACGATGTCGTTTTTGGAAATTGGATTTCCGTCATGAACGAAGGCAAAAGATAGTCCTTACTGATTCGAGACTCTCTAGCTCGAGCCTCAGGCTACAGCCGTAACTGCACCTAGGAGCCACAGGGCCGGTCCACCGATGTGGATTAAAATGCCTGAACACTGCGTTTCCCCGCCCTTTGGGGGCGTAAATGATCCCAGCGACTCCATCGGTCCCGGATCGACCGATATATCCGAGGCGCCTCACAACAGCAACAACCACACAGGTGAAAAGTATATAAATGTCAGGGCTGGTAGGTCACTGACACCACCCTAGCTAGAAAGAAACACATGTCCTCCCTGGATCCTTCTCCCGTTTCTGGTCCATCCCGGGGTGTGAGGCTCGCGAATTCACGTTATACACAAGGCTATGCCACACAGGCTGTGCTTTAATCATCAACCACAAGACTTTGCTTTTCAACAGAAGCCTTGATCTTCTATCACTTAGGCGTGCCACACAGGCAATTCACCACATGCGACTGATTTCTATCGATATATAACCTCTGGGCTCGTACGTCTCAGAGAAGGGCGTTAAGCAAGAGAATAAATTCTCCACCGCCAAACAGATATTTATTTAATAGAGATCAATCAGCACAGAACAAAATCCAATGTCAGACACACAGTTCATTTACACGTTCGTCCTGGGTCTGAACGAAACCGGAGGCACTCAATACCTCGCATATCCCTACAATCAACAAGTACGTCTGGGTGGCTACTACTTCAACCCTATCAAGGTAGCTACTCCTATCATGAGCATCAGTAGCACCCCTCCATTCGACGTGAAGATCATCGGTCTTGCACCGTCTTCATATCTACGACTTTCAATCATCGATCAATTATTTGAAATGAGAATTAACTCGGCCTTTTCAAATAATTCACATATATTTAGAATTTCAAATCAATTTATTTCAATGGTTAAATTATTCGATATCACTAATTCTGTTCTTTAGTGTAATTTTCACGCTAAACACATTCAACCATCAAATATCACATAAACCGAGCAAATTCAGTTTATTTCCATTACATATCATTTATTATATTTTATCGCGATTTATCGCTATTTTTATTTATATAAAAATAGCCAATTTATTCAAAACAGCGCTTCAGGCCATAACGCGGCCGTGGCGCTGTTTTCCTCCAGATTTGATTTACACATATCTGAAAATCTAACCGTTGGATCTTCACAAAATTTATATCATTAGAAGGATCTTTTCAATACGAATCCAAAGGTTTCAATTTTGGGACAATCCGATGGTCGGATCTCCCGCACTAATCGTTTGAAGTTACGATTTCAAAATACGAACTGCAGCGTCGTTATTCGATTTAATTATATATATATATATATATATTAATATAATCGATTCTGGCGCAGTTTTTCTTTAGATTTGAATTAAACATTCCAGACAATCCAACCGTTGGATCTTCAGAAAGTTGGTGCCGTTGGAAAGATATTCCCAAGGCGAACCCAGCGGTTGTGGTTTCGGGAAAATCCGATGGTCGGATCTCCCGCACTAATCATTTGAAATCACGATTTCAAAATATAAACTGCAGCGTCGTTATTCACTATATTTTAATTATATTTATATAAATATATATAAATATAATTCTTTCTTCGATTTCAAAACTATTTCCACTTTATATATTTGATAAAAATAATATTTTTATCCAACAGACATTTATTTCAACCCTTCACTATTTTTAACAATTCATGTATATAATAAGTATGTGATTTTTATTGTAAAACAATTTATTTCAAAACACGACTATTTTATATAGTTCATATAGATGATAAAAATATGATTTTTATTGTAAAACAATTTATTTCAAAACATGAATGTCGTTCAACACATGAATTTTTATTCAACACATGAATTTCTATTCAACACAGGAATATAGTTTCAACAAATAAAAATAATTCTAACACATGAATATTATTGAAAATTTCGGCAGCACAGCGGCAGGGTAGTTAAAACCGGGGCTGTCCCTAGTACGGCTCCTCGCTCTACCTTAAAACCTCGCGGTTTTTGACAATGGGGATTCATGCATCTAGTTCGCACGTAGGCGGCATGTTTTATTTTCATTTCCACAATCTATTCTAATTTTGTTTCAATCACCAATGGGTATTTTTCAACCACAATCAATCATTCCCAACCACAAACAATTCTATCAACCATTCGCATTATTCACCAAATTTCACATCAACCAAATAATCCAAACAATATCACAACCAATAAATATCGTCCATGGTCTGTGGACGAGGGGAGTATATAAATATATATATTCGTATATAAATATATTTCAATTCACTTCAATTCATTTCAATGTCATTTCAACACATATATAATTTTTACAACGCATATATAACTTATACATCAAACATACAACTTATACAACGCTTATACATGAGGTGTACAACGCTTATATAACTCATACATCGACTATATAATTTATGCATCGTTGTTTTTCCATATCGTTTATAAAATAGAAATCTCACCTTGGGTTCCACTCCACCAAAAATAGCAGAAGGCTCAGAAAAATATGCGGTCTCTTCTAGAATGTAGAAAACGTCCACACGAGTCCGCTACCTCTTATTTCACTGAATTTCATCAAGAAACGAAAAAGATATGATTTTTACAGTGAAATCAAAAACGGTAGCGCTTTAAAGTGCTATAATATATAAAATAATTTTAACTGTCGTTACCTTCACAGCTTCGTTCAAAACTAGGTTAACGATTATCACCAAATCCGAGCAACTAGGGGATGATCGGCCGATGCCACGACGTAGGGCTTCAAACGACGCACCAGGGGGTGGGGACCGCGTCAGGCGCGATGGGTTATTCGGGTCGTGGCGGCGCTCCAAAGGCGACGCCTTCTCGAAGGTAATTCTGGTTCCACACTCAACAATAATCAGCAAACCTTATATGGATGTGAAGCTTGAGAGGTGCTCTCCAAAATCCATAACTAGAGCACTTGATTTCGTGGAGAGAATAAAGAGAAAAAGGGGGAGAAGGAATCGGCTGTAGCCACCGTTCATTGTGGAGCTTCGCTTTGAAAACGGGGGAGAGAGAGTTCGAAGTGGTGGATTCTAATTGGGTCACGAGTTATAATTAAATATTTAATTTATTTTAAATTCAAAAATACCCTCTTGACCAAACGAACACCAATTCAAACCCAACGACTGTCGCCTCCAGCGTTAACCCCATTCCGAACACAATGGGATATGTTTCGTAGGCCCATTCGACTGTTTCAGTCAGTTTTCCTTTAAATTATAACATAAAACATTCAATACTTAATTTGAACATACATTTCAATTTGTCGGGGCCACATAATGATTCGAAAAATTCCAAAAAAAATAAATCTAGCTATGTTTTGACGATACGGTCCCAACAAAACTAGTTTCGTCAAATTCTGAGACCGTTTGAAGAATGGCCCTTTTCTAGCCGATCCAATTTAACTATAATTGACCAAAACACGTTTTCCTTTGCCACACTCACATACTAGCTTCAAAAATTATGAAATTTGAGACCTAGCAATAACTTCACATCTCGGATCCAACAAAAGTGGTTTCGTCGAATTCCGAGGTTGTTTGCAGAATGGCCATTTTCACGGGTTATATATACTCTATAGCGACCTTTCTGAAAATTCATTTGGCCATAACTTTTGCTTCCTACTATGAAACTTCAATTTTTCGGATTCGTTAGAAAGGCATTCACTAACAGATTTAAATATTTTTGGTTTCACTCAAATCCGTTTTGTTTTGCACCCGGTACAGTCAGTCAAAGTTTGAATTCAAATTTTGAAACTACCGCGCCACTTCAGGCCTTGTTTATAATTCAAATTAATTCTATTCATTTTCAACATGATTCAACCATACATTTCGTCGTTATTATTTAAAATATTTATTTTAAGTACTCAAAATTCACTAAAATAGCCAATTTAAAATTTTTAAATTGGTTCAGACTTTACGGGTTGTTACACATTGCCTTTTCTGGTTTGGGGCAAGCCATCAATGAAATCCATAGAGATTTGATTCCACTTCCAGCTTGGAACTTCTAGTGGTTGTAACAATCCGACAGGTTTCTGTTGATCACTTTTAACTTGCTGGCAAGCGGAACACCTGCTAACATAAATGTAAATGTCTCTTTTCATAGATTTCCACCAGAATGTGCGCTTGAGATCATGATACATCTTACTCACCCCTGGATGAATACAAAGTTTTGATTTATGACATTCATCCATTACTTCTCTTTTGAGCTCAGGGATATTCGGGACCCAAATTCAGCCTTTTAACCTCTGAACTCCCTTGTTATCAATTTGGAAACTCGAGGGTTCGCCTTCTTGAACTCTTTTACTAATTCTATGAATAAATTCATCATCTTTCTGGAGAGCAGAGATTTTGTCAATCAAAGTAGATGTAATGATAAGACTGGCAATGATAAGATTGGCAATGACCGCATTCTTTCTGCTGAGCGCGTCGGCTACAACATTGGCTTTCCCTGGAGTATACAGGATGTCCAGATCGTAGGCCGCTAGAAATTCTGACCAACATTATTGCCTCAAATTCAAGTCCCTTTGGATGAACAGATACTTCAATGATTTATGATCTATGTATAATTTGAAGTTCTCACCCAAAAGATAGTGCCTCCATATCTTTAAAGCAAACACGATGGCTAACAACTCAAGATCATGAGTAGGATATCTCTTCTCATGTAGCTTCAATTGACGGCTAGCATAAGCAACTACTTTGTCTCTTTGCATTAACACCGCACCAATACCTTCAATAGAAGCATCAGTCCAAACTTTCAAATCTCGATTGCCATTAATAATGGTCAACAGGGAGCAGTGGTCAACCTCAGTTTCAGCTCTTGGAAAGATGCCTCACATTCGGGTGTCCAATTAAACTTCGTATGCTTCTTTGTAATCTTCGTTAATGGACAAGATAGCTTCGAAAAATCCTTAACGAATTCCCGATAATAGCCAACCAATCCTAGGAAACTTCTGACTTCAGTAGGAGTGCTAGGCTGCTTCCAGTCTTGAATAGCTGTGATTTTACTGGGATCCACTGAAATTCCTTCCTCCGATACGACATGACCGAGGAAATTTACTTCTTCTTGCCAGAATACACATTAGAAAATTTGGCTTTTAATACATTCTTTCTCAGAATCTCCAAAACTTGTTCCAAATGTTTTTCATGCTCGGCAGTTGATTGGATAAGATTAAGATGTCGTCAATGAAAACCTACGCAAATTTATTTAGGACATCGCGGAATACTCGATTCATCAAATCTACAAAATAGGCAGGAGCATGGCATAAGCCAAACGACATTACTAACCATTCATAAAATATGTCTGGGCTTTTGAAAGCTGTCAAAGCAACACACTCTTCGACAATACGCAGTTGATGGAAACCTGTAGCTAGGTCCGTTTTAGAAAACACTTTTGCTCCATTCAGACGGTCCAACAAATCATCTATACGAGGCAATGGATATTTATTCTTGAGTGTCTGCTTATTTAAATTTCGGTAATCTACACACAGTCTGAAAGTACTGTCCGACTTTGGAAAAAAAAACTATTGCTGCACTCCAATTTGAAAAGCAAGGCCTGATCAAACCTTTACATAAGAGCTGTTTAGTTTGATTGCCCAACTCTTCTTTCTCTTTCCATGTCATTCTTCGAATAGGATGCACAACTGGCCTTGCATTCGGAACCGGATCAATCCTAAAGTCAATTTCTCTTCGCAGAGGTAAGCTATCAACTTCTTCGAACACATCCGCATAATTCTTAACAACAAGAATATCTTCAATGTCAGTGGGAGAAACCTCAAGAGCAGACCAAAATTCTTTTCTATCTAAATCTGAGCCTACACAGGGTATAACAACATTAGCAAGCTTTGTTTTAATTCTAACAATTCTTTCTGCACATTTAACTTCGGCTTCGTATTTGGTTAACCAGTCCTGCCCAAGAATGATATCGAATTCAGAAAAATCCATGACAATTAAAGTGCATGGGAACCGATAATGGGAAAAAGAGACGGGCACTTTACAATACATATCGAGAATAAGAGAACCTCCTATCGAATTATGAACTCTAACCGATTCATTAAGGTTCCTTAGTTTTAACTTCAACTTCTTAACGTATGGCTTGAGATAAAGTTTTGTGACGCGCCCGTATCAAACAATACTTTAACTGGTATATTGTTGACAGTAAGAGTGCCTTCTAAAACATCTGGCCTTTGCTGACTAGCCGAGGGTGCTGGAGTTTCTGCTACTTCATTTACATGAGCAATTACAGACTCCTTTAACAGCAGGAAATCCCTTGCAACATGACTTGTCTGGTGGCACTTATGGCATTTCCTTTTACTATGATATCTCTTTTGTTTCTTTAGAGATCTGCAATTTATCGCCAAATGTCCTTGCCTATTGTAGTTAGAGCATGTGGCAGTCGTTGATGGTTCTTTCTTAGATCTTGGCCTTTTCTTATTGACTTTCGGCTTCTTACTGACCTCAGGCTTTGTACTTGCCTTAGGGCTATCAGTTTCAAAATTTCTTTTGCTTCTGGAATTGCTTTCTTCTTCATCTTCCCAACCATGTTGCTTATCATTATACTCATAGCGGTAAGCCATTTGTATCATCTCGAAAAAAGGGAGATTCACATGAGCAAGTACTCTACCTTTGAATTTCTTTTGAAGTCTTGAATTAGTCCTGGGACAAAACGGGAAAGTTCATTGAATTTATTCTGATATTCTTGGATGGTCATATCTCCTTGTTTCAGATTGTAAGACTCATCGTATAGTCGCTCAGTTGCTTATGGAGGAATAAATCTTTCTTTGAAAATTTCTTTAAATCTATCCCAGGTAATATTTCCTTCTGGATTTTCCCCAGTAACAGTTTCCCACCAGATTAGAGCTTCATCTTTGAGTGCCCAAGATGCCAGTAATCTTTTCTGGTCATCTCTCAGTTTTAAGCCTCCAAAAATCCTCTCAGCAGAGCGCATCCATGCTTGTGTTTCAATCACGGATTCTTTGCCCGAGAATTGTACTCCACCCAAATTTCGATACTTCATTACTAGAGCTTCTAGATCTGGTTCTGGTTGTGGGAGCACGATTGGCTCATTAGATTGTCGAACCATAGAATTACTTCTTCTGTTTTCTGCCACTCATTTCTACTATGTCTGCAAATAGCAGACAAAGTGTAACACCCCGAATTTTAGTTAATACTAAAATTCACTAATTATAGGATAAATAATCTCAGGTGTGGGAATCGGGGGTAACGGGCTGCGTCATTGCGTTCGTCTCGGAAAAATACGCGAAATAGAGTCCGAGTTTTCGAAAATCGGAGTCCGTATGGCCCAGTTAAGGCCCAATGAATTTTGCAGAAAAATTAAAGCTTAAAACAGATTTAGAAACTTAAATTAGGATTTCAAATTAGAACCAGCGGGGTAGGCGGGAAGTTTCCCGCCCTAACCATGTCGATAGGGCTGTCGACAGGCCTGTCGACAGGGGTGTCGACTTGCCTGTCGACTTGCCTGTCGACAGGGGCGCAGCGTCCAGAGAGCCTGGGTGCACCAGGTTGGGTTTTAGGCTGGCTAGGAGGGCTGGGTTCTAGAGATTTCCTAAATCTGACGGACCTAAACTAATCTAGGGTTAATCTAAGGGCCTAAAATACTACCTAATCCTATAAATAAGACCCTAACCCTACCCTAATTCATTCATAATTAGATCTTGTAACTAAACTATGGCAAAATGAAACTTGATCATGGCCTCCACAAATCAATGAAGAGAGTTGCAAGCTAATCAGCCTCCAAATCAACATCTTCTTCAACTAATTCCACTTCATAAGTTTGCTAATCTAGGTTTTGGTGAGTTTCTATCACTTTGATGATCAATTGTTAAATTAAGTAGATGAGATATGATGAGATCTATGGTTTTGCATGAGGATTAATGGGTTTTCAAGTCATATGATATGATGTGAATATGCTAATCTATGTTTATGCATGTTGAATATGTGAGTTTATGCATATGTAAGTTTATGCATGTTGAATATGTGAATTTATGCATGATAAATATGTGAGTTTATGCATGTTGAAAATGTGAGTTTATGCAAGTTGGATATGTGGGTTTATGCAAGTTAAGTGGTGGGTTTATGCTTAATAAGTAATTGATTTTAGGCATGCTAAGTAGGTGGTTTTATGCATGCTAAGTGTTTGGTATTATGCATAAATCATGACATGCAAGTTTACCCTTTTAAATGTGATGCATACATATGCAAGATGGCACCTTTATATGCTATGAGTATATATGTGTATGCATGTTTACCCTTCTTTAAGATGCAAGTCATATATGCAAGTTCAACATGTTATACAAGTTATGTGTAAGCTTATATGCAAGTTCAACATGTTATACAAGTTATGTGTAAGCTTATATACAAGTTCAACATGTTATACAAGTTATGTGTATGCTTATATGCAAGCTCAACATGTTATGCAAGTTTATGTGTATGATATTATGCAAGTTATGTGCATGATGTTATGTAAGTTATGTGTATGTTGATATGCAAGTTATGTTTAGAATATTATGCAAGTTATGTGTATGATGTTATGCAAGTTAACATGTAACATGTTGTGCGAGTTCACACCTTTAAGACATATGCAAGTTCACCTTCGTATAACCTATGAACACTTATGCAAGTTGCCTTTATACATGACATATGTATGTTCATGCAAGTTGGGTTATTTAGTAATGCTAGTTGGGTTGATATCATGATGTAAGTGGACACCTTTTTAACCCATGTTAATGCTAATGTATGCTAAGTGAAACCCATGTTAATTGTGAAAGAAACTTCTCTTGGAAATATGTCGTGTTAGCATAAGTACGTGGGGAAACGATGGGGGTTAATAGACATGTTAATGAAATGATGTGAAATGGTTATGATTAAGCATACCATAAAATGATTAAGCATAAGTGGGAATTTACCTATTGAGTTAGGTCTACCCCATGGGAATTTACCTATTGAGTTAGGTCTACCCATGCTATGAAAAACTTGATATTAATTAGGGATAATTAATATGGGGGTGATTAATTAGGTGTAATTAATCAACTAAGACACGAGGTTGGACCCTTTTGTAGCGGAAGTCTGCCCGGAACCGACCGGCCATCCAGCGGCTACAAATGATTGGCCCAATGTGAGAGGTCTTAGTCATAAATTAAAATACATGATTAAAGTAAAGACACGAGGTTAGGCCCTTTTGATGACAGAAGTCTGCCCGGAACCAACCGGCATATCCAGCAGTCATAAAAGACGGTCTAATGTGAGAGGTCTTTATGAGGTCATGATCTTAATTAATGAATTAAGAAACACTTAACCATATTAGCATGTAGTGGGACATGAGGGGTTAAGTGGGTGCCTTGGGGTGGCATGATGAGACTAGTGGGTTGCCTTGGGTGGCAATAGAAAAATACGATTAGAATACTTAACCAAAGTAGAACATGTAATTAAACATGATTAAAGGGTTAAGTAAGTGCCATGGGTGGCATGTGAGAATACGATTAGAATACTTAACCAAAGTAGAACATGTAATTAAACATGATTAAAGGGTTAAGTAAGTGCCATGGGTGGCATGTGAGAATACGACTAGAATACTTAACCAAGGTGGAACATGTAGTTAAACATGATTAAAGGGTTAAGTAAGTGCCATGGGTGGCATGTGAAAATCTAGTGGGTACCTTGTATGACAATTAGAATATGATTAAAGGACTTAACCAAAGTTTATGACATGTAAGGGGACATGGTTAAAGGGTTAAGTGGGATTCACTAGAAATAGCAAGCTTAGGTGGTAGCTTGTGAGGGCCCATTTCAACCAATATCCCAAACGTATCTTTGTGGGCTCGACTCTAGTCGAGTGACGGGACACGCATATTGGGCTTGACTATAAGAGGCCAAACCGGGTTAGCGGTGGCAACGCGGGACCAACGGGTTTCATATGCGTGTGTGGACCCGGGCTGGTTGGTAAGTCGTTGTTGCATCGTGTAGATATAAAGCCGTGCACTGTTGATATTATCTGGTAGCCACTTTAGGGGAATGATACACCCCAATCGTGGGACCAGCACGGGTATCTACGTAGGGGAGCCGATCGCTTGGGGAGTAGTGGGTACACCTATGTAGTCAGATAGGGGTACACGAAACTACTGAATTACTAAGTACACTTAGTGGGATCAACCTTTAAGTAAGAATAACTGGTGTGGTGCAGTGTAGTAATTATCCTTGGGTGGGTAGATGCGTCTTTACGGTTGTCTTAGTTTATCCTAAGTCTACCAAGCTGCTTAGTGTAGCCATTCATCCCCAGACGTCACCGTATATCAAGCTTATGTCTTCTCTGGTTACTTTAATGATTGTATTGTTAAAGTTATAGGACTCACTCAGACTTATGTCTGACCCCGTTGTTTTTATCTTTTTCCCAACCCTCAGGTTATCAGAGTGGGCCCAGTACGAGTGGGCTTTGATCAGGCTGCTTTATTCTCTTTTGGAGCTTGGACCATAGGTGTAGAGATCAGCTCACCCTTTTCTTTTATGGCTATCAGTTCATGTATCGGGATTATGTACTTTTGTTTATCAGGATGGATATTTTTGTACTTGACTCTTATTTGGTTTTGTGATGTAACCAAACATGTTTTACTTTCCGCTGCCTTGAAATGATGTTTGAAATTTTCAAGTATTACTTATATCTGTCTGTTGTAGTTTTTCTGTTCTATATCCACTTAAAATACTCCACCGATGTTATGGCATTCCCTTAGAGAGTGACCATAGCGGGTGTGGGGTGTTACACGTGGTATCAGAGCAAAGGTTACCAGAACAGATAAAAGTTTTAGAAAATTATTTTTCTAAAAACATTTTTGGAAGAAATATTTTCAAAAACATGTCTTTAAAGAGAAAAGTTTTTGAAAGAAAAGCATAATCCCCGATAGCCATATCTTTATCTTTCGAATTCTCCGTTTTGAATCTTTCCTTTTTCATCTCAGCATGGCTGAAGATCTTTATCTTCCGGACGGTGTAGCGGTACCAGTATGGTATAGGAGGTTGTTAGAGGCTAGGGCCGCCGCTGCAGGTCCAGCAAATGTTCCTCCTCCACCCGTTGCACTCGTGCCTCCTCGCACGGATACTTTTGCTATGACTTGTAGGAAGTTTAAGGCTATGGGAGGAAAACCTTTTGTGGGAGCTAGGGATTGGCTTAATGAGACGGAAGAATTGATGGAAATCTTGGAAGTGGAAGAGGGAAAGAAAGTCAAGTTAGCCGCTTGGTTAATGGAAGGAGAGGCCTCGTTCTGGTGGGAGGTCACTAATGGAGAACGCCCTATTGACTCTTGGGTGGATTTCAGGCAAAGGTTTGAGGCAAAGTTTCTCTCAAAAGCGGAAGAAAATATGCACGTGGAAAGGTTCTTGAACTTAAAGCAAGGGAACTTGTCAGTGAAAGAATATGTTAACAAGTTTAACCAGTTAGCGAAGTTCAATATAGACTTGGTAAACACACCGGAAGAGAAAGCTTTGAGGTTCGTTAAAGGCTTGAACGAACCGATGCACGGATTGGCTATGTCTCACATCCCTATGGGGACCACTTTCGAGAAGCTAGTGGACATGGCACTTATGCATGAGGAAGAGAAGGGTCCCAATGCTAATAAAGCACACGAGAAGAAAGGAGATCAGAAGAAACCGCAACAGCAAAACAAGGGTGGGAAAGGCAACGGTGGCAAGGGAAAGAAGAGGTGCTTCAATTGTGGGACACTAGGCCACCTAAACAAAGATTGTCGCAAGAAGACTAAGACTGGCTGCTTCCACTGTGGCGAA
Organism: Allium sativum; assembly: GCA_030737875.1. Lineage (NCBI taxonomy): Eukaryota > Viridiplantae > Streptophyta > Magnoliopsida > Asparagales > Amaryllidaceae > Allium > Allium sativum. The sequence goes on from CM060921.1 coordinate 693,740,783, forward strand.
GCAGGGCATCTGATGAAAGACTGTCCAAAGAAGGAGCAAAGGACGGGGTCTACCTCAGGAGGACAGGTGCAAGCTCTTGTGGCACCAGGTCAGGCTAGGGGGCAAGTACAGGCTCTCGCAATTTGGGAAAGAGGTAGAACTATTTCTATTGAAAGTCTAGTTTTTCTGATCGATCATCCTGTTCGTACTTTATTTGATTTTGACGCATTAAGTTCGTTTATCTCATCATTATTAGTAGAGTCACTGCACTGAGACACCAGTTGGTAGATGATCCCTTAGTTGTTTCAAACCCAATTGGGCTCCATGATGTGTTTGGGTTTGAAAGTTGCTATACTTAGCGTTGAGTTTAGATGTGATGCTTTTTGGGCTTCACGGGCTATGGGTTAGGTTTGGGCATGGACTGGTTATCCAGTAATGGTGCCGTTCTTATTGCGGAGGGAGAGTTGTTAGGCTTATGACCCGCTGGGGTAACACTCTCGAGATCTCTTGTAACCCCATGGAATCTGTTATGCTAAAATCGCTTGACATGTCGGTCGAGAGTTCGCAATTTATAGAGTGGTCCGGGAATACTCGGATGTGTTTGGAGGAGGTGAAGGGCTTACCTCCGGAGCAGGAGATCGACTTCCAAATATATCTGGTAGACAATGCCAAACCAGTGTGCCACGTGGCTCCTCGTGAGAGGAGGGAACTCCATAAGCAAGTAGGCAATTTGCTTGAGAAGGGGTTTAGAAGACGAAGTATATCGGAGTAGGGTGCTCCGGTAGTTTTTGCCACAAAGGCGGATGGGTCCCTCAGACTTTGTGTAGGCTAAAGAGAGCTAAATAAACTCACAAAGAAGAATAGACACCCATTGTCGAGGATTGATGATCTCTTTGATCAGTTAGTGGGCGCCTCAGTATTTTCGCAGTTGGACTTAACCACGAGGTTTCGTCAGTTGGGAATGACTGAGGATAGTATAGAGAAGACTACCTTTAGGACTCCGAATGGTTTTTTTTATGAGTGGCTGGAGATTCCATTTGGTTTGACGAACGCCCCCGCATATGATGAGAAGGGTGTTCAGGGAGTACCTAAATAAGTTCGTGATGGTCTTTGTAAATGACATCTTGGTCTTTTCTAGGAGCGGAATAAGTTTTCGTGTGTGCTCAATAGGATGAACCAAGCCAGTTATGGGATAAACGGTGGTTTTGGAGCGAGACTGGCGAGGACATCCAGAGTTGGACAAGGGCTTAATTGTTTGGCCATTTTTACTAGTATCATCTCACGTAGGTCGCCTGAACTCGAAGGAGATATCCCTTGGGTGTTTGTCTGATATTGGTTTAGGCCTTTGGGGCTTGCGTTTGGGGGACATCGAGCTTGACTAGGGTGGTCTGCGTGAGAGATGGATAGTTGTGACGATTTTGCATGGGAGAATATCCTGATTTTCTCTTGGAGTGGAGAAGAACCTGCCCTATATCTTAGGGAAGTATTGGGGACTCTCCAGACGCATAGTCTTAAAAAGTGGATGGGATTCTTAGCATCCTATGAGTTCGAGATAGCGTACACCCACGGTAAGGGTAACATGGTAGCGGACGCCTTAAGTAGAAAAGGTTGTCCTCGAGTTTGTGGTTCGTTGAACGACGGTGCTTAGAGTTTATTTCTATGTTTGACTTTAGACCTTCCGTTGACTTTGTACCCGGTTTGCTAGCCTCCTTGGAGGTTAGGCCTACTCTTTTGGGGCGGATTGGAGAAGCACAGAGGGACGACCCACAGTTGGTTAAGTTGGTAGTGAAGCTCATAAGGGGGGGGGGGGAGTCGTCCAGCCATTTGAGTAGGTACACCCTAGACGATAAGGGGTGCTTGCGTAGAGACGGTAGACTTTGTGTACCGCAAGACGAGGGTTTGAGGAAGGTTATTCTGGATGATGAACTTAGTTCTAGGATGACCATTCATCCCGGTGGGGACAAGATGTACCAAGACATGAAGAGGGTTTTCTTCTGGGCCGGTATGAAGAAAGATGTGGCCGAGTATGTCGCTCGATGCTTGGTGTGCCAACAAGTGAAGGCGGAGCAAAAGAAACCAGGTGGGTTGCTTCACCCATTGGAAGTTCCGCAATGGAAGTGGGATAGCGTCTCGATGGATTTTATTGACGGGTTACCCAGATCAAGAAAGGGTAATACGGGAATTTGGGTTGTGGTAGATAGACTTACTAAGAGCACCCATCGTATACCCGTGAAGAGTAAGAGAACTGCTCCATGACTAGCTTCAGTTTACATTCGAGAGATTATTAGATTGCATGGGGTACCCTCTAGCATAGTGAGTGATCGAGATCCTATCTTCACTAGAGAGTTTTGGAAGAGTTTGCAAGAGGCGGTAGGGACTCAGCTGTGTTTAAGTACCGCATATCATCCTCAGACGGACAGCCAGACCGAGAGGGTGAATCATGTTTTAGAAGACCTTTTGAGGCTATGTATCTTGGATTTTGGAGGTACATGGGAGGAGCATCTTCCATTGGTGGAGTTTCCCGACAGACTTAGTGGTGTACATGATGTATTCCATGGGAGGAAGTGCCTACATGAGACTGCAGAGGTGGTAGGGCCGAGTTTGCTTAGAGAAGTGGAAGTAGAGCGTGATGCGACGATTCGGCGAGCTCCTACTTGCATCCTTGGGTCAGATATTTGGAAGATTGAGAAACAGAGAGGTTCAACTAGTCAAAGTACAAAGGGGAGATGAAGAGAGTGACGCTACCTGGGAGACGGAAGCGAAGATGCGTTCGAGGTACCCTTTTCTTTCGGAGGGTATGTCCTTTTGCTTCTCCTTCATCACATATCTTGTGCTTATCCTATCCTTAGTATGTCCTCTCGTTAGTACCTTTGACCTTCAGATAGGATAGCCCTATGGTTGAAACATGTGTTTGAGACATGTTATGTATGATGGATGCAAGTGGATGCAAGTGTTTGCTAGTGGTTGCTCGTGGATGCATATGCACACACTCTAGGCACTAGATCGGCTCCGTCACTTCATATTGCATATTGCATAAAATTGTATGTAGGAAGCTATATTTATGGATGTATAATGATTGTGTTATCATATGGATGATGCATTTTGGTGAATGATTGTGCACTCATGTAGATATTGTATGTGTCGATAGGGTTCTCTCGCATACATAATGGATGCATGGCACTATCATGGTTTGCATATGTTCATACATTAGATAGGGAACATATACACACACTTTTTTTTGCATATGCTCATACATCATTAGAAATTGTTTTAAGGGCAATGGATGCCCGTGTTTGATGGATTGAGTAGATGATTGTTTGGATGGTAGGATATGCATTCTCCTTAGCTTAGAGATTTCGGGGACGAAATCCTTTAAGGAGGGGAGAATGTAACACCCCGAATTTTAGTTAATACTAAAATTCACTAATTATAGGATAAATAATCCCAGGTGTGGGAATTGGGGGTAACGGGCTGCGTCATTGCGTTCGTCTCGGAAAAATACGCGAAATAGAGTCCGAGTTTTCGAAAATCGGAGTCCGTATGGCCCAGTTAAGGCCCAATGAATTTTGCAGAAAAATTAAAGCTTAAAACAGATTTAGAAACTTAAATTAGGATTTCAAATTAGAACCAGCGGGGTAGGCGGGAAGTTTCCCGCCCTAACCATGTCGACAGGGCTGTCGACAGGCCTGTCGACAGGGGTGTCGACTTGCCTGTCGACAGGGGCGCAGCGTCCAGAGAGCCTGGGTGCACCAGGTTGGGTTTTAGGCTGGCTAGGAGGGCTGGGTTCTAGAGATTTCCTAAATCTGACGGACCTAAACTAATCTAGGGTTAATCTAAGGGCCTAAAACACTACCTAATCCTATAAATAAGACCCTAACCCTACCCTAATTCATTCATAATTAGATCTTGTAACTAAACTATGGCAAAATGAAACTTGATCATGGCCTCCACAAATCAATGAAGAGAGTTGCAAGCTAATCAACCTCCAAATCAACATCTTCTTCAACTAATTCCACTTCATAAGTTTGCTAATCTAGGTTTTGGTGAGTTTCTATCACTTTGATGATCAATTGTTAAATTAAGTAGATGAGATATGATGAGATCTATGGTTTTGCATGAGGATTAATGGGTTTTCAAGTCATATGATATGATGTGAATATGCTAATCTATGTTTAATATTAATCCTATGTTTATGCATGTTGAATATGTGAGTTTATGCATATGTAAGTTTATGCATGTTGAATATGTGAATTTATGCATGATAAATATGTGAGTTTATGCATGTTGAAAATGTGAGTTTATGCAAGTTGGATATGTGGGTTTATGCAAGTTAAGTGGTGGGTTTATGCATAATAAGTAATTGATTTTAGGCATGCTAAGTAGGTGGTTTTATGCATGCTAAGTGTTTGGTATTATGCATAAATCATGACATGCAAGTTTACCCTTTTAAATGTGATGCATACATATGCAAGATGGCACCTTTATATGCTATGAGTATATATATGTGTATGCATGTTTACCCTTCTTTAAGATGCAAGTCATATATGCAAGTTCAACATGTTATACAAGTTATGTGTAAGCTTATATGCAATTTCAACATGTTATACAAGTTATGTGTAAGCTTATATGCAAGTTCAACATGTTATACAAGTTATGTGTATGCTTATATGCAAGCTCAACATGTTATGCAAGTTTATGTGTATGATATTATGCAAGTTATGTGCATGATGTTATGTAAGTTATGTGTATGTTGATATGCAAGTTATGTTTAGAATATTATGCAAGTTATGTGTATGATGTTATGCAAGTTAACATGTAACATGTTGTGCGAGTTCACACCTTTAAGACATATGCAAGTTCACCTTCGTATAACCTATGAACACTTATGCAAGTTGCCTTTATACATGACATATGTATGTTCATGCAAGTTGGGTTATTTAGTAATGCTAGTTGGGTTGATATCATGATGTAAGTGGACACCTTTTTAACCCATGTTAATGCTAATGTATGCTAAGTGAAACCCATGTTAATTGTGAAAGAAACTTCTCTTGGAAATATGTCGTGTTAGCATAAGTACGTGGGGAAACGATGGGGGTTAATAGACATGTTAATGAAATGATGTGAAATGGTTATGATTAAGCATACCATAAAATGATTAAGCATAAGTGGGAATTTACCTATTGAGTTAGGTCTACCCCATGGGAATTTACCTATTGAGTTAGGTCTACCCATGCTATGAAAAACTTGATATTAATTAGGGATAATTAATATGGGGGTGATTAATTAGGTGTAATTAATCAACTAAGACACGAGGTTGGACCCTTTTGTAGCGGAAGTCTGCCCGGAACCGACCGGCCATCCAGCGGCTACAAATGATTGGCCCAATGTGAGAGGTCTTAGTCATAAATTAAAATACATGATTAAAGTAAAGACACGAGGTTAGGCCCTTTTGATGACAGAAGTCTGCCCGGAACCAACCGGCATATCCAGCAGTCATAAAAGACGGTCTAATGTGAGAGGTCTTTATGAGGTCATGATCTTAATTAATGAATTAAGAAACACTTAACCATATTAGCATGTAGTGGGACATGAGGGGTTAAGTGGGTGCCTTGGGGTGGCATGATGAGACTAGTGGGTTGCCTTGGGTGGCAATAGAAAAATACGATTAGAATACTTAACCAAAGTAGAACATGTAATTAAACATGATTAAAGGGTTAAGTAAGTGCCATGGGTGGCATGTGAGAATACGATTAGAATACTTAACCAAAGTAGAACATGTAATTAAACATGATTAAAGGGTTAAGTAAGTGCCATGGGTGGCATGTGAGAATACGACTAGAATACTTAACCAAGGTGGAACATGTAGTTAAACATGATTAAAGGGTTAAGTAAGTGCCATGGGTGGCATGTGAAAATCTAGTGGGTACCTTGTATGACAATTAGAATATGATTAAAGGACTTAACCAAAGTTTATGACATGTAAGGGGACATGGTTAAAGGGTTAAGTGGGATTCACTAGAAATAGCAAGCTTAGGTGGTAGCTTGTGAGGGCCCATTTCAACCAATATCCCAAACGTATCTTTGTGGGCTCGACTCTAGTCGAGTGACGGGATACGCATATTGGGCTTGACTATAAGAGGCCAAACCGGGTTAGCGGTGGCAACGCGGGACCAACGGGTTTCATATGCGTGTGTGGACCCGGGCTGGTTGGTAAGTCGTTGTTGCATCATGTAGATATAAAGCCGTGCACTGTTGATATTATCTGGTAGCCACTTTAGGGGAATGATACACCCCAATCGTGGGACCAGCACGGGTATCTACGTAGGGGAGCCGATCGCCTGGGGAGTAGTGGGTACACCTATGTAGTCAGATAGGGGTACACGAAACTACTGAATTACTAAGTACACTTAGTGGGATCAACCTTTAAGTAAGAATAACTGGTGTGGTGCAGTGTAGTAATTATCCTTGGGTGGGTAGATGCGTCTTTACGGTTGTCTTGGTTTATCCTAAGTCTACCAAGCTGCTTAGTGTAGCCATTCATCCCCAGACGTCACCGTATATCAAGCTTATGTCTTCTCTGGTTACTTTAATGATTGTATTGTTAAAGTTATAGGACTCACTCAGACTTATGTCTGACCCCGTTGTTTTTATCTTTTTCCCAACCCTCAGGTTATCAGAGTGGGCCCAGTACGAGTGGGCTTTGATCAGGCTGCTTTATTCTCTTTTGGAGCTTGGACCATAGGTGTAGAGATCAGCTCACCCTTTTCTTTTATGGCTATCAGTTCATGTATCGGGATTATGTACTTTTGTTTATCAGGATGGATATTTTTGTACTTGACTCTTATTTGGTTTTGTGATGTAACCAAACATTTTTTACTTTCCGCTGCCTTGAAATGATGTTTGAAATTTTCAAGTATTACTTATATCTGTCTTGTTGTAGTTTTTCTGTTCTATATCCACTTAAAATACTCCACCGATGTTATGGCATTCCCTTAGAGAGTGACCATAGCGGGTGTGGGGTGTTACACAAAGAGTTAGGCCAACAGTAAAAATATTGTAAAGCATAAAGACATATATTTAAATGTAAATGAATCTATGGGGGGTGTATTTTATTCTGCTATACTCATTCTAGGACATTACTAGTCCTATCTATGATGAGTTATTCATTTTAGAATACTGCTGATTCTACTTCTGTCCAGTTTATTTATATGTTATATTCCGAGCTAAGTTTAACCAAAGCTCTGATGCCAACTGTGGTAACCCAAACTCTCGTAATACGAAAGCAATTATAATCATTGGAATATAACACTTAAACAATAACAACAGAAGAAAAATATAGAACTGCAGCAAATAATGCACATCAAATTACACTGGAAATAATATATCATCAGAGTTACACAGCATAATAGGATCATACTTAGTACATAATACAGTTTTCAACTTAATATAAAATGTCTGCCGCGAAATAAAACATAATATACTAAATGAAGTCTGAACAGCAAAATAGAAATGATAGGATCCATCTTCAGCTCCATAGCTATCCAGAATGAATCTGCTAAAACCTGTATACAAGGCTGACCGTGTGGAAAGAGGGCACCCGAGTTTGCAAAGTGAAGCAAACTATGAGTCAGTCATGGGACTGGTATGAGAAATCTACTTAACCTATTTAATAATAAGGCTAATCACAAGACCATGCCGCTAACGCGGAACGGGTTTACTCCATTGGATTGCCAGCGCATATATAAAGTAAATCGTTAAACAACGCAATGCTTTTTAGAAAAATGAAACCATTATAAGACTCAAGTCCCATCACACAATGCAACACAAACCGGAGGATAGAGTTTTACCTTATAATGGTTAAAAATGCTTGATACGATAAAACGGATTTGATATTATTATTAGTTTATATATATTTCAAAAGCATTTCAATCATAATGTATCAATCATAGACGATGTAACTACCATATACTATGTCGCCATATATAGGTTTACAATCAAAACCGCATGGGTCATATTGGAAGTTGGTTTTTCATCATGAACCACGGCAAGAGATCATCCGTACAGAATTCGAGACACTCTAGCCCGTGCCTCAGGACAAGTAATCAGTCAAGCCCTTAGGAGCCACATGGTCGGTCTATACATATGTTAGTGGATTATATAAAATTCCTGAACAATATGTCTCCCCACCCTATGGGGCGTAAATAAAGCCACTAGGGATTCAATATCCGAGGTACCACGCTTTCCATCATCCACATAAGTAAAATTATCTGGGCTTGTAAAGCCCAGACACCACTTCTAGCTAGAAAGAAATGCATGTTCTCCCTGGATCCTTCTCCCGTTTCTGGTTCATACCGGGGTGTGAGGCTCGCGAAGCAACGTTATACACAAAGCTATGCTAAAATAAAGCTGTGCATTGATCATCAACCATAAGGCTCTTCTTTTCAACAATAAGCCTTGATCATTTGCATCTTGGCATGCCACACTAACAATTCACGCCATGCGACTAATGTCTACCAATATATGACCTTTGACGTGACGGCCCGCCCCGCAGCAGCCGACATTTCCAATGAAAGTGCGCTATGCCAATGCCCGACTAGCACGGAACGGTCGCCAAAGGAAGAAAGAGAAAGGAATTTGAACTAACAAGGAACCTGTAGTATATCTCACAACGCATGGAATAAAATATAATAATAACATAACTTTGACATAAAACAAGCGAGACAGTGCATAAGCTGAAAACTAAACCATCATAGCAGCGGAAATCCAAAATACAGCTTATGATCCGTAACCATTATTACAACTTCAAAATATTGTCTCTAAAGCAAAAGAAAGGAAAGGCACACTACTAATTCCCAAAGTAGTGACCATCAACAACACATGGAGAATATATGTAGATAATATGTAGGAGCCTCCTGCTCGTCTCCGGATCAGCTACTCGTGCATAACCAGCTAACCTGTCTTTAGTCTGCTCGTTTAGGAGCACCCAGAGTAATAAGAAGAGACATAAAACTCTGGGTCAGACAAAAGTCTGGTATGAGCGATAAGCAGCAAAACAGAACAATAACAAGTATATTAAACTATACCGGAACCTGGACCTGCAACCAAAGAGTTTGCACAACAAGTTGTACAATACTCTGAGGTGATACTAACATAAAGTGTAAAGATACGGGGTGGGGTTTTGCATGTCATAGTGATGGCAAACAATCAAGCATAGCAACCATCCTCACATCTCTCACTCAGTGCGTAAAGCATACGATATCCACCGCTTTGACCACCCAATTCCTTTGCTATGATCACTTTCCTCTTGGAGTCATGATGGCTTCACTGCACTGATCCATAGCCACTAATCCCTTGCTATGTCCACTCTGCCCCCATGAAGTCATGACGACTCCACTACACTGGCTCATAGCCATGCTACGATCACTCTGCCCCATGGAGTAATAACTACCCCGCTGCACTGATCCGTAGCCTAACATCTATCTTGGTGGTGAATCAAAGTTATGGATGTCGATAACCCCTTAGCACACGTCCCGCAGGAAAGTCCAACTCATGAAGTTAACTCGTTGGTTCCCATTTGGATCCTGAGTGCTCACTTCCTATTTGGACTACCTTTGCATCTCAGGTTTTGGTCTTCTCCGTATCGGTTCGGAAAACATCTCCATTTGGTTCGGTTCTGTCCTCTTGAAGTAGTACGATTCATGATCATCACTATCGGGTCGGGTCAGCTTCCCTATCTAGGTCGGTTCGTGAGATCCAGTCTGAGTCGTAGAGATGGGTTCGTTTCGTGCACTCCTTCTGGCGGTTCAGTTCGGGTTATAGGCTCCGGCTCGGGTCGTGATCTCTAGCTCGTGGCATCAGCTCGTGGATGTTGTGCGGCTTGGGTTCGAAGCAGCAGATCGGTTCGTGATGGGGTATGCCTCATAGGAGGTTCTGGTTGAGCTTCCATCACCGGTTCGTGATACGTGCTTCGCCAATGGGGGAGGGCGATCCGATCTGATCCAAATTCCTGCAACTTTTCCAGCGAGCTATTTACGCTATACGACGACGTTTTTGACCAATCTAACTTTTCTATGCAATCACAAATCATTCCAAATAGTAATAACAAGATGTATAATCATCCACAAACAACAAAACAACAATTTAACATGTTTATACGAATCAACATACCCAAAAACCCATGTTTTTCCCTTAATCCCCCTTAATCATGTTTAAGCATACAATTAGCAAAACTTATCCAAATTAGCCCAAATTTTTATCAGAACCCTAAAATAATATTTTAAAAACAATATTTTCCAGATTTTTCTGAGTCATAATTTCACTAATTATCACTAATCACCCCTAATTAGCCGTAATTAGTGAAAAACAATGCAAATCACTCACCTTAGCCACAAATTAATCTTAGATCTAAAAGTATCTCTAGTATAGGTCGAATCACTATGTGTTCCAGCAGCTTTATCCCAATCTTGATGCTAATTTGCCTTGATTTGATGTATATTATGCTAATGCTTGATTAAACGGTGGTTAGAAGGTGTTTTAGGAGTTGGAGGCCATTGTTAGGGTTGAAGAGAGGTAAGTGGCGGCTGGAAAATGATAAAGCATTGATTTCTCTAACCCTAATCAGCTCGCATATAGCTCTAATCCCGAAATCCCCAAATGGGCCTAGCTGCTAATCACACGGTTAAGCCCAATTAAGCTGTTTTTCACCTTCTAAATCTTAATTTAGCCATATCTCCCAATCAGTAAGTCCGTTTGACAAGTGTGACTACTTTTGGAAAGGTAAACCATCATCCGGATCCAGTGGAAGCGGTTACAGGTCAAAACTCCTTACCAATCAAAAGTTATAGACGAAACAAGATTCGCCAGGGGCAAAACGGTCATTTAAAAATCAGCAAAAATCGTGAACATGGTAAATGACCCCAATAGTGTTCCACAAAATTACACGACCATACGACCTCATATAAAAAAGAAATAAATATTCTACGATCCTTGGATATGTAGAATGCGGGTCGTTACACTCTCTCTCCCTTAAGAAATTTCGCCCTCGAAATTCCTTAACCAAAAACATACAAAAGTGTCCCATATGCCTATCAGTCATTCACAAACAATCGACATACACAACAAGCACAACAAACCTACCCTAGCATGCGGTTTACTAATAAGGGAAGAAACTCTCACTATAAAAATCTTACCAGGCAAATAGTTCTGGATGCGATTACCTTATGCTCTCCTTTGTTTCCCAAGTACAGTCACTCTCATTCTCGCCCCATTGAACCTTGACCAGTTTTACCGCCTTTCTTCGAAGTTGCTTTGTATCGTACTCGACAATACAGATCTGCTTACAGTTCCTAACCGCCTCAGGTTCTACCTCGATGCCATCCAACTGATCTAGTGAAATAGTCATATTGGGGTCGTGCACGAACTTCCTTAATTAGGAAACATGAAACACGTTATGAACTCCTGCCATCTTGTCAGGTAATCCAAATTTATATGTTAAATTCCCAACTTGCTCGAAAACTGGGAATGGACCAACAAATCTTGGTGCTAACTTGCCTCTCCTACCAAATCAAATCACGCTCTTTAACGGAGAAATCTTGACAAACACCAAGTCGCCAATGGAGAATTTTAGATCTCTTCTCCTCTTATCAACATAACTCTTCTGCCTATCTTGAGCAGCCTTCGTTCGCTGTTAGATAACCCTAATCTTGTCTGAAGTTTCTCTTATCACATCCGGTCCAAGCAGAAACTTCTCACTGGTTCTAACGAACTTGATGGTGAGTTGCATAGTCTTCCGTAAAAAGATTCAAATGGAGCCATACCAATACCGGACTGATAAATATTATTATATGCGAATTCAATCCAGATGCAAATGGTCATCCCATGACCCTCCAAAATCTTATATGCAAGCTCTCAAGAGATCTTCTAATATACGAATCACCCTCTCCGTCTGACCGTCGGTTTGAGGATGGTACGCGGTACTGAGATGTAATTCTGATCCCATAGCCTCTTGTAAGCTCTTCCAAAATCCACTAGTGAACAACGGATCTCGGTCACTTACAATGCCTATGGGTGCTCCATGAAATCTCACTACCCACTTTATATACAGTTCTGCTAATTTAGCTATCGTTCTGTTCGACTTGACGGGTATTAAACCTTGCACTCTTGGTCAATCGGTCCACAATCACCCAAATGCTATCATGGTCCGATCTAGTCCTTGGTAGCCCATCTATGAAATCCATTGATACTTGTTCCCATTTCCATTCTGGAATTTCTGATAGTCGCAACAAACCACTAGGTTTCTTTTGCTCAGCTTTAACTAGCTGGCAGCTCATGCACTTGGATATAAACTTCCCAACGTCTCTTTTCATTCCTTCCCAGTAGCAGGCCTGCTTCATGTCTCGATACATCTTGTTACCACTGGGATGTATTATCAGTTTTGAGTGATGACATTCTCTAAGCACTTCATCTCTCAATCCATTAACATTGGGCACAACTAGTCTCCCATTCTTTCTAAGCCATCCATCTCGATCAAGCCCATACTTGTTCACCTCCTCGTCAATTCACATTTCTAACTTGGAGATGATTTCTAATAGACTAGGATCGTCCCTCTGACTGGAACTAATCCGCTCAATCAAAATGGGTCTGACTGTCAAACATGCTAACATCTCTGGATCCAATTCGCACTTTGGTTTGACATCATACCCTGCGATATACTCCAGTTGCTTCCACTCAAGAAACATAGCCCCTAAACTGGCATGTCTCCTACTCAATGCATCAGCTACCACATTGCCCTTTCCTGGTGTATATGCGATATCGAAATCATAGGAAGCCAAGAATTCTAACCATCTTTGCTGTCGCAGATTCATATCCTTTTGAGAGAAGAGATACTTTAATGATTTATGATCGGTAAACAACTCAAATCTTTCTCCCAAGAGATAATGTCTCCACATCTTCAACGCAAACACGATCGCTGCCAATTCCAAATTGTGGGTAGGGTATCTTTTCTCATGTGGTTTCGGTTGCCGACTTGCATAAGCTACAACCCTACCTCCTTGCATCAACACAGCACCTAGTCCGGTACCACAGGCATCCATGTATACTGCCATCTCTTCATTCCCTTTAGGAATGACTAACATTGGTGCATGCGTCAACTTTTCCTTTAAACTCTTGAATACCTTTCATCCCAAATGAAAGCTTGATTATTCTTGGTCAACTGAGTTAACGGTGTCGCTGTCTTGGAGAAGTCTTGGATAAACTTACGATAATATCTAGCTAATCCCAAGAAACTTCTTACGTCCATTGCATTCTTGGGTGTAGACCAATCCTGTACCGTAGCCACCTTTGCAGGGTCCACGGCAATACCATTTTATGAAACAACATGGCCCAAGAATCTCACTTCCCTCCTCCAGAAGTGACACTTAGAAAATTTCGCTTTCAATGGGTGTTTCCTCAACACCTCCATCACTATCCTCAAATGTTCCTTGTGTTCTTCCTCTTTCCTGGTTTCCAAGCTATGGTCATAAAAATGATTTAAGCACAATAACCGCGCCAAGTATAAATTACTTAATGGAAAATGTCTCAAAGAAATCCAACGAATAACTAATAATCCTGTTAGAGAAAAAAAAGTAGATAACATTCCTTTTTCCAACGAATGGCATAATTCGATGATTTCGTGAGTAAACCAAGATACCGTCTACGAACACAAGAACCAACTTATTTAATTGTTCCCTGAATACCCTATTTATAAGATCCACAAAATATGCTGGTGCATTGGTTAACCCGAATGGCATGACCAACCACTCATAGAATCCAGACGGCATCCGAAATGCCGTTTTAGGAATACTCTCAGCTGCTACTTGGAGCTGATGAAATTCTGTCGCGAGGTCGAATTGGGAAAACACCCTCGCTCCCTGCAGTTGATCAAACAAATCATCTATCCGCGGAAGAGGATACTTATTCTTCCTAGTCACTTTATTCAACTCGCGATAGTCCACACATAAACGAAGGGAACCATCTGCCTTGGTAGCAAATGCAACTGGTGCCCCCCACTCGGAGACACTTCTTCGGATAATCTCTTCTTCAAAAGATCGCTTGCCTGTACCCTGACCTCTCGTTGCTCCCTTGGTGCCATACGACAAAGTGGCATCACTATAGGTCTGGCATCTTTCACTAAATCAATCCGAAACTCAATCTCTCGGTGGGGTGGAAGTCCATTCCTTCCATGAAGATATCCGGATACTGGCTAATAATGGGAATTCTTGTTAACTCGTCCTGCGAGATGTCGAGGAATTTAGAAAACTAGCTATTACCTCATCACTAGGTAGGCCACCAAACACTACCCTCCGCCCATCATCCGCCCTAATAATCACCGAAAATCCCTCACATCTACCACCACTCCATATCTTTAGAGCCAATCAACTCCCAAAATAATCCAGACCCAGTAAAGCCCAAAACAAAGCAATCACAAGCAAACATACATCCATGACTCGATAAGACCAAATTTAGACAAATCATACTAAGGCAGTCGAACCACCAATCGGACCGCTAAAGGTCTATTGACTATCTCGGGTTCCAATCCCAACCTATCTACCAGGTCACTAGATATGAAGGAACAGGAATCCCCGGTATCAAACAATGCTCTAACCATAACATTATAAACGAAAAGCATACCTTGGATAACGACATTCTTTCCTTTCTCCGCCGCAGTTGGGGCATTCGACGAAGAAGGAACAACATTAATAGCATATGCTTTCACATTCTACTTTGCTTTAGGGGATTGTGGACATTTATCCTTGTGATGTCCCACTTGGCCATAGTTGAAGCACTTCCTCTCCGTTGGTTTCACTCGACATTCTTTGGCATAGTGGCCCTTCTTTCCATAGCTAAAGCACTCAACATCTTTCTTGTATTTCTTTCTCTGACCTTCCTTAGCTTGGTTCTATTTCCTCTTATTCTGCGAATTATTCTTGCCTCCACCGCCTGCTTGCGGTTTTGGCTCTCTTGTAGATACCACAGAACCTTCGGTCTTTGACTTAGAGTAAAGGCTCTCTGATCTCAATGCTTTCCCAACAATTGATTCAAAAGTTTCATCGATGTGGTTTATAAGTCTTTCTCCGAAGTACCCATCCAAGCCAGTTATGAACTTCTCATTCTTCTTCTCGGCAGTGTCAATAAGGGATAATCCATACTTCAATAAAGTATCAAACTCTGCAATGTACTCCGAGACTGCCCTACCATTCTGCTTAAGCTCCAGAAATTTCCTAAACAACTCTGATTTCTGAGCAACTGGGATAAATTTATCACTGAATCTGGCCTTGAACTGATCCCAAGTAACTTGATCCTCAGGAGTAGCTGCCTTAATAGCATTCCACCAATTCATAGCCCGTTCTTGTAGCTGACGGGATGCTAGCGTTCTCTTCATCGCATCCTCGATACCCAAGTCTTCGAAGATACGCTCACAGCTATCCAACCGATCTTGAACTTCTGTAGCCGATTCCGTTTTGTGGAACGGCTTCCCACCAAGACTAGTGTAGTCTTTACAGAGCTTGGAAAAATCGGCCCTAGGCGCCTGCACCTCTACACCACCACCATTTGCAGCATTAGGAGCTGCCCTCTGAACATCCCTAATCATCTCTCATATGTCGGCTCATCGTTCAATCTGTAAGGAGAAAATGATTTAACCATCTCTTCAGTGGTACCGGTGCAGTGCGACTTCATCCTTAAATATACTAATAATATATATAGCTTTGAAAACCAAAATATCACAAATACACGCTCTCATATACGTATACTATCTCTCCCTGGTGTCTTTCCCTAGGTTAACTATGCAACCTAGCACTCTGATACCAAGTGTGATGGCCCGCCCCGAACCAGCCGGCATTTCCAATGAAAGTGCGCTGTACCAATGCCCGATTAGCACGGGATGGTCGCCAAAAAAAGGAAAAGAAAGGAATTTGAACTAAAAAGTAATCTGTAGTATATTTCACAGCGCATGGAATAAAATATAATAATAACATAACTTTTACATAAAATAGGCGAGATAATGCATAAGCTGAAAACTAAACCATCATAGCAGCGGAAATCCAAAATACAGCTTATGATTCATAACCATTATTACAACTTCAAAATACTGTCTCTAAAGCAAAAGAAAGGAAAGGTACACTACTAATGCCAAAAGCAGTGAATATCAAGAACATAGGGATAATATATGTAGATAATATGTAGGAGCCTCCTGCTCGTCTCTGAATCAACTACTCGTGCATAACCAGCTAATTTGTCTCTAGTCTACTCGTTTAGGAGCACCCAAAGTAATAAGAAGAGACATAAAACTTTGGGTTAGACAAAAGTCTGGTATGAGCGATAAGCAGCAAAACAGAACAATAACAGGTATACTAAACCATACCTGAACCTGCAACCAAAGAGTCAGAACAACAAGTTGTACAATACTCTGAGGTGATACCAACATAAAGTGTAAAGATACGAGGGTAGGGGTGTGCATGTCATAGTGATGGAAAACAATCAAGCATAGCAACCATCCTCACATCTCTCACTCAGTGCGTAAAGCATATGATATCCACTGTTTTGACTACCAATTCCTTTGCTATGATCACTTTTCCCTATGGAGTCATGACGGCTGCACTGCACTGATCCATAGCCACTAATCCCTTGCTATGTCCACTCTGCCCCATGAAGTCATGATGACTCCACTGCACTAGCTCATAGCCATGCTACGATCACTCTGCCCTATGGAGTAATAACTACTCCACTGCACTGATCCGTAGCCTAACATACGTCTTGGTGGTGAATCAAAGTTATGGATGTCGATAACCCCTTAGCACACGTCCCGTAGCAATGTCCAACTCATGATGTTAACTCGTTGGTTCCCATCTGGATCTGCTAACGTCCAATTTAGACTACCTTTGCATCTCGGGTTTTGGTCTTCTTCGGATCGGTTCGGAAAACAGCTCCATTTGGTTTGGTTCTGTCCTCCTGAAGTAGTACAGTTCGTGATCATCACTATCGGGTCGGGTCGGCTTCCCCATCCAGGTCAGTTCGTGAGCTCCAGTCTGAGTCGTGGAAATGGGTTCGTTTCGTGCACTCCTTCTTCTGGCGGTTCAGTTCGGGATACAGGCTCCGGGTCGGGTCGTGATCTCCAGCTAGTGGCATCAGCTCGTGGATGCTGTGCGGCTTGGGTTCGAAGCAGCAGATCGGCTCGTGATAGGGTGTGCCTCACAGGTGGTTTGGGTTGAGCTTCCATCACCGGTTCGTGATACATGCTTCGCGAGTGGGGGAAGGCGATCCGATCCAAATTCCTGCAACTTTTCCAGCGAGCTATTTACACCATACGACAGCGTTTTTGACCAATCTAACTTTTCTATGCAATCACAAATCATTCCAAACAGTAATAACAACATGCATAATCATCCACAAACAACAAAACAACAATTTAACATATTTATACGAATCAACATACCCAAAAACCCTTGTTTTTCCCTTAATCCCCCTTAATCATGTTTAACCATACAATTAGCAAAACTTATCCAAATTAGCCTAAATTTTTATCAGAGTCCTAAAATAATATTTTAAAATTTTACAAATTTTTCTAGATTTTTATAAGCCATAATTTCGCTAATTATCACTAATCACCCCTAATTAGCCGTAATTAGTGAAAAACAATGCAAATCACTCACCTTAGCCACAAATTAATCTTAGATCTAAAAGTATCTCTGGTATAGGTCGAATCACTATGTGTTCCAGCAGCTTTATCCCAATCTTGATGCTAATTTGCCTTGATTTGATGTGGATTAGGCTAATGCTTTATTAAACGGTGGTTAGAAGGTGTTTTAGGAGTTGGAGGCCATTGTTAGGGTTAAAGGGAGGTAAGTGGCGGCTGGAAAATAACAAAGAAAAGGTTTCTCTACCCCTACTCAGCCCTCATATAGCTCTAATCTCGAAATCCCCCAATGGGCCTAGCTGTTAATCACCCGGTTAAGCCCAATTAAGATGTTTTTCACCTTCTAAACCTTAATTCAGCCATATCTCCTAAACGGTAAGTCTATTTGACAAGTGTGACCACTCTACGGAAAGGTAAACCATCATCCGGATCTAATGGAAGTGGTTTCAGGTCAAAACACTTTATCAATCAAAAGTTATAGGCGAAACAAGATTTGTTAGGGGCAAAATGGTCATTTAAAAATCGGCAAAAATCGTGAACATGGAAAATGACCCCAATAGTCGTTCCCCAAAGTTACACGACCATACGACCTAATACGAAAAAGAAATAAATATTCTATGATCCTTCGATACGTAAAATGCGGGTCGTTACATCTGAGCTCGTACGTCTCAGAGAAGGGTGTTAAGCAAGAAATTAAATTCTCCGCCACCAAACAGATATATATATATATATATATATATTAAATAGAAATCAATCAGCACAGAATAAAATCCAATGTCAGACATACAGCCATTTACAAGTCCGTTCTGGGTTTGAACGAAACCGGAGACACCTTATTCCTCGTTCCATATGTCCAATACGAAAGAGAGGCTCTTGTATACCCGGACAATCAACAAGTACATCCGGACAACTACCACTGTAACCCTTTCCTGGGAGCAAATCAGTCCAGGGCATAAGTAGTCATCCATTATTGTGAAGATCGCCGGTCTTCAATCACCGTCTTCGAATCTTCGACTTCCAATCGTCGTATAATTATTTGAAATGAGAGTTAACTTGGACTTTTCAAATAATTCTCAAGTATATATATTTTAAATCATTCCTTTTCATTCCATATCGTATATAATAATTTATAACAATTTATTGCTATTTTTTATTATTTAAAAATAGCCATTTTCAATTAAACGACGCATCGGGTCATTACATAGCCCTAGCGTTGTTTTTACCAAAATTTGATTTACACATTTCTCAAAATCTAACCGTTGGATCTTAGCAAATTTAATATCGTTGGAAATATCTTTCCAAATCGAACCCAACGATTCGAGATTTGGGAAAAAGCCTATGGTCGGATCTTTCGGTATAACCATTTGAAGTTACGATTTCAAAACGCGAACTACAGCAGTGCGATTCGTTTATATATATATATATATATATTAATTCCTTCGACGATTTCAACACCATTTTCAATTCAACATTGATTTCTTTTATATATGAAATCATATATTACATTAAAAAGTAATTTTTAATGTTAGTACAATTTCTTCCAACATTGAATCTTTTATATGATTCGTATCTATTACATAAAAATTTAATTTATTTTATCATTCATCTTTTAAATTAAAATTTTAATCTTTTATTTCAATATATTATTACATTGAAAAATGTAGTCTTTTATTTCAATATATTATTACATTGAAAATTGTAAATTTTCATTTCATTCTTTATTTACATTGAAAAATGTAATTTTTCACTTCATTCTTTATTTACATTGAAAAATGTATTTTTTCACTTCATTCTTTATTTACATTGGAAAAAAAATGTAATTTCTCACTTCATTCTTTATTTACATTGAAAAATGTAATTTTTCACATAGCCTTTTTTATTTCATTGAAAAGGTGAAATTTCTGTGTAAACACATTTTATATAGCAATGGTCATTTTTAATGTTTCCATTTACAATAAAATGTAAATTTTCAAAGGGAAGACATTTTATATAACAATGGACATTTTAATGTTTTATTTACATTAAAGATGTAAATTTCAACATCAATGCATTTTTATTTTCAAAATGTTTATTTTTAATGTTGTATTTTCATTAAAAATGTATAATTCTATATCAATGCATTTCTATATAACAAATGACATTTTTTAATCTCGCATTACATTAAAAATGTATATCTTAATATAAATACATATTTGTTTAACTAATGATCATTTTCAAAGTTTCATTTATATTAAAAATGTATGTTTCAAAGAAAACATATTTTTAATAACAACTGACATTTTTATTGTTTCGTTTACAATAAAAATGTAAATTCCAAATGTAACTTATTTTATATCACAATGTTTATTTTTAATGTCTCATTTACATTAAAAATGTAAAATCAAATGTAAATTCATTTTTTTATATTTAAATGTTTATTTTTAATGTCTCATTTACATTAAAAATGTAAAATCAACTGTAAATTCATTTTTATATCTAAATGACCATTTTTGATTTACAACAAAAATATAGAATTTGTGTTGACATATAATGGTCATTTTCATATATATATATATATATATATATATATTAAAAATATAATTTTCATATTATTCAAACAATTAATATATAATAACATGAATATTTGTAACACAAGAATATTTCAAAAAAATTCGGCAGCATAACGGTAGGGTAATTAAAACCGGCACCGTCCCGATGTATGGCTCCTCGTACTACCTTAGGCCTCGCGGCGGTTACAAAGGGTTTAATTTCCTAATACATTTTTCTAGGCAATCTATTGCCACAATATCAACCAGTTTCATTTCAACCACAATCAAACACAAAAAAAATCAACCAATTCCTCATCACAATACAATCAAGTCGTCCATGGTTTGTGGACGACGAGTGTTGGGAGTTTCTGAACTCCATCTGCATCCTACTATAATTTTATTTAATTAATTTGGATTCAAAAATTTCACTTTACTGTTTGTTTCTTCTAAAATCGTATAATTCTCCAAAAATTCTGCGGTCTCTTCTGAAATGTAGAGGACGTCCTGTATCAACCCGTATTTCTGATAACCTGTTATAATGTAAATCGAGGCAGAATTTAATTTATAAATCTGAATCAAGGGAAACGGGCTATGCCATTGCGTTCGTCTCGGAAAAATACGCGAAATAGAGTCCGAGTTTTCGAAAATCGGAGTCCGTATGACCCGATTAAGGCCCAATGAAGTTTTCAGAAAATTTCAAGTTCAAAACAGATTTCGAATTTCGGGTTCAAAATTCGAAAAAAGGTCAGATTGGGCCAGGCGGGAAAATTCCCGCCAGAGCACCCAAGTCGACAACCCTGTCGACTTGGGAGTCGACTTGGTTGGACCCAAGTCGACAGCCCTGTCGACTTGGTTCAGCCAGGCAGTTTTTCCTGGTGCACCATTTTGGGGTCTTGGTTAGGTTTTGGGGCCAGATTCGGTTTTAAGGGCTGAGATTGGAATTAGGGTCTAATCCTAAGGTTGAAACTAATCCTAATCTCTATAAATAAGCCCCTAACCTAACCCTAAATCATCATTATTCATTCAAGTAACTAAACTATGGCAAAATCATTCCTCTCATGGCCTCCACTCTCTTCATAAAATTCCTAAGTTATTTCTATGAGAGATTTTCAATGCATACAAGTGTTTTCAAGCTTGTATGAGCATCATTAGCTTGCATTCAAGTCAAGTTTCCATATTTACATCATAAAGCAAGAGTTTTGATCATTTTGGCTCAAGGGTTTTTCTATTGGAGCATGCATTTTGGGTTTATTTGATTGCATAAGGGCTTTGTCTCAATCTATATATATTTTTGTGTCTTCATAAGCATTGTAAGCCCTTTTCTACTTTCATATTTAAACTATAAAGTTAAATGAATGATGCAAGTTGTGTTTGATCATTATGATATGCAAGTTTATCATGTTATGTTATGCAAGTTTGCCATGTTATGATATGCAAGTTTATCATATTATGTTATGCAAGTTTAACAAGTTATGATATGCAAGTTTATCATGTTATGTTATGCAAGTTTGCCATGTTATGATATGCAAGTTTATCATGTGATGTTATGCAAGTTTGCCATGTTATGATATGCAAGTTTATCATGTTATGTTATGCAAGTTTGCTATGTTATGATATGCAAGTTTGTCATATGATATGCAAGTTGTGTTATGCAAGTTTGGGTTGATCATTTTGCTCATGTTATCATATTATGCAAGCTTATCTTGGGTTTATGAGCTTAAAGCTTCAAGCTTTATGCTAAGGTTGCATTTTGGCAACATGTAAGTTATCATATCCCTTATGATAACTTGCATGTGAGGCTAAATGCGAACTTATGGTAACTTCTACATGTCATTTATCACCATGTATCACCAATATGCTAAGTTTGGTTTTATGCATGCTTTTGAGGCCTAAAAATGTAATATGCAAGTATATGAACATATGTACATTTCATATGCCACCATGATTAAACTTGTGGCTTCAACACCTTTATGTCATGATTATGCCAAGTTCCCACTTTCTATCCTTTATGCTCTATTGCGATATGTAAGCGATGGGATTGCGTTTGGGGTTGGGTAAACCTAAAGGACATAAAAACATAAGATTGGGAATTTACCTATTAAGTTAGGTCTACCCATTGGGAATTTACCTATTAAGTTAGGTCTACCCAAATTCTTGAAAAAAAAACTTGTAATATGTTTTGGAAACATAATGGACATGACACTTAGAAAATATAAGTGTGGCTAACTCGAGGTTGGGTTGAGTTTGTAGCATAAATCTACCCGGAACCAACCGGCTTAACTAGTGGCTACAAACAATAGGACCCAATGTGAGAAGTTGGTCAAGTTGTGCTTGAACCCGAGGTTAGACTAGGTTGTGGTGTAAAGCTACCCGGACCCGCCCGGCTTAACTAGTAACCACAACGAGGTCTAATGTGAGAGGTTAAGGTGCATTAAATTAATTAATGCTACATGATAAGGTTAAGTAAATTTGATTTATGACACTTAACCAATTTGACATGAATGGGTAGGTTAAGTGAAACCGGGCTTGATTTCTTAATGACACTTAACCGTAAAATACGACTAGTGGTTAGGGTTAAGTTAACCTACACTTAACCAATCTGAACTCGGTAATTTAACGGGGTTAAGTTGAACTATACTTAACCAATCCAACTCAGTAATTTGATAAGGCTGAGAACCGATTTGATACCTGGTCTGGATAAACTAACTTGATTGATAAATTAAACGAACCTGTTTTGTGGATCTGTAGGACCCACACCAAGTTAGGCAAGTTTGTAAATCTGTTATCTGATCCGTTAGTCTGAAAACTGATCGTCTGAACTTTGTATGTCTGAACTCTGTTAATAAGTTAATCTGAATCTGATAGTCTGGGGACACAAGGGGGAATACTTGTGTCATTTGTTGTTTGGGACCCATATTAGTCAGTAACCCTTTCAGGTATCAAAAACTTTGACCCAACTGTAGGTAGGGTCCGGGCACGCTTACTGAACTAATTATAAGTGGTTCATTCTGATAATGGCGATGGGTGTTGATGGTGCGTTCCAACCGGGTCATGTGCGTGCATGGATCCCGGTCTGCCTCTGAGGATGTAAGACGCCGTGACATCTGTAATTATGCCTGTGCCAATTGGTTGCCACTTTAGGGAGTGATACACCCTATCGTGGGGCCGACATAGGGTATTTATGTATTAGGGAGCCGATCGCTTGGGTAGGATTTAGGGTACACTTAGCTCTGTCTGATTCTGTTGGTACCGTCTGTTTTGTTGGGTGGTAACACCCGTCTGTTTCTGCGTGGTACCGTTCTGTTAGGGTGGTAAAGGCCCATTATTGTTAGCATTCCGTTTCTGTACTTTATCTGTTAGGGTGGTAAAAGCCCATTTTTCCCAAACTCTATCTCTGTATGGACCATTCTGTTCCGTCCTGTTTCGATGCAAACATTGGGGTAACACCTAATCCTGTTACACTGGAATTGGTACCAAGAAGTTGGATCTTGATTTAAGTCAAACACCTGATACTGGGCCAAGTTTAGGCCAAGGGATAAATTCTTGTTTCTACATGACATGTTAGAATGCTGGTACACCTGTGGTGAAAAACTTCACCTTGATTATGCGATGACTCCTTTGAACTATCTGTTAGATATTCACCATGCTAGTATGTAATTATCCTTATGTTCATCCCTGCTTCTCATGCCAGTTAACTTTATCAGTTTATAGTGATTGTAGTAGGGCTTACTCAGTCTTTTTGACTGACTTGTTTTCTTTCGCCTCTTTTCTTCCGTTTCCCCCCAGGTTCTCAGGGAGGGAATATTGGAGCTTAGCTTGGATTTCTGATCGCTTGCTTGTGGGATTTTAGCTCATGTACGGTCTTGACATGAAGCTAGCTATGGTTATCACTTATTTTGGGGATAGTACTTATGTATTTCAGTTTTTCAGTGATGTTGTTTTTATCTAGACTTGTGTATTTGGAAAATTGACATTATGTTGTACCAGACTCGTTTTGAAATAGTTTGAAATCTTCCGCTGTTTTACTTATCTTATTTACTCTGTTTACATGTATACATATGTTCTTGTTCTGCCTTGATATATCATTATGCATGTTTACCTGATTCAAACACCCCTCCAAAGTCAGAGTGCTTGCAAGAGCCACCCTGGCGGAGGCGGGGTGTTACATTTGGTATCAGAGCATATGGTTTACGAGAAGGAACAAAAAGGTTTTTGAAAAACTATTTTCAAAACCAAGTATAAAGTATTTTCCAAAGAAAAGTCTAGTTTATTTTAAAGGCTATTCCCCAAAAAGCCATTAGCAAAATTCCTCCGTTTTTCTCCATCCTGAATCTGTCTTTTTCTTCGTTTTCAGTATGGCCGATAACTTTGCTATTCCGGAGGGAGTACACGTACCTTTTTGGTATAGGAGACTTTTGGAGGCTAGGGCGACCGAAGCCGGCCCCGCAGATGTTCCTCCTCCTCCTCCTATGGTAGTTAATGTTCCTCCTCCTCCTGTCGCTGATGTTCCTCCTCCTCCTGTCGCTGAGGTTCCTCTTCCTCCTCCCCCTCAGCATCCTCAAGCTGACTTCGCAAAGACTTGCAAAGATTTCAAAGCAATGGGTGGCAAGAACTTTCAAGGCACTGAGACTTTTGTAGAGGCCAGAAATTGGTTGAAAGAGACCGAGGATTTATTTGCTATCTTTGGGTTAGACGATCAGAGGAAGATCTTGTTGGCGGTTTGGCTTATGAAGGATGAAGCCGCTTATTGGTGGGAAGTCACCAATGGTACTAGGCCTGTTGAGACTTGGGCCGATTTCAGGACAAGATTCGGGCTTAAGTTTCTGTCTTCTGCTGAAGAGAATTTGCAAATGGAGAGGTTTATTGCTTTGAAGCAAGGAGACATGTCTGTCAAAGAATATGTGAACAAGTTCAATCAGTTAGCTCGTTTTGGCTTGGATATGGTGAGTACTACTCAGAAGAAGTCTCTTCGTTTTGCTAGAGGATTGAATGAGCCGTTACAGGAGTTAGCTATGTCTCATGTGCCCATGGGGGCCACGTTTGAGAGTTTGGTAGATATGGCCCTACTCAATGAAGAGAACAAGAATGCAAAGAAGGAGGTCAAGGTGAATGAGTCTCAAATTAAGAAAACGGGGCCCGAAAAGGAAATGCAAAAGGAGGAGAAGTCTGAAGATAAGAAGGAAAAGAAGTGCTTTACTTGTGGAAGCTCAACTCATCTAAACAAGGATTGCAGAAAGAGGAAGGGCACTTGCTTTAACTGTGGAGAGATGGGACACTTCACTAGGGACTGCCCGAAGAAGAAAGGGACTACATCGGAAGGAACGGTGAATACTCGCATGGCGAGTGAATAGATTAGGGCTAGAATAATTTGTCTGTAGGATGTTTAATTTTCCTTGTCTAATTTTCAGTTTGAAACTCTTTTTCTGGTATTTTGATTCTGTAATGGAAACTCGGTACTTTAATGCTAGTCTTGCTTCTGATCTGGCAATAGTCTCATCTGTTTGTGATAAATTGGGGTTTGAGAGTATCTGTGTTAGGCATGAGGGTGACTATGACGAATACATTCTGGGTTTCTACCATGCTTAGTTTCTTAAGAATCATTTGGGGAAATCTGATCTGTACTAGTAGTCTGTAAGTATATGTACCAAGTTTTTGTTTTACCTATACTCGCTTCCATCACTCGACTGTATCTTGTTGAGATAGGAATCCTATGGATGTAAACATGTGTTTGAGACATGTTATGCGTGATGGTTGCAAGTGGATGCAAGTGGTTGCTAATGGTTGCTCGTGGATGCATAAACACACACTAGGCACTAGATCGGCTTGAAATACACTCTCATATTGCATATGGACGTGTGTACATTTTCAATTCTTATGGTTGCAAGATGGTTAATTCAGCACATGGATGGTGCATATGGACGAATGTTTGTGCACACATATAGTATTATATGATTAGGACTATTTGCATACATAATGGATTCATTTCACTAACATACTTTGCATTGAGGATCTTTGCATTAGATAAGAACATATACACACACCTTTTGCATATGTTCATACCGCATTAGAATCTTTAAGGACAATGATTGCTCGTGAATGATGATTTGAGTAGATGGATGATGGATGGTAGGATGCGTTCTTCCTAACTTGAAGATTTCGAGGACGAAATCCTTTAAGGAGGGGAGAATGTAACAACCCGTATTTCTGATAACCTGTTACAACGTAAATCGAGGTAGAATTTAATTTATAAATCTGAATCAAGGGAAACGGGCTATGCCATTGCGTTCGTCTCGGAAAAATACGCGAAATAGAGTCCGAGTTTTCGAAAATCGGAGTCCGTATGACCCGATTAAGGCCCAATGAAGTTTTCAGAAAATTTCAAGTTCAAAACAGATTTCGAATTTCGGGTTCAAAATTCGAAAAAGGGTCAGATTGGGCCAGGCGGGAAAATTCCCGCCAGAGCACCCAAGTCGACAGCCCTGTTGACTTGGGAGTCGACTTGGTTGGACCCAAGTCGACAGCCCTGTCGACTTGGCTGTCGACTTGGTTCAGCCGGGCAGTTTTGCCTGGTGCACCATTTTGGGGTCTTGGTTAGGTTTTGGGGCCAGATTCGGTTTTAAGGGCTGAGATTGGAATTAGGGTTTAATCCTAAGGTTGAAACTAATCCTAATCTCTATAAATAAGCCCCTAACCTAACCCTAAATCATCATTATTCATTCAAGTAACTAAACTATGGCAAAATCATTCCTCTCATGGCCTCCACTCTCTTCATAAAATTCCTAAGTTATTTCTATGAGAGATTTTCAATGCATACAAGTGTTTTCAAGCTTGTATGAGCATCATTAGCTTGCATTCAAGTCAAGTTTCCATATTTACATCATAAAGCAAGAGTTTTGATCATTTTGGCTCAAGGGTTTTTCTATTGGAGCTTGCATTTTGGGTTTATTTGATTGCATAAGGGCTTTGTCTCAATCTATATATATTTTTGTGTCTTCATAAGCATTGTAAGCCCTTTTCTATTTTCATATTTAAACTCTAAAGTTAAATGAATGATGCAAGTTGTGTTTGATCATTATGATATGCAAGTTTATCATGTTATGTTATGCAAGTTTGCCATGTTATGATATGCAAGTTTATCATGTTATGTTATGCAAGTTTGCCAAGTTATGATATGCAAGTTTATCATGTTATGTTATGCAAGTTTGCCATGTTATGATATGCAAGTTTATGATATTATGTTATGCAAGTTTGCCATGTTATGATATGCAAGTTTATCATGTTATGTTATGCAAGTTTGCTATGTTATGATATGCAAGTTTGTCATATGATATGCAAGTTATGTTATGCAAGTTTGGGTTGATCATTTTGCTCATGTTATCATGTTATGCAAGCTTATCTTGGGTTTATGAGCTTAAAGCTTCAAGCTTTATGCTAAGGTTGCATTTTGGCAACATGTAAGTTATCATATCCCTTATGATAACTTGCATGTGAGGCTAAATGCGAACTTATGGCAACTTCTACATGTCATTTATCACCATGTATCACCAATATGCTAAGTTTGGTTTTATGCATGCTTTTGAGGCCTAAAAATGTAATATGCAAGTATATGAACATATGTACATTTCATATGCCACCATGATTAAACTTGTGGCTTCAACACCTTTATGTCATGATTATACCAAGTTCCCTCTTTCTATCCTTTATGCGCTATTGCGATATGTAAGCGATGGGATTGCGTTTGGGGTTGGGTAAACTTAAAGGACATAAAAACATAAGATTGGGAATTTACCTATTAAGTTAGGTCTACCCATTGGGAATTTACCTATTAAGTTAGGTCTACCCAAATTCTTGAAAAAAAAACTTGTAATATGTTTTGGAAACATAATGGACATGACACTTAGAAAATATAAGTTTGGCCAACTCGAGGTTGGGTTGAGTTTGTAGCATAAATCTTCCCGGAACCAACCGGCTTAACTAGTGGCTACAAACAATAGGACCCAATGTGAGAAGTTGGTCAAGTTGTGCTTGAACCCGAGGTTAGACTAGGTTGTGGTGTAAAGCTACCCGGACCCGCCCGGCTTAACTAGTAACCACAACGAGGTCTAATGTGAGAGGTTAAGGTGCATTAAATTAATTAATGCTACATGATAAGGTTAAGTAAATTTGATTTATGACACTTAACCAATTTGACATGAATGGGTAGGTTAAGTGTAATGACACTTAACCGTAAAATACGACTAGTGGTTAGGGTTAAGTTAACCTACACTTAACCAATCTGAACTCGGTAATTTAACGGGGTTAAGTTGAACTATACTTAACCAATCCAACTCAGTAATTTGATAAGGCTGAGAAACGATTTGATACCTGGTCTGGATAAACTAACTTGATTGATAAATTAAACGAACCTGTTTTGTGGATCTGTAGGACCCACACCAAGTTAGGCAAGTTTGTAAATCTGTTATCTGATCCGTTAGTCTGAAAACTGATCGTCTGAACTTTGTATGTCTGAACTCTGTTAATAAGTTAATCTGAATCTGATAGTCTGGGGACACAAGGGGGAATACTTGTGTCATTTGTTATTTGGGACCCATATTAGTCAGTAACCCTTTCTGGTATCAAAACTTTGACCCAACTGTAGGTAGGGTCCGGGCACGCTTACTGAACTAATTATAAGTGGTTCATTCTGATAATGGCGATGGGTGTTGATGGTGCGTTCCAACCGGGTCATGTGCGTGCATGGATCCCGGTCTGCCTCTGAGGATGTAAGACGCCGTGACATCTGTAAATATGCCTGTGCCAATTGGTTGCCACTTTAGGGAGTGATACACCCTATCGTGGGGCTGACATAGGGTATTTATGTATTAGGGAGCCGATCGCTTGGGTAGGATTTAGGGTACACTTAGCTCTGTCTGATTCTATTGGTACCGTCTGTTTTGTTGGGTGGTAACACCCGTCTGTTTCTGCGTGGTACCGTTCTGTTAGGGTGGTAAAGGCCCATTATTGTTAGCATTCCGTTTCTGTACTTTATCTGTTAGGGTGGTAAAAGCCCATTTTTCCCAAACTCTATCTCTGTATGGACCATTCTGTTCCGTCCTGTTTCGATGTAAACATTGGGGTAACACCTAATCCTGTTACACTGGAATTGGTACCAAGAAGTTGGATCTTGATTTAAGTCAAACACCTGATACTGGGCCAAGTTTAGGCCAAGGGATAAATTCTTGTTTATACATGACATGTTAGAATGCTGGTACACCTGTGGTGAAAAACTTCACCTTGATTATGCGATGACTCCTTTGAACTATCTGTTAGATATTCACCATGATAGTATGTAATTATCCTTATGTTCATCCCTGCTTCTCATGCCAGTTAACTTTATCAGTTTACATTGATTGTAGTAGGGCTTACTCAGTCTTTTTGACTGACCTGTTTTCTTTCGCCTCTTTTCTTCCGTTTCCCCCCCAGGTTCTCAGGGAGGGAGTATTGGAGCTTAGCTTGGATTTCTGATCGCTTGCTTGTGGGATTTTAGCTCATGTACAGTCTTGACATGAAGCTAGCTATGGTTATCACTTATTTTGGGGATAGTACTTATGTATTTCAGTTTTTCAGTGATGTTGTTTTTATCTAGACTTGTGTATTTGGAAAATTGGCATTATGTTGTACCAGACTCGTTTTGAAATAGTTTGAAATCTTCCACTGTTTTACTTATCTTATTTACTCTGTTTACATGTATACATATGTTCTTGTTCTGCCTTGATATATCATTATGCATGTTTACCTGATTCAAACACCCCTCCAAAGTCAGAGTGCTTGCAAGAGCCACCCTGGCGGAGGTGGGGTGTTACACGTCCACACGAGTCCAATGTCTCTTGTTTCATCGAATTTCGTTATCGTATGAGCAAGATATGAATTTTATAATTAAACATGGATTTGCGATGATTTTAAACTGTTTAAACAGTTTAACATTTCATTAGCCATTACCTCTCAATATTGTTTAAAACTAGGTCCCGATTTATCTTCAAATCCGTGTAGTTACAGGACGATCGAATTCCACCACAGCGGAGAGCTACGAATTGCACACCCGCGGTCCCACACTCGTCGAGCTCGAACTTGGTCGGAGGGAGGAAATCCAGCATGAGCGATGTGACTTCAGGAGGCCAATTCTCGAGAATGACGCAATGGTAGAGGGTGAAACCGGTACCAATTCAAAGCACTCAAGATTTTCTGCAAAATCTCCTTAATAGTCGAACGATTTCGATGAGAGGGTCGAGAGTTACGTGAGGGGAAAGGATTTAATGATTTCCGCCATTCGATACAGGAGAGGCGGCTGGGTTTTGAGTTTCTAGAAGAAGGGTTAGGGCTTGAACGTGATTGGCCCTTTTATATTTATATTTAATTTAATTCTTTTTAAATCCAAAAAGACCCCTTACTCCATACGAACTCCAATTCAAACCCAACGACTATCGCCCCTAGCCAAATACCCCCATTCCGGACACAATGGAATATGTTTTGTAAGCCCATTCGACTATTTCAGTTAGTTATTCTTCAAATTAAAATATAAAACATTCAATTTTAGATTTGAACATATATTTTAATTTGCCGTGACCACATACTGATTCGAAAAATTCCAGAAAAATAAATCTAGGTATGTTTTGACGATACGGTCCTAACAAAATTAATTTCATCTAATTTGGAGACCGTTTGAAAAATGGCCATTTTCTGGTCGATCGAAATTGACCTAAATTGACAAAACACATTTTCTTCTGTTACACTCACATATTAAATCCAAAAATTATGAAAATTGGAATCCTGCAATAATTTGACATTCCGGATCCAACCAGGGTGGTCTCGTCGAAAACGGAGGTCGTTTGCAAAATGGCTATTTATACGGGCTATATATTATATTAAATTCCATAGCGACTATTCTGAATATTCAACTGACCATAACTTTTGATCCCCGCTATGAAATTTCAGTTTTTCAGATTCGTTGAAAGATATTATTAAACAGATTCTAATATTTTTGGTTCCACTAAAATCCGACTTATTTTGCATCCTCTACATTCTATCAAAGTTCGAATTCAAATTTTCAAACTGTCACGCTATTTCTAACTCCTTTTATAATTGAAATAAATATATTCCTTCTAACTTCGATTTAAATAAATTTTTAATTGTTATTATTTAAAATAAATTATTTTAACTATTCAAAATTCAATAAAATATCCAAAATAAATTTTTTAAATTGGTTCTGATTTTCCGGGTTGTTACAGGAACTCTTTTAATATATATAAACATACACACAATTTTCTCTATGTAGATATTTGAAGGTATGCTTAAAAATTCTAATATAATTAGAATAGATTTCAAGTTGATTTGGAAGCAATGCTTTTTTTTACATACATAAATAAAATTACAACAAATTGTTTCAGTATAAGCATATATATATATATATACTAATTCTACAAATCAATTGTTTCATATAAGATTTCCGAGTTTAGTTATTTTCATGTAAAAGTCATATTGTCGATCGGTTGGGAAATCAAATTAAGTGATTTGGAGAAACATGTGGTATGGAACGATTGTGTTTTCTTTACCGAATAATTCTTAGGCTTGGTCGATTGAATCCCTTCCGCACCTGTGGATTTTACTAACTTGCAGTAAACGTTAGAATAAATCAATGTGGTATTAGACACACGGGTGTTACTTATGTAGTTCCTAACTGGGAGTGCATGACATTTAATTGTATTTCTATGTAGCATCGTGCTATTTGGTGTTATATTGCCTCATGATGTCAGATGTTACATATGTAGCCTCGTGCTATTAGGGGTTGTATTGCATCGTGCTATCTGGTGTTATATGGTCTTGTGCTATCTAGTGTTACACGCATGTTCAACGAGTTTTATGCTTTCCCATTTGGTGTTTGTAGCCTCCCTCTTTGCATTAAGCGTTTCTATATTTCTTCAATGATTTCTGGACTTTACATGCTATAAGCTTTCACAAAAAAATTTGGGTTTTGCTTTGTGAATTTGAAGTGTATGGTGAAATTCACTATGTGAATTATTGAGATACTCTTGTGACAAGATATGTTCAACCTTATGATTTTTATTGAGATTCATTACATATATGTTCATCTTTGGCATACTCTTCTCATTTACTTTAAACTAGACTGACCAACTTGTTATTTCATAATTTCCGAGTCAGAACAAGCTTTTTATGTACTTCAAATTGTTATCTTGGAGATGATATCTTTACCTTTATGCAAGGAGGCTTTTATGTTGTTCTTATCATGTGTATATTTTTATGTAGATATCTTGTATATTTTGTATTGAGCATAAAATCGTTTTGTACACACATTGCTTCCTGGGTTATAGATTTGTATTTATGCTGATCATCTTGACCATCTACATGTATTCTACGTTTTGTACTTTTATATTCACCTTAGTTTGTACCTCATCTTCTGTCGTTTAAACTACGTGAGCTGTAGTTTTGTTAATTGTGTATATCATATGATTACGTGAGCTGTGGTTTTGTTAATTGTGTATATCATATGATGTTTTGAATTATTATTTAGTCTTCTTACTTTTGTTTTGATCATGAATTGTATACGTTGCTTCCCTTGGAAATAAAAGTTCTAGTACATTAATCAACGTATCGATGCCGATTTAGAACAAAACTAATGGATAGTATCTCTTAGTATTTATATTCTCTGTACCAGCAAATGGCACTAGTGGTCTTTGTTAGATTAGGTCTCTAGGTGAGGCATTATAGATTGATATTAGAACAGATTTCAAAAAAAATGTGCTATCCCGAACAAGAACTTAGCCTATCTGAAACTTCGTGACATTTTCCTCTAATTAAAAGATACCTTTGGGGAATTTGGGAGATTATCCTTTTCGTTTCTGTCTTTTTAAATTTCTATCATCCAACCAGATAATTTTTGAATAATTCTTTACCATATCTTACCCTTGTCAGAATATCAAATGGCTAATGGTAGAGGGACTCATTTTGATGTGGGGCAGTTTATCAGATCTCTTTATGATGGAGTGTAGGTGTCGACCAAGCAGTTCATGAAATATATTGTAATACAAAATACTTATGTCCTTCTTTGAGTTTGCTACCCCGCAATATCATGTTTTGCGCGTACATTTAGTGATTTCAAGCGTCTTTGTGTGAAGCCCTTTTAGGGTTTAAAGAGTGGAGTGGCGGAGGACATGTGAGTGGATATATTCTCGCATGGGAATTTTTGATCAACACATAGTGTAAGTAATATTTAGTCAGCTCCAGGAGTGAGCTCTAGATTTGAGTGAGTAGTTTACAATAGAGGTTGAGGAGTCTACCTTATCTTAGGAGCAATTTAGAAAGCACTTCGAGTTGAAGTTTGTTTTTGAGTCAAAGAAGGCCTTATTGACTA
This sequence comes from Allium sativum, assembly GCA_030737875.1. NCBI lineage: Eukaryota > Viridiplantae > Streptophyta > Magnoliopsida > Asparagales > Amaryllidaceae > Allium > Allium sativum. Next base: position 693,774,366 of record CM060921.1, read on the forward strand.
AAAGATTCATGATCCAAAGCAAGGAAAGCCCACTATTGTGGACTATGTATTTACCTTCGAGGAATCATCTAAATAAGGGTCAAGCACATCAATACCTCATTAAGAACTAGAAGTTCGTATATAGGTTGAGGAGGCTTCTTAAGAAGACATTATAATTACAACCGAGGAACACATTTAAGGAAGTCGATTCAGCTCTTAGACTGGAAGTGGAGGGGTAAGACAACAATGATGAGGCTATATGAGAGAAGAACGGGTTTTTAATCCAAAGTAAGCCTCCAAGTCCAGACCTTTCCATCCAAATAAGAAGGCCAAGATGAAGAATTCTAGAGTGGTGAGTTCCCAGCATAATTGGGAAGAGTGTTATAATTGTGAATCCAGAGAGTTTCATGAAATATTATCCATAGCCAGTGGTTTTCCATTATTGTAAGAAGGTGGGTCACCTTATTACCTCTTGTTATAAACCCGTTGAGGTATCAAACGCTGGAAAGTTTAATGTAGTGGAGTCTTTTGGATGTTTTGGTTAGTGGAAAGGTGTATCCCATTCTGTTCATGAGAGCATCATTTATTTTAGAATTCTCCTTATTCAAGTGCTTTTTAATATAGGTGCTTCTCACTCATTTATATCTAAAGAAATTATTGATGCATTATATATGAATGTTTTGTGCTTGGCCACTTCACTTAGGGTTGCAAACTTTGTCTAAGGGTTTGCAACTCTTAATATGAAATGTAAAGATGTCAAGCTTATCGTTGGTGATTATTCATTCTTTGTTGATTTGCATGTTATGCATTATTTGGGTTCTGGTTTGATTTTGAGGATCGACTGGCTCAACAATCTGAAGCTCACATCCATTATCTAAAAAAGTCTTATTTACTTTCAACATCCAAGTGCTGATGCACTAACTTCATCACTCTTCAAGTCGTCGTGTAACAATCTATATTTTAATGGTTAAATATACAAATAATATAAATATTGAAAATATCGGTTTAAGAACTTAAATAACTTGGATCTAAAATTTTGTGGGTTATTTGATCTAATAGAATGGTGGAAACAGAGGTCTAAGTAAAAAAAAATTATGGAAATTGATAGGGTATGGAATGTAATGTGAATTAAAATGATTCTAAAAGATTGAATTAAATTTTAGTTGAATAAGAATGATAATAAGAAATTATTATCATTAAATTTAAGGGATTTTAAATTGTTTAATAATAAGTTGTTTTAAATTAACAGGTTAATTTAACATTCTCAAATTTTCTCCGATTTTGATGAAACCAGTTTCATCGAATACAAAATAGTGAAATATTTTAGGATGTCATGTTTAGTGACGATCAAAATTATTGTATGATCATGCACGTTGAAAACGCAGCTTTTAACGATTTGATACTTAAAATTATAATTTGACTTTTTAAGTTAATTTATGTATTTGGTCAATTTGAGTCCCAGAACTAGTTATTTGAGTTCGAAATAGAGATATTTAGTTATGAACGCGAGTGAATATCTCACATTTGGAGTTTAGAAATTTTTTGGATGATGGATAATGTTTTTTTTGGAATTTACTATATAAGGACCTATGTCTTTCATTTATATCCAAACCCTAATGAGTTAGGTCTAGCTGTCATTTAAAAAATAAAAGGTCCAACGGTCTGAATTATGCGTGACAACTGAGTCGAAGTAGATGTGGTTGTCAATAAGGCAGTTGTGTGCGCCATCGTGAGGAGAGGATTGATGATTTTCGATTGGCAAACAATGGTTGATAGCTTTTGGAATTAGTTTTGAAATAAAAGGAAATGACTTTCGAGTTTTCGCTTGTTACGGCGATGTGGATGGTTGGTTAGCTTCAGGGTCTGAAAGGGAATGGGACCTAGGAGGGAAGCTGACCTACTGAAGGCGAATATCAGGTAAGTTGGTCAGAATTTTGGGCAATTTTAGGGAGGAACATAATTTTTTGTATGGTCATTATATCATAGACGGTGGGGTTATTTATGAGGGGACTAGTAACAATGGGTTCAGTATGGAAGGACAGATGTGGGGTTAGGATGAACTTTTTTTGTCAAAAAGACGAGAGGGAGGCCAATATTTGGTCTTGATTACTATGTTGGGCCAGAGGAGACTAGGGGATGATTAGTGTAGGTTTAGTTGTTTCTAAGGTTTTTAATGATTGTAATTAAGGTGTTTTAAATATGTTAATTACATCACGAAATTGCATATCAAATTTCTAATTCATTTTAGGTCCAAACTGAAAACGATTTGTTTTGTGTTAATATCTGTATAATATACAAAATAGTACAGAATTGGATGTATTCAAAGCTTCTTGGCGCTATTTCTGATAATTATGAACATAGTTCGAAATAATTTAAAATATGAACGTAAAAGCGACAACTGAAACAATGTGAGAAAAACTCAACTTTCTGATTAACCAGTGTAGCATAAAGCAGAATAATTTATTATTTATATGCTTGGTCGTTGAAGTTGTGAATTGATTATTTGGTCGATATTATCGTATTGTTAATCGCATGTTTAGATAGTTAAATTGATTGATAATTTTAATTAATCTAGGATTCTGATATAACATTTTGAGATGCTATTAGATAGTTTTAACCTGATCTAGGATCACGATATAACATCTTGAATTTTTTTTTTTTTTGTAATTTATCCGTATTCAAGATTATTTGGGTTTGATCATATGTTAATTGATGGATAACATGTTCTACTTACGTTGTTTGTTATAACGTAGTTAAATGAAATATATGTTGTTGTTCACTATTTTGGCTAAGTAAGACCCCTTTAATGAATTGGATGAGTTTATTTGTAATGACATATGTTCAACTTAACAAATCTCATACTGTATTGTATTGATATGGAATTTTCAATATTAATGGTGATGAATATGATATTTGTTGTTTATAGGTAATCGACGATTGATTTTTGTGTCTTTATATTTATGTAAATACCAGTGTTGACTAAAAAATGAATTGGACTATTGGTAGCTTATTTAAGTGCTATTTTGATCACTGAGCCTTATTAGTAAATGTTTTATACTATAGATTTGGCTCCAATTGCTTATGGTTTATCTGAGAAGGAGGCGTAACCATTGCGTATTTGCAGTCATAAAGTTCATTTGAAACAAATATTTCAAATCATTATCTATTTAATTTATAATGTTTAAAAAATAAAAAAATCATTATTTAATTATGTTTTAGAACTAATGCATTTTCAATTATTTTATACTAGTGCTTAAAGAATAATTATTTACCGTCAATATTTTTAAAGATTACATTTGATTATTTATTTGTAATGTTTAAGACGGGTTTAAAACTTTAAATTATTTTTTTCTAAAACTTTTAATTTTTATATTTATGCAATAAATAAGATTTAAACAATTCAAAACATTTAAGTTGTTTCATATTTTTAAATTGTTTTATTTTTTAATTTTTTAATTTTTTATTTATTTATTTTATAAATAAGATTTAATAAATAGTCAAGTATGTTATTTTATAGAAGTATTCAATTAACATAACATTATGCTTATTTATAATATTTTGTAATGATATCATTTTATAGACACCTTATAAAGAAATTCGTTAAAGTTTAGCAAACCATATTTGAATGTTCATGGGTTTAACCCATTTAATATGCTTTAGAAGTAAGAAAGCTTTTTGTATTCATTTGTGAATATACCTATACTGTTAAGATTAGTTACCGAATATACTTTCCAAGTATCAAATTATAACTTTTTGTGAATATAACTAGTTTGGTGAGATATGTATACGAGTATATTTTCTAAATATTGAAAATATGATGTTTATGCATATACTTAGGCTTGTGAGATAAGTATATGCGTATACACACACACACATTTTTATATATCGAGTACATTGCCATTGGAGGACAATGAACATTCTAATTAAAATTTGGTGAAAAGGGTAAAATGTAGCCTTAGGCCTCATCAACTAAGTTGGTCATACTGATTAGCGTATGGGTATCACCAAATATAGATCGATGGACTAAAATTTATATGCTTCGATATGGTTGCTGATCCCAACCATGGTGATAACATATTCGATATTGTCAAGTTAGTTGTAGGTCAGTCATGTGTCGGCAGAATTCCATAAGTTCACTCTTGGTATGCTTATCTATAGTAATATCGTGATAGACTACTCCCTGGTTATAAAGACCTCACCTCTATACTCATATTCAAAAGTAATAATGTCAGATAATACAGAGGTTGATGCTATAGGGGCACATACGTTAAGATTCTCTTGTACTAACACTGGTACATATTGAAATTTCTGAATTATAGCTCACTTATACGTATAAAGTATTTATCCAAAACAATAACACGTGTGCCTCCATTATAGAACAATACAGAATATACAAAAACACATAGATCACAGAGTCAATCGCAAAGATAAAATATAATATATATGTTTAACATTTTATATACATTTAACTTATCACTTAGCAATATATGTACATCAATCCATGCAATACATGATAATAAATAATTTACTAAGTAATTTACTCCTCTAAGCCCAAAAAAATTCAAATCGGTCTCAGTGACCCTGTAGCTGAAATGTTTTGGTCCAACCCGAGTATTATATAAATAATAAACAAATTAGTCTATACGTAAATCCATTATAGTTATATAAAATATCTGGGTTTTATAAACAATAATAATAACAAAAAGGTGTCTCATCATAATTTAATCAAAAAATTATCATTTATAAAATCCATCAAATTAAATTCCATAAAACCAATCCAAGAGACCATCCTTATAAATCCAATTCTCAATCAAACTCAAGAATCATTTCCAAGAAGGATTTCACAATGTATAATTGATCAATAAGTAAATAAATCCAAATATCACCCAATCACCATAAGTAGAATATCCTCCCCATACTTGAACAAATATCAATAGACAAAATTATAGAAAAGCCAACAAATTCCAGTGGAGGATAAAAGATACAACAGGACTCCAAATATCTCAAATTTTATGTAACAGTACTTGGCGATACATTGAAATATCAAAATATAACGTATAAAATAGTAATATATGGTGATATGCCTAAAGAAGGAAACATGAATTGTGACACCCCACACCCGTTAATGTCACTCTTTATCAGAATGCATTAAGTTTCGTGAAGCATTATAGGTAGACAAAAACAGAAACATCACAAGAAAAATATAAAATAAGAGCGGAACCAAACTTTATTTAATAGAAAAAGCTTCGTGGTTCAAACCCCATTACATAATAAGTCTGTAATATTAAAAACATAAAACTTCTGCCTTGTACAAAAATCATCATCAGAGTACATTAATACATGAAAAGAGCATTCAAAATATAGCCATAGTAGAGAAGGTACAAAATCAAGCAATACATCTAAGCCGCTCCAAGCAGAAGGAAAGAAGAATCCTGATCAAACTTGAGTATTCCCACCCTGAGAACCTAGAGGGAGGAGGGGGGGGGGGGAGGGGGGAGGAGGAAAGGAAGAGAAAGAAGAGGAAACAAAATGGGTCAGACATAAAATATGGCGAGTCCAGTTACTATTAGTATATAAATAAGTAAAAGCATCATGACAGACATATAAGTTGGAGAGAGATAACAGTGTCATAAGGCAGGTATAACAAGGTAAACATGACAAACAGAACAGAACATGCGTTATGTTTCTCTAATACCTTTCTCTGTACCAATACTAGTATAACAAGAACAAGATGATCCCAACAAGTACAAGATGGTAGACTTAGGTGTACTTCTAGTGAGAGGTTCTTACCTCATACAATAACTGGTGGCCCAACAGAACTGATAGGTGTTACCCTGAATGATAATAACAGCTCCTAACAAGAAAGACTAGATGTACCCTAATTACTACCCCCAATCGATCGGCTCCCTAAGTTGTAGATAACTTTGTTGGCACCACAGTAAGATGTATCACTTCCTTAAGTGGCAACCCTTTGTTAACAAGATGTGCACAAACCATATCTACAGATGTCACAACGTCTTATCTTCCCTAGAAAGCGGACCCATACACGCACATGACCCCGTTGGAACGCGCTGTCAAACACCCTCACTTAAGTGTCCTCTTATAATCAGCTCAGTAAGTGTGCCTAGAACCCGACCTAGTTCGGGGTTCTCCGTTTCATACCAAGATGAGTTACTGACTGGAACGGTCCCACACACCATATGATACAAGCTTCCCCCTAGGCTTGCATCACCACTACTAGGATTTCAACAGGTTATGCCTACTGGTTTAACAAGATTGCACAACCCCAACAGGTTAAGTTTGTGGGCCTATACATAAAAATATTACCCACCACTCTAAGATTTACTTATCCCTCTTACTGACTCAAACAAGTTTACTTAACCCCTACTCAAGTTAACAGGTTCATGTAATCCTTATGGATTCAAACAGGTTAAGTATTACAAGTTTATCACCATTCATTCATTTACGGTTATTAATGCGCTAGACCTCCCACATTAAGCTTAAAAATTGTGGACATTGGATATGCCAATTGGGTCTGAGCAGACTTCTTCCACAAGTCGGACTTAACCTCGTTTCTTAGCAAGTTGCGTGTCTATGAACTTTGACCCCTCACATTATATTTACCACTTGTGGATGCCAGATATGTCGGGCGGTTCTGGGTAGACTTCTACCACAAGTGTAATCTAACCTCGTGTCTAAGTGCGGTCGTAGTTTTTAATTACTGTAAATCTAGGGATTTTCATTACTAACCAATTTTCATGTTTATCATGCCCCTAAATCCTAAGTTTTGGCTCAAGGTACAAATTTTTCCCAAAATTCCCAACCATGTTTTACAATATGAACTATGCCCCAAATTAATCATTCTCAATCTCGTACGTTCGCATATTTCAGCGATTGGCCTAGGCTCGACGGTATTCTGGCTATAAAAACAAAAAGGGAAAGAGGGAGAGAAGAGAACAAGAATAGGCATAGTAAATAAAAATGGCATAAGATGACAGAACTGGTCATACTACAGAATGGGCATAGTGACATGATTAGGCAAACTAACATAATAGGCATAAGGTGACATGATTAAGCAAACTAACATAATAGGGATATCATGAATATGCATACTGAGATCTAAACAGTGAATTAGATATACAATTAATGGCACATCTGTTATGATTTTATATTACTAATATGCATAGACTTAGATCCAAACTTATAGGTATGTCAAGCTGACATTTTAGAACATAAAATCACTGTGATTGGATCTAAAGAACAGGGAATTGATTGCAGATGTTGAAGCACAGATCTCTGAATGCGTATAACTTTTTGTTGAAGAAGAATAGGCTAGATCAGACTGATTTAGTGAAACACCTCGTTGTCGCCATTGATTTAGATGAATAAAACAATGGGAATAAGGTCTTATTTATAGCCTAGGGTTAACGAATATGGTCAGAAAACAAGTCCACATACGCAGAACTGAATCTGCCCCGGATCTGGGGGGTCGATATGGGTGTCAATACCCCTGTTGTGGTGTCGACCCATGGGTCGACACCCCTAGGGTGGGGTCAACCCCTAATGGTCTGAACTCCCGCCCTAGCCCGCATTACTGATTTTGGGTTAATTTGAATTGTTTTGTATGTATATAATTCTCTTATGCATATACAACTTCGAACCTTAACATCTTCTTCATACGATGTCCGTTTTACGCAAACTTAGTGTCTATCTTAAGCAGAATTCCGAGACGAACACAATGGCTTAGTTTGTTTCCCTTAATTCTCAATATCTAATTAAGTATTTCTTAGTTTTTCATCATAGTGTTCTTTTAAAATTATGGGATGTTACATGAATGGATCATACTTACGATTCTTTGTACTGACTATGTATTAAACCAGAGCTAGAAAGGGAGACGGGCAAACACATTTTCGCTAGGAGACTACACATTCACATTCCCTATAGGCGTCGATTACCACTACCTCTTACCCACTAGTATCATGACTATGATCCACCATTTGTACGCCAATGCATGACACCTTCGGTCATGATACCCACATCTGCTCCTGTGGAACTGAGTGTTGGCCTAGGTGACACAAACGACGCTACATTTACCAATAATGATAATAAAATACTAACGTGTCATGGATTTGAGGCGTGATCCCACGATCAGGCTGTCTGGCTGGATACTGGTCATTCTTGCTCACTCCCACAAAATATAGATATTTGGTCAGCGATAATCTGATACTATTAACTAACATGCACTTATATATATAATTATATATATATATATATATATATATATATATATATAACAGCAAGTGCACCGCACTACATTAAACTATGTAAGTACCGATGTACTACAAAATTTCCATACCAACGTACGGTGTATGATATATAGCCGACGTAAGACTAAATATAATCATATATTAGGAAATTAATACTACGTATATATGTATTCACTACAACGAATACCACACCAATAATCTCCGTTTTACATGTTATACACCAACAAAAGATAACCAGATAAATAACTCATTTGTGTCTCATACCACTGCATTTACTAGTCTGTTTACTTAGTGCTCTTAAATTATACTTATCCTTCAATACTCTATAAACAACTCTAATGGATAACCAGAAAGGAGATACCGAAAGTCCCCATACCAGATAGTTTCACCGAACTAATTTTTCATATTTCTTCTTAGATAAAATATATCTATTTCATAAAATCACAATAAGATGTCATCACTGTATCATTTTTAAATCAAAACCAAATCAACATCGATGGCGAATCATTTATAAATAAAAATGCGTGTAAGAGATAATGAAAATAAATAAAACAAACAAGGTAACTATAAATATAAGTCATATTCAAATCCTCAAAACCATCTTAAAGGTAAAATAATTCAAAACCATAATAATAATAATATTCACAAAATTTCCAAAAGTGTGTTTAACATCTAAAATATAATATTGGTATATAAAAATTATTTTCATTAACAAATTCTTACTACAATGGTTTTACATACAGAATATTTCATAATCTAATATAATGCAGATTTATCAAATAACCTTATTAAATCTAATTATGGTGTGACTTTATACAGTTAAATAAAATCATCTGGAATTGCTTTAAATATTAATTTCCAAAACGAGGAACAAAACTTAATAAATCCATATGGTCAATTTAATTTCATTTATTTTTATATTTGTTGAAATAAAAACTAAAATACAATTTATTACTTAAATAGATTTATGTACATATATGTACATCTAGTTAAATTTAATCTATTTATAATTTGAATTACAAACCAATATTTGAATTACATTGTATGCTTTAATTTATAATTCATAATCTAGAATGTTGTAATATTATTATCCTTTATATATATGTAGGCTTTCTCGAATTATATAAAATCATTAAATTGGTCAAGCGTCAAAATGAACAGTTTATATAACTATGATTCAAAAGTAAAGTAGACAATGTCCACTCTATATTTCAAACTTTCTACAACCCAAATCTCGTCCATCAGTCACAATTCTAAATTAATTGTGCGCCAACCAAATTATTCCTATGACAACCAAACCACTCAAGCCATCAATTCAACCATATCAATTTGAATTCAATAATAAAATTACCCAAGCAATTCAATCATAAACTTATAATTATATATATATAACTAAAATGAACGTAGACATAGATGAGAGTGAGGGTAAAACCCACCTAAATAATGGTTGAATTTTAGGTTTTTCTTTGTTTTTTGGTCAACTCCCTTCAAGTGTTCAACAATTTCAAGCTGACATGAACAACCTCTTGTGTTGACTTAGATGAGATTGAACATGCTGTATTTCCCTGCCTTTACTTACGTCGCCTCCATCGGATGCTGCTTCTCCACCACACCTTCGGGATTGATGTGCTTCCATCATCGTTAATTGCACATCAGATTGTCGAACAGGCTTCGTTCGATCATTCTCTTTCCATCGCCTAAATTGGAGTTGAACCACATGTCGAACGTCACCTCCCCCCACCTCGCATTCACCTCTGGCAGTGTTTCCCTCCTTTTTCCACTGCCTCACTTGCCTCAGTGATTCGACTGAAATTAGCCTTATTTTTTTTCATTTTTTTTCTCGCTAAGAAAATCTTTAAACTTTTGGGGATTTGGTTCAAGAAAAAGAGTTGAGGATAAGGGTGATTGACTGGTAAAAGGAGATGTGTTTTCGTATATGGGCCTTATGCATAGACTTTCAAATTTTAAGTTACTCTAATTAGACTTGGTTCTACTATTAATTAAAAAAAATTCAATTGCCATTTAATCTCATATGAATTTGAGTTTAATTTCGCAGAACGGTTTTGATTCACATACATAAATTGGTTTATATCTAATCGTACATTTTACGGTTTAATAATTTTTAGTTTTGTTTAATTCACGCTCATTTATTCTATTTGTTAATTCAATGTTCAATTCAATAAAATATCCATTATCTTATTGTTTTAGTTATGTGAAATTGTTTAACACTTCCAAATTTAATTTTATATCCACTAAATAATTCCAATCTAGTACAATTTGATTCACATCACATTCGATCATTTATTTATTGCTCGTACATGTATCTTATTTTAACTCAACGCTCGGTATTTTATTTGATAATCCAACATTCGATATAAAATAATTATATTTTTATATGTTTCAAATATATATAAAAAATTACTTAATATCACAAACAATCTTATCTAATTTAATCTGCTTATTCAATTAGCTAGCAATCAAAATTCAGATTTAACACATTTATTTTAATTAAACTCACATAAAATCTTAATGGGAAAACATGGCTGTTACATTAGTAGCTCAATCATTGTACAAAATCCAAACTCAAATATGTGCATTTAAGGTTTTAATTATTAATCTGTTATACCATAATTTAATTAACATAATAAATTTGGCTGTAATTAATAATTATTTGTGGAATCTTGACATTATAATATCAACAGTTTAAAATAAAGTTGTTTTAGTTATCCTAAGGTATTATGTGTGGCGTTGTCTTACGAGATACCTTTGATTTCAACGATTTTATAAGCTAAAAGAATAAATTCATTTTGACTTGAATTTTCTAACACTGGTTTACCAGACCGATTTAAGTGTTATTTTATCATAACACTTAGATCAAACTTAGTATATTTACATGATATTATAGATTGCTTGTAACCTCAGGGGAGGAGCCAGTCATCCGACACATACTTACATACGCTACTTATTTCTGTTATAGCTTCTTATGGTTTTCATTAGAATTTGCAAGTACATGTTATTATGGTTGTTCAGGTTGATTTATGATTAATACTCTGATGTATGTCTAAGTTGTTGTATGTATAAAAGTCTTTTTATTTTGTAAAGATTGTTGTTCATATTAAACATTATTTATTCTATTATCAATCTTTTCTTTCTTTTTCCTCCCATGGTCTACCTTTCCGGCAATTGAATATTTGACACATGGGTACTGTGATTGTATATATGTTTTATTTTAATGGTTGAAAAGGCAGGTCATTGCATGTTGAGCCTAACATTATATCCTCAATATTTTCTCTTGAGTTCCAAGAAGAGGATGAGATATCCTATGTTCCAATTGCTTGTAAGTTCTTAATGTTTTCAAACCCATTTTGAGTTTATTACCCTTGCCGTCTATTGAGTTTCGTTTTGACCTTGATGTTTTCAAAGAAGTTATTGGAGCTTGAGGCCAATAAATTCATTCAATTTAGTTCCTTCCGTTAGGAGCAACTGTTATACTTATGTGGAAAGCAAAAAAGGCACATTTACTTTGTATTGATTATTGTAGGCTTAACGAGCTCATGATAAAGAATAGATATTTGTTGTCTTATATCGATGAGATGTTCAATCAACTTTGCAGTGCTAAAGACTTTTCGTAGCTTGACCTAATAACCATTTCTACTAGCTTAGAGTAGAAAAAGGCAACGTTCCTATGATCGCTTTTCAAACTCGCTATGGTTTTTATAAGTGGCTCATGATGCCTTTAATGAACACTCTTACTTAATTCATTGACCTTTTGAATCTGATATTTGAGGAATTCTTAGATAAATTTAATCTTGTTTTAATTGATAACTCTTGGTCTATTCTAAATTTGAGAAGCATGTTTATTATCATAGAATCATTCTTGAAATATTTCAGAATTACTAAATACCAGTTTATCTGAATGCCATTTTTAGAAGAAGCAAGTCAAATTGTCTTGCAATTCAGAATTGCATGCGGCCATAAAATGTTTCAAAAATTCGTAATTGTCTTGCATTTATGGGTTATTACCGTCTTGTCGTATTCTTCAAAATAGTTTTGCCCCTAACATGCATAACTAGATAAGGAGTTAAATATATATATGGGTTGACAAGTGCGAAACATCATTTCTTTATTTTAAGAATCTTTTGACTCATCCTATCCTTATTGATTCCTGAAAGGAACTAAGATCTTATGGTTTTACACATCCTAATGGATCAGGTCTTGGTGTTGTACTGACTTAAAGAGATCGAGTATGTAACAACCCAAAATTTCAAAACAAATTTAAAAATTTATTTAAGCTATTTTGATGAATATTGAAGATAAATTGACTACTTTTGCTAAATAAATTTGAGAATAATTTCAAAATTACATTTTATATTTTATTTGAAATAAAACAAACTCAGTAAAATTATTAAATTGATATATAAGTACGAAATTTAAAAAGTTTGATTTTTACATCATCGCATAGCCCTTAAAAAGTGGTATTTTGATAGCAAGCTAAGAATTTGAAGAGACCAATTTTGTTGGATTCGGGATAACAAATCATTCTTGAGTTTCAAAATTTCACTAAAAACGGAGTTAGTATGTGGCCGTGCTCGATAAATCCGTTTGAGTTAAAACTGACGATCAATTTACATTGAACGTTGTTGAGACGATCTCTGAATTCGATTTCACCTTTTTTGGGGGATTTGTATCATCAAATAATGGAAGAATCCTAAGTTTCATTAATTATGGAGTTGCCAATTGGGCATACAAGAACAAAATGTATCCCAAAATTGCATTTTTGGGGCTAACTTGAGCATAACTGAGAATTTTAATGGATGGTCAAATGAACTCGAAATTCAACGAAACTTGATCCGTTGGATTCGTAATTTCATGTATTTTCTTATATTGAAATTTTGTGATCGTTTGCAATTGGGCAGTCGAAGAGAGAGAATTCTTACATAAACTCTCTTCCCCCGTTCATTTCTTCATAATTCCTCATTCTCTTCTACCTCATTCTTTCCTCATCAATGGCCTCTCTCCCCAAAACCTAGCTCCCCTACCCTACGCGCTACACCCCTACCCCACATCGACCCCCTCTCCGTTCCCCTTGTGTATGAATCCCCTTCCTCTCCGCTTATCTTCCTCTAATTTCTTCATGACATGAAAAGGAACTTCATTTAGGGTTCTAGCTTCATCTGCCTACCTTTAGCTCCTCTTTGCTGAGCTCTAAGTGCTTGAGACAACTTGTGGAGTATTGCAGGCCCTTCTACAATTCCAAACAGCAGGAATTTGAGCTCCATAGGACTCCAAGAAGCCAAAGCTCCTTCCTTTCTTGCTTCATTCACTTATTGCAAGTTGTACCGAAGTTGCCGTGGAGTTTAAAGACATCCCGAGCCAAAAAGGCGGGAATTTTTGGCGGTAGCAAGCATCAGAATCTGTGAGGTTGCAGTGTATATTTTTCTGATGGCCGGGGTAAGGGATTCTTACTTTAATTAGTATATTATAGTAGTTTAACGAGTTATGAAAAGTTAATTAATTATGCATTTTAAGCTTCTAAATAATGCGATGAAAATTAGTAAGTTGCAAGTTAGAAATTGTATAATGTAACAATTAGAACGACATTTAAAATTTTCATATAGTTATATTACCCATTGCATGTAATACCCCTTTTTGAGTTCAACACTTGAACTATTCACAAATCATTTGCATTAGAACTGTTGTATAAATATGTGACATTCGCATTTCATACTCCGTGGATGGACACTTGTGGCGCCGTAAATGACATCAGATGATTGGTTATGTTATGATATGAATGAGAGTTAAAAGTAATTAATTGACTGACAAAAAGATCATGTTGTTTGTAGTAGTGAAACTGGAGTAAAAATTCATTCACAAGTCGAACAACTTGTTTATGTTCACCAATTTAATTAAAATCAATGTGATGAAATTAATGATTCATTAAATAATTGTTTGATGGTGAAAAACGAACAAGGGTCTGGAAATGATTTTGATTTACATATCTCCCAAGTTTGTAGTTAGCGTATTAATCGTTTGGTAAAACAGGAGAGATAAGCCTCAATAAATTATATTGAAGCTTGTATGAGAATAAATGCACATTGGATGTTATTTGAATGTCAAATAGTTGTTCACAATTATTGTTAGATGTATTGGATTGATATGAGAAAATTTGCATGATATTTGGTTGAATTCCATTTCAATCCAAAATAAAATGGCATATTTTAATAATATAAAAATATGAGGTGAAAAATGAAAATAAATCGATGTTCGATTTTGGATGGACACGTTTATATTGAAATATATATGAATATCCATAACTGTGACGAATGATTTTGAAGTATTTTAATGTACTTTTGGCTATGCAAAGTATATGAATTTTTAATGAATAGTAACTTTTCAAAGTGCAGTTCGGTTAGAATATGTAGCAAATGTTTGAGAAGAGATTTTTTTTTCAAATGTTTCTCGTTTGTTTTTATGATGACTGTAAGGAAATTTTGGGCGTGAATGGAGAACTTTCGAAAAATAATATTATTTTATACTTAGGATAAGGAAAAATAGGACAAAATGTAAAATATTTGAATTTGGAGCTTAACAGATGAATTAATTTTGTATCATTAAATAAAGAAGTTTAAAACGTATTCGAATTATTTATAAAGTATAAAATCAATTCGGGCTTTAATATAACGCGTTGTACAGCGACAGCTCGCGAACGTCAACCCGAAACTTAGAACTGACATAGCGGGAGATCCGAAAATCGTATTTTCCTTATACCGAAACCATCGTGATCGTATCGAAAATATATTTCTGATGAATATAAGTGGTTTAAATTTGAATGGTTAGATCTTAAGTTACGCCCAAATCAGTTTTGAAAAAGGTCGTTGTGGATGCAGTTCAGTGACTGATATTGGAAACCGACTATAAGGACCTTAATAAAATTATTAAAAGTATAAATAAATTATGATAAATCATAATAAGTGATTTGGAAGGAGTTTGGGTGAAATATCCCATGATTTGAAAGCTAAATGTTATTTGTGTCTAAAATTTCCATTTTAGCAATTACGCTGTGATTTAATATATGAACATAATAAATTAATTTGAAGTTCGTCGTGAATGGTATCTTTGGGAATATTGTTCTTGAACCCAATTATAAAAAGGAAGGATATCTCAAAAGAGAGTTACAGAATTCTCCTAAATTTATTAAATCAAACCAGATTTTTGTAAAGAATCCAAAATGAATGGAAAATAACATTTTGGGTCTATAGTGAACAAGGCATTTAAATAGCAACTGTTCTTTAACCAAGGAAAGAAAAATTAATTTCTAGCATTTGGTCAATTATTGAAATATGATTTTTGATATTTAAGAATTTTTCTCCGATAAAGTTAATGAGAACCGTTTTCTAAAAAGAGCAAATATTTAATTAAGAGAATATCCTTCGTTGAAATTAAATGAGTGCTATCTTAGGGTATTTTACACATGATCACAAAGACACGCGAGTTATTTGGAAAGACTGGGTTTTACCCATTCTAAATAATTATTACGACGAGTAAAGTCAATGGTGAAGATGGCGGTTGAAGACCAGGGATCTTCACATCGTTTTGAGCTGTTGCTGATGTTTTGATTAGGTCGAACACCCGAGACAAGGTAATAAGTGGCAGTAGTTCAAAACGTACTTGAAAATCGACCAGATATGCGAGGACCCTCTCTTGTATTAGACATATGGGAAAAGTAATAAGGTATCTCTACTTCCTTTCAGACCCAGAACGAACATGAAAATGGATTGTGTGTCTGACATTGTATTTCACTCTGTACTCATTGATCTCTGATAAATAATCTGTTTAGTGGTGGAGAATTTATTCTCTTGGTTAACACTCTTCTCTGAGACGTACGAGCTTAGAGGTTATATATTGGGAGATAATCAAT
The DNA here is from genome assembly GCA_030737875.1 of Allium sativum. Lineage (NCBI taxonomy): Eukaryota > Viridiplantae > Streptophyta > Magnoliopsida > Asparagales > Amaryllidaceae > Allium > Allium sativum. The sequence goes on from CM060921.1 coordinate 693,790,530, forward strand.
GATGCGATATGGACTGAAAATATGGCATGCTAAGATGCAATGATCAAGGCTTTAGTTGAAAACAGGGCCTTGTGGATGATGATCAAAGCACAACTTTAAGTAGCATTGCTTTGTGTATAGCGTTCATTTACGAGCCTCACACCCCGGTATGAGTCAGAAAAGGGATAAGGGACGTAGGGAGTGCAAACGCTTTTTTCTAGCTAGAAGTTGTGTCATGTATGGATCCAAAATATTTTTACTTATGTGGATCATGGATTATGGGGGCGCCTCAGACATAGAGCCGACTAAAAGGCTCAAGTGATAGGTCTGATACGATTGGGTAGTGTATTGTTCAGGAATAACTAATTCGCAAACGTTATGTGTGGACCAGCCCTGCAGGATCCAAGGGTTGCCCATAGGTGTGATCCTGGATCATCTTGCTATAGGTGATCCGAATTCGGTAAGGAGACCATCCCTTGCCTTGATTCATGATGGAAATCCAACTTCCAATACGCCACTTTCGATTTTAGTTGTAAACCTATATGGCAACATAGTAGGATGGGGTACAATGCCGTCTAGGATTGATACATTTATATTCAAAGTTGTTTTCTATACTATGCACTTATAGTAATATAAAAAAATCTTTGTTTTAAAACGTATCAAGCATGTTTTGCTACTATAAGATAAAACTCTATCCTTCGGCTTGCGTTGGATCGTATGATGAGACCTGAGTCTTATAATAGCTTCATTTTTCCAGAAAGCATTGCGTTGTTTATTAGTTGTATCATTTCAGAGTATTCATGGGAGTAAACCTATTCCATGTTATATGGTGTGGTCCCGTGAATTACCTTATTTTGAAGTAAAGTTTAATACTATTTTTAGCTCTCACACCAGTCCCATTACTGACTTAGAGTTTATTGTTTCCTACATAAATTCTGGATGCCTATATTTTCCACACGGGCAGTCAGCAGTTTTGGTTTTGCAGATTCCTTATTTTCCCCAGGATCCTGGAATATAGTTGAAGCTATATTCGGGAAGCTCTATATCTGTGTATTAGTTTCATCTGTGTTAGTTGATGTATTTCCGTTGTGCATTGTATTTATATGTTTTTATTTCTGCTACTATGTAAATTATTAATCTCTAATAATATTTTTCCACTGTGTAATATTTATTCATACTCTGATATTCTTGTACTATGATGTAAATTATTGTCAAAGCAATGAAAAGTTCTGAAATAGTGTGTTTTGATGTATGATATTCTCGCACAATTCGTTGTTTTCCATCTCTTTGGAGTTCAGGGGATTTCGGGTCTCAACAGGCTTGGCATCAAAGCTTTGGTTTATAGAGCTTTAGAACATGATACATTAGAACCAATCGAAAGAATTCATCAGAGATATAATTAGTAACGTTCTATTTTAGAATACTCATTAGAGATAGGATCAGTAGTATCCTAGAATGAGGAAACTCATTAGAGATGGGGTTAGAAATATCCCAGGATAAGTTAAGAGTTATGTATCCATGAGAAGATGTACGCATGACCACAATATGCACATAGTTTAATTTTCTATTGTATATTCTGTTAGTATTAAGAAATTATGATTTGTAAACATTTATGAAATTTAATAATCCATGAACTACCTTGGCTTTTGCTTTTTAATTTGTTATTAAAAATATTTAAATTAGGATTGATTTAGCGGGATTTTTCGATGATTTTGGACAATCGATAAATTCTAAAATGCCCTAAGGTTTAAATAGAAACAAATATATTCGCAATTTGGGCAATGAATATACGAAAGCATTAGTTGTTTGTTTTTAATGATTTAACCTAAACCCACTTTCTAATTTAAATTTCTTTGTTTCTAATTCGTAGAGAGGTAAGATTGCGCCCCCAGGGCATCCCGAGCTCCTATTCATTCTTTCTTCCTCATCCTCTGATGGTAGATCGTCTTTCAGTGTAGGTGATAGTCCCCCAGTTTCTTTACATGCTGGGGATAATATCTATGGTCCTGATAGTAATAGTTCATTTGGTAGCTCTTACCGCTCTACAGAGAGCTTAGATAGTAGCCCTTCTGGTTCTTACTATCATCACAGTAGACCCGTAGCTTCAGACCGTGGTAGGGAAGATGCATATATATCAGATGTCGCTTCTATTTTAGTACCACCGGTCCTTCCAGATACAGATTCGAGCTCAGACTCAGAGGATGTTTCTATGGCATCAGACACTCCTGAGCCTGAGGACTTAGCCGATTATGATAGGTGGATGTTGGAAGATGACGTGCGATTTGTTTTAGATGGGTATGACCATGTGGTCATGGGAGACCCCATTCCTATGCCCCTTCTCGAGGAGGATGCGATGTTATTAAGCCCACCCCTTTCAGCTTTAGATATTCTCCCTGACTATGAGGAGATTCCCATGGTGGACGTGGATGAGATGTTGGAAGAGATGGATGAGGAGGATGATGACGACTGGCCTCTTCTCCCTCTACGCTTTGGGGAAGATTTGCTCGAGGAGTTATCTTTATCAGGGCCCTCTGTGCAGAGCTGTGGCACGGAACAATGATGGTGCTTGGTAGTCTTATGTATATATGTAGGGGATATCCGTGTGCTTGTCCCTTTTTGATGCGATAGAGACACGATATGTATATTTTTATATGTATATTTTGAATATGTGATATTTTATGAGCCACCCGTAGCATGTAGCAGTAATCGGGTGAGCATAGATATGGGCAAATAAATGCATATACATGGTTTATACCTTAATCGACACATCACGCTAGGGTATATGCTGTGTCTATGATATAGTTGATATTTTTTGGTGATGTTTCACTATGATATTATATATATGATATGATGATGGTTATGGATCTTTTATTATGACTTTTTGGTGTTGATATATATGCTCGGATATTTGTGAGTTGTGACTACGCCACATAACATATATTATGAGTTATGTACCATCCATGTAAGCCCATTACTACTTAGCGCTTATTCGGAGAGGGCCAGAAGGACACTATAGACAAAATAAAAACATGGATACCTTATTTTCAGTAATGCATATATATATATATATATATAATATCTGTTGAGTAGGTTATTGGCTTAGCGTTGAGTGAAGAAATAAATTGAGTGACAGACGAATAGGTGCACCTTAATGAGTTGGTTGCGCAATTTTTACTATTTATTATAACTATTATGAGTGATTTGGATGCGCTATGATGGTTGCTTTGTGTGAAATCAAACGTACGCCATAGGATAATAACCAATAAATTATGAACTACACCACATAACAAACTACTGAGGATAGCATAGCACATCATATTCCATATAAGTATTTGGCGCTTATATGACGAGGTTTGGATTACCATATGAGCAAGACGCTTGTATAGCGAGGACTGAACTATAGGTTGAACTGAAGACTGATTATGGACTTAATAACATATAACGGTAAATTGCAGGATAAAATAATAAACCCTACACAGATTGGGAGATGAAAAAATATACTTGCCTCTTTTGTTTTTAGTTACCGTGCATGGGTATGAGGGAGGAGAAGGGAATATAAATCATAGTGGGTGTGCACAATTGTTTTGTATGCGATATATTGATTTATTGGGTGCCTAATACAGCTTAATAAATTTGTTTAGATCACCCTGTACAAAGGAGGTTATGGAGAAATTTTTCAGAAATTTAGGGAGTTAGCCAAATTTCAAAGAAATTTAGAAGTTCTTAGAAACTGAAAAGTTGAAGAATGGAAGCCTAAATGGAAGTTGAGTTGGTTACTTAAACAACTTTCGGCTCCGTTTCTTTTTCAGGACGAAAAGTTTTACGTGGGGGAGGCTGTAACAACCCGGAGTTTCAGAACCAATTTAATTTTTTTATTTAAGCTATTTTGATGAATAATGAAGATAAATTGACTATTTTTTATAATTAAATTTGAGAATAATTTCAAAATTATTTTTTATAATTTATTTGACATAAAAAACTCAGTAGAATTGTTAAATCAATTTATAAATTTGAAATTAAAAAAATTCGATTTTTAAATCTTCGCATAGCCCTTAAAAAGTGAAATTTGGCTAGCAAGCTCAAAATTCGACGAGACCAATTTTGTTAGATTCAGGATAGGAAATCATTATTGAGTTTCAAATTTCATGATGAACGGAGTTAGTATGTAGCCATGCTCGATAAACCCGTTTGGGTTAAAACCGACGAAAAAATTACAAAGGAACGTTGTTGGGGCGATCCCTAAATTCTATTTCACCTTTTTTGGGGATTCGTATCATCAAATAATGGAAGAATCCTAAGTTTCATTATTCATGGAGTTTCCATTTGGGTGTACAAGAAGAAAAGGTAAGCTGAAATTGATTTTGGGGCTAATTTGAGCATAATTGATAATTTTAACGGAAGGTCAAATGAACTCGGAATTCGACGAAACTTGATTCATTGGATTCATAATTTCGTGTATTTCCTTATGCCTAAATTTAGTAGCCAACGAAGATCGTTTGCAGTCGGGTAATCACAGAGAGAGAGAGAGAGAGAGAGAGAGAGAGAAAATTCTTACATAAACTTTCTTCCTCCTTTCATTTCTTTGTAATTCCTCATTCTCTTCTACCTCCTTCTTTCCTCATCAATGGCCTCTCTCCCCAAACCCTAGCTCCCCTATCCTACCCCCACCCCACTTCGACCCTCTCTCTCCCCAGTGTGCACGAGCTCCCCTTCCTCTCCTCTTCTCTTTCTCTGTTCTCTTCAAGACATGAAAAGGATTAGAGTAGTTTAATGAGTTATGAAAAGTTAATAAATTATGTATTTTATGTTGCTAAGTAATGCGGTGAAAATTAATAAGTTGCAAGTTAGAAATTGTATCTTGTTACAATTAGAATGACATTTAAATTTTTCATGTAGTCATATTTCCCATTGCATGTAATACCTCCTTCTGAGTTCAACACTTGAACTATTCACAAATAATTTGCATTAGAACTATTGTATGAATATGTGACTCTCGCATTTCATACTCCATTGATGGCCACTTGTGGCGCCGTAAATGGAATTGGATGATTGGTTATGTTATGATATGAATGAGAACTAAAAATAATAAATTGACCGCCAAAAATGTCATGTTGTTTGTAGTAGTGAAATTGGAATAAAAATACATTCACAAGTCAGAGGGCTTGTTTATGTTCACCTATTTAAATAAAATCAATGTGACCAAATAATTTATTCATTAAATAATTGTTTGATGGTTAAAAACCCCACACGGGTCCGGGGATGATTTTGATTTATATATCTCCCTAATTTGTAGTTCACGTGTTAATCATTTGGTTAAACAGGCGAGATAAGCCTCAATAAATTATATTGAAGCTTGTATGAGAATAAATGCGTATTGGATGTTATTTGAATGTCAAATAGTTGTTCGCAACTATTGTTAGATGTATTGGATTGATATGAGAAAATTTGCATGATATTTGGTTGAATCCATTTCAATCTAGAATAAAATGGCATATTTTAATAATATAAAAGTATGAGGTGAAATTTGAAAATAAAGTCGATGTTCGATTTTGGATGGACATGTTTTGAAAGAACCCATAACGTCCCCGTGAAGGAAAGAGCGGATACTTTGAGAACAAGACACAAAGAACGCAGACAGAAGAACATTTCATTGAATATTACAACAACTCCATCAGAATACAAGAATATACAGAGTAAGGATAAATATTACACAGAAAAATATCAGAGATTATAATTACATTTAAATACATTACAGCGGAAAATAATACAAAACACAACTGAAGGAGATATACGGATACAAAGCTTTCCGGATATCATTCCAGCTGTAAACCATTATCCTGTGAATATAAATCTGCAAAACCAAAACTACTAGCTGCCCGTGCAGAAAATAGTGGCACCCAGAATTTAGGTTAAAACAATAAACTCCAGGTCAGTCATGTGACTGGTGTGAGAACTAAAACAATTATTAATCCTTATTTTAAAGTTAGGTAAATCAAGGGACCACGCCGTATAACACGGAACGGGTTTCCTCCCAAGGATACCAGTGCATAAAACAACAGCGCAATGCTAATTAAAGAAGAATGAAGCTATTATAAGACCCAGGTCCCAACACACAATGCGACGCAAGCCGAAGGATAGGGTTTTTACCTTATAATATCCAAAAATGCTTGATACGTTTAAAACAAATCATTTGATACTATTATAAGTGCATAGTGTCAAAACAATTTCAAATCATAAGTATCAATCATAGACGGCATAAGCGCCCCATCCCACTATGTCGCCATACTAGGCTCTACAAATAAAACCGCAGAATCACATATTTGGAAATTGGATTTCCGTCTGTGAACCGAGGCAAGGGATCGTCCTCACCGATTCGAGACAATCTAGCCCATGTCTCCGGAACAGCCGCAACTGTCCCTTGGATCTTCAGGGCCGGTCCACCGATCTGGATTATTATGCCTGAGCACTACGTTTCCCCTCCCTTTGGGGCATAAATGAGCCAACAAATGACTCCATCGGACCCGGATCGTCCAATCAAACCGAGCACCTCGCAACAGCAACAACCACATAAGTCAAACTCGTCAGGGCGTGTAAAACCACTGACGCCACTTCTAACTAGAAGGAAACGCATGCCCTCCCTGAGGTCCTCTCCCGTTTCTGGTCCACTACCGGGGTGTAAGGCTCGCGAATCAACATTACACAAAGCTATGCCACACAGGTGGTGCTTTGATCATCACCACAAGACTTTGCTTTTCAACAGAAGCCTTGATCAACTGCCACTTAGGCATGCCACACAGGAAATTCACTCCATGCGTTTGATATCCATCAATATATAACCCCTGAGCTCGTACGTCTCAGAGAAGGGCGTTAAGCAAGAGAATAAATTCTCCGCCGCCAAACAGATATATATTTAATAGAAATCAATCACACAGACTAAAATCCAATGTCAGACACACAGTCCATTTACAAGTTCGAATTGGGTCTGAATGAAACCGGAGGCACCTAGTACCCCACATATCCATCGATCTCCAAGTACGTCTGGACGATCACCAACTGATTCTCTCCTCTTGGGTGTACGACCCAATCAAGATCATCAGTAATTATCCAAACGATGTGAAGACCTCCGGTCTTCAACCACTGTCTTCATCTTCGACACCACGTCGAATCAGTTATTCAGAATGGAATAAACCCGGACTTTCTGAATAACTCGCGTATATAATAAAACATGTGTTACACAAACACAACATACGCCTCATTCCAATTCATCAGTCACTAACCGTAAATTAACAAGAGAATGATTCCCCAAATATTAACCCCGAAGGCCGAAACCAACATCAGATCAATACCCAGGAAACCGTTCTGCTTAGCTAACCTACAGTTAGTTTCTAAATTTCACATTCATATGGAAAGGTTCCCATTAATTTTATCAAAGACAAATTCCTTTGAAATTATTCTTTAATCTTCTTTTGAATATCAATTCAAACTAATCGGGATTAGCGAACCACACCGAAGTAATTATTTATTTTATTTCCCAATCCCAAGCTATTTATCCCATGAAGTAAAACTGGTAGTACTTCATATCTAACACCACGGTGTTATCGGTAAATTCAATCACCATTTCATGTTCAAATCTAATTAAAGATTTAACAATCGTCTGGAGTAAAACTGGTGGTACTCCATTCTCGATCTTTTCAATCTAATTAAAGATTCATTAAAACTCCACTTAGTTTTAATCTTTAACTGGGTTAAAAAATCAATGTCATTTAAAACACGGTTCACGATAAACCCAAAATCACATCACATTTCAATCAGTCCCTACCATAAATTAGCAAGTGAGCAATTCCCTAAGTATTAACCCTGAAGGCCGAAACCAACATCAGATAAATAGCCCAAAAACCATTCAACTTAACTAATCTCCAGTTAGTTTCTGATTTTCTTAACTCCTTTGGGTCTAAGAACAGTATTATTGAAGATACCGTTCACGACAACCCAAAACCAAATTAATTATCGGGTTAAAGAACAAGTGTTATTCAAAACACTGTTCACGATAAACCCAAAAACCGATACCAATTCAATTCCAATTAAATATTATTTAATTGGTACACTTCATTAAATCTAAATAAAAAGATTTAATCTTTTTCTCAACTGGGCTTAAGAACAGTGTTAATGAAGACACCATTCACGACAAACCCAAATCACATTTGATATTAAATACATGGCTCTGAATAGAAAATATATCCGCTTATATTCAGTATCAAATTCTACGACTAACAAGTATCGTATTGGAAATAACGATATCTATATATCTTTCAAATTTCCATAACGCTATCTGTATAATCACGAAATCCAACATCGAAATATTCCAAAGACAATTTCGATTCAAATCCATTCCAATTCAATTATTGGAAATTCTGGTTACTTTTAAAACCCTTTTCAAATTCAATTTATTTATTAAAAATAAATAAAATTATAATTCTAGTTTAAAACTAGTTCATTTCGATAAAAATCTATTTTTATCTTTTCAAATTTTGAGTTTTTCATCCCAATTCTTCCCAAATCATTTCTTATGATTTTACACAAATTATTACTATTTTAATAATTTTATCAAGGCCTGTACAGTCGATTTCCATCAACGGCCATCGAACTGCACTTACAGCGACCTTTTCCAAATTTGATTTGGACATAACTCCAAATCCAGCTGTTAGATTTCAAATCTCTAATATTCATTAGAAAGCTCTTTTCGATACGAACCCAACGGTTCCAGTTTTAGGAGAATCCGACGGTCGGATCTCCCGCAATATCCATTCGAAGTCAATGGTCGAAATTCACGAACTACCACAGCGCGGCGCATTCTATTCAGGCCATTATATTATATATATAATATATATAATATATACTTCATCGATTTCCCTTTAAAACGTATTATATAAATCGTTTTAAATTCGTTTTCAAAACGATTTCAACTTCATTTCAAATTCAAATCAAAATTGAATTTTCAATATAATTTTTTTTTAATTTCATTTCAAATCGATTTCAATTCAATTTTAATTTAATTCGAATTTCAATTCATTTCAATTTAATTTGAATTTCAATTCATTTCAATTTAATTTGAATTTCAGTTCTTTCCAATTTAATTCGAATTTCAATTCATTTCAAAATATCAGATTTTGAAATCACTTTCGATATTCATTATAAAATGAATAAAATCGATATAAATATAGTTCACGTCTAAATGGCGTAAATCTAATCAGCACGGCTTCATATATTTCTATTTTCAAATATTCTATTTCAAATATTCTATTTCAAATATTCTATTTCAAAACTGGAATGAAGCCCAATCAATTACCATATAATGTTAATTATATGGATTTTCTACAACACAGGTATAAAATAACAACGATAAATAATCAACCACCATCCAGAGTGCGATCTACACTGTATAAGCATCAAATATAAATATTTAATGCTTATGATAGTCTGTCAATCAGTCGATCGACATACAACTAATTATTGGGATTAGTGTATGTCATATATCATCCCAATGCCCGTGTGGGGTTTTCAAACAATCAAACACAGATTTTATTTGTGCAGTTGGGCGATGTGTAAAATTTATCATCCTAATCAATATCAGTCAAATGTGTGTATATAAACAAATCGTCCGATTTGTTTATTTATTTCATTTTAAATACACGTTAAAAATTCTATTTTCAACTATAAAATATTTTATTTCATTTCATATCACACAATCGACTACACATCAAAATCAATCAAATAAACAAGTCATCCATGGTCTGTGGACGACGGGTGTCGGGTGCTGCTAAGCACCGTCTGCATCCTAATATATATTTCAAACTAGAAATAAAAATAAAAGTGAGGAGTTCTCACCGAGGGTTCCACTCCTCCATTTCATTTCTGAATCTCTGAACCGTCTGAATTTCTTTTTGATATTCAATCCGTTCCATCTCACTTCTTTTCACGCTGTTCATATATAAATAAAAACCACACTTTTATTTCACTATATATATAATAAAAATCAGATTTTTATTTCGCTACATAAATAAAAATTATATTTTTATATTCTCTGTTATATAAAAATTCTATTTTCAATCCGCTACCTATATAAAAATCGAATTTTTTACTTTCTCTTCACATATAAAAATTATATTTTTATATCTCCACATATATAAAAGTTATATTTTTAACCTTTCTATAATATAAAAATTATATTTTTATTATCGCCATTATAAAAAAAAATCATATTTTTAATATCTTCAACATCGCTATAAAAATCATTACTTTCTCTTGCAAATGAACAAATAAAAATCATTACTTTCTCTTGCAAATGAACAAATAAAAATCATTCACTTCCTTATCAATTTCATACTACATGTAAAACTGATTTATAATAAAACTAAAATTAAATTAAAAACTGATTATTCGAAAGAAATTAAAATAAATAAAAATACTTACAGCGTATAAAGGCTGAAGGGGTCAGTGGCGTCGAAGGGGGATGGAGGAGGAGGCCCAGGCGTGCTCCGGCAGTGTCAGGTGGGTGGCGCGGCCTATTCTGGTCGAGGTCTGGGCGGATTGTGTTTTGGGGGTTTTAACGGCTGAGGAGAGAGAAGCGAGGGTAGAGAGGTGAGAGAAGGGGGGAAGGAGGTGCGACCAGGCGGTGCGCCATCATCGACAACGTCGAGGGTAAGGCACCGCGGTTTTTCCGCGATTCATTTTTTTTCTTTCTGTTAATCGACGGGAGGAAAAGTGAAATGGGGTGAGGGAGTTGACCTGATGTGAAGGAGAAAATGGGCTTAGGCCCTCATATATTAATATATTTATTTATTTTCAATTTCCAAAAAGTACCTTTTTTATTCTAACTCTAAATCGAACTCACCAACTGTCGTCCATAGCTAATTACCCCTATTCCGAGCACAATGGGTTATGTATCGTAGGCTGATTTGATCACTTATATCTGTTTTCGTCAAAATCAAAATAATACTCTATATATTGAATTTGAACGCACATTTCAATTTACCGATGCCACATACGGACTCTAAAAATTCTCGAAAAATATTTTCTAGCTTCGTATTGACAATACGGTCCTAACAAAACTAATTTCGTCAAATTCTGAGACCATTTGAAAAATAACCATTTTTCAGTCGATCTAAAATCAACTTAAACTGTCAAAACACGTTTTCCTTTGCCATGCTCACATATTGATTCGAAAAATTATGAAATTTGAAAGCTGGCAATAATTTGACATCGCGGATCCAACAAAAGTGGTTTCGTCGAAAACCGAGGTCGTTTGCAAAATGGCTATTTTTAAAGGCCAGAATTCCATAGCGACTTTTCTGAATTTTCAACTGGACATATCTTTTTATTCCCACTATGAAATTTCAAATTTTCGGATTTGTTGGAAAGATATTCTCAATTAGATTCTAATATTTTTGGTTTCGCCAAAATCCGGTTTATTTTGCACCCAGTACATTCATTTGAATTTTGAAATCGAATTATCGTGCCATTTTCATTTCCTTTTATAATTATATATAAAATATTTATATTCTAACGACGACGTATATAAATATATACGTTCTAATTCTATTCAAAATAAATTTCTCGTCATTATTATTTAACATAATTCATTTTAAATATTCAAAATTCGCTAAAATTGCCAAAATAAAAATTTCAAATTGGCCCAGATTTCCGGGTTATTACATGTTTATATCGAAATATAGATGAATATTCATAACTGTGACAAATGATTTTGAAGTATTTTTAATATACTTTTGGCTATGCAAAGTATTTGAATTTTTAATGAATAGTAACTTTTTAAAATGAAGTTCGGTTAGAATATGTAGCAAATGTTTGAGAAGAGATTTTCTTTTGAAAGTTTCTCATTTATTTTTGTTATGACTGTAAGGAAATTTTGGGCGTGAACAGAGAACTTTCGAAAAATAATATTATTTTATTCTTTAGGATAAGGTAAAATAGGTCCAAAATTTTAAATATTTGAATTTGAAGATAAACGATTGAAATAAATTTGTGTCATTAAACAAATAAGTTTAAAACATTTTTGATATATTTATAAATTATAAAATCGATTCGGGCTTGAATAGAACGCGTTGTACATCGATAGTTCGCGAACGTCAACCTGTAACTTAGAACTGACGTAGCGGGAGATCAGACCATCAGATTCTCTTTAAACCAAAACCCTTTGGTTCATATCGAAAATATATTTCCGATGACTATAAGTTTTTTAAATTTGAAGAATAGATCTTAAATTATGTCCATATTAGTTTTGAAAAAGGTCACTATAGATGCAGTTCGGTGACCGATATTGGAAACCCACTGTAAGGACCTTAATAAAATTATTAAAAATATAAATAAATTATGATAAATCATAATAAGTAATTTGGAAGGATTTTGGGCGAAATATTCCATGATTTGAAAGATAAATGTTATTTGTGTCTAAAATTTCCATTTTAGCAATTACGGTGTGATTTAATATGTGAACGTAATAAATTAATTTGAAGTTCATCGTGAATGGTATTTTTGGGAATATTGTTCTTGAACCCAACTATAAAAAGGAAATATATCTTAAAAGAGAATTAGGGAATTCTCCTAAATTTATAAAATCAAACCCGAATTTTGTTAAAAATCCAAAATGAATGGAAAATAACATTTTGGGTCTATAGTGGACAAGGCTTATAAATAGCAGTTGTTCTTTAACCTAGGAAAGATAAAATTAATTTCCAGCATTTGGTCAATTACTGAAATATGATTCTTGAGATTTAAGAATTTATCTCTGATAAAGTTAACGAGAACTGTTTTCTAAAGAGGGCAAATATTTAGTTGAAAGAATACTCTGGGTTGAAATGAAATGAGTGTTATCCTTGGGTATCTTACACATGATTACCAAGGTAAGCGAGTTATTTGGAAAGACAACGTTTTACCCATTCTAATAATTATTACGACGAGTAAAGTCAATGATGAAGACGGTAGTTGAAGACCGGGGATATTCACATCGTTTTGAGTTGTTGTTAATGTCTTGATTGGGTCGTACGCTGGAGACAAGGTAATAAGTGGTGGTAGTTCAAAACGTATTTGAAAATCGGCCGGATATGCAAGGACCACTCTCTTGTATTAGACATATGGGATGAGAAATAAGGTGCCTCCAGTTCCGTTCTGACCCAGAATGGTCATGAAAATGGATTGTGTGTCTGACATTGTATTTCACGTTGTTTCGTTGATCTCTGGTAAATATATATCTGTTTAGTGGTGGAGAATTTATTCTCTTGCTTAACACCCTTCTCTGAGACGTACGAGCTTAGAGGTTATATATTGGTAGGTGATAAATGATGCGGTATGGATTGACAATGTGGCATGCTAAGATGCAATGATCAAGGCTTTTACTTAAAAGCAGGACCTTGTGGATGATGATCAAATCACAACTTTAAGTAGCTTCATTTTTTCAGAAGCATTGTGTTGTTTATTAATTATCTTATTTCAGAGTATTAATGGGAGTAAACCCGTTCCGTGTTATACGAGAAGTTAGTAGTTCTGGTTTTGCAGATTCTCTATTTTTTTCTAGGATCCTGGATTGCAGCTGAAGCTATATTCGAAAAGCTCTGTATCTTTGATTGGTTTCCGCTGTGTTAGTTGTTGTATTTCCGCTCCGCATTGTATTTATACATTTTTATTTTTGCTGCTATGTGAATTATTAATCTCTGATAATATTTTTCCACTATGTAATATTTATTCGTACCATGATATTCTTGTACTCTGATGTAAATTATTGTGAAAATAATAAAAAGTTCTGAAGTAGTGTGTTATGATGTATCGTGTTCTAGCATACTCTAGTGTTTTCCGTCTCTTCGGAGTTCAGGGGATTTCGGGTCTCGACAGAATAGTCGCATATGCGTCAAGACATTTGATAGTTACTTAGGTTAGGCATGTCACCCATGACCTTGAGCTTGCAGTCATTGTCCTATGCTCTTAAGGTATGAGAGTATTACCTTCTTGGCAAGAAATTTGTCTATATGATGGTCATACCTTGAAATATCTTATTACTTAGGACAATATCATTATGTATCAGGAAAGGTGACTTGAGTTCCTTGATTCCTACGATTTCGACATTCAGTACACTTCAAAAAGGGGAAATGGAATAGTCAACCTGTAACAACCCGGAAATTTAGTGGTAACTAATCTAATTATTTAATTAGATTTCAAAAAATGAAATATTTGAAAATGATGGAATTTGAACACGAAAGTAGCACCATTACGTTCATAATGGAATTCTGGTCAACATTCATGTTTGGAACTTCGCGAACGGAGTCCATATTAAAAGTATGGACGAAATAAGAAAATGGACAAAAAATAAATATATAAGAACATATAACAATTTATTACCATTTATCACTTGCCATCATTGAGCAGTTTTGACCTAAGGCGGTCGATCCCCTAGTCCATTACAACCCAGTGACGGCGAGGTTTAGAAGGGTAATTTAATATTGATATTTTATATTAATGGATAGATCTTTATAAAATTATATCTAACGACCCATGGTCATTTATACGCCTATAAATAATGGGTTAGACCCCCACTCTTTTGCTCATATTTTCTGGAGACAGCAACGAAGCTCTGCTATTTCTAATTCTCTAATCTCTTCTAAAATTCAATGTTATAAATTTATTCAAATCAATAAAATAAGGATTGAAGATACTGAATACATATTTGCACAAAAGGGTTGGTTCTACGAATATGCAGTTTATATTATTGAATTTCCTCCTTATTTTCCTATTCTTCTTTTAGATCTACAAATCTAAATTTGTGTTTGTATATTCTCTTTGTAAATAAATTGTAGATCTGTAGGATTTGAGAATAGTAAGCCTAGAAGTTGTGTCAGATTCATATTTGGATAGTGTTCAGGTGAGTGGGAAATATATATATACATTGTTTATATTAACTTATATAATTCTTTTGGGTAGAATATGAATTATATGCCTAAAAGATATCAGATTCGTTTATTTTGTCAAAACTGAAATATTGTGAATATAGGTTAAGTATGAATTGTAGCCCTTTCAAATATATATCATCATCTTGCCTATAACTGTTCTTATATTGTTTGTGGTTATTGTAAATACTTTGGATCCCAAAATCACTCCCAAAATTATGTTTAGAAGTATTGTATTTTATTTCGAATTCAAAGTTTAACAACCCGGAAAATCTGAACCAATTTAAAAATTTTATTTTAAATAATTTGGTTGGAAAACGTGGCAGAAATTAAATATTTCATTTTTAAATAATATTAAAGCTAGTGAAAATAGTCAATTTTCAAATGACCTCTGTTTTCGACAAAACCACTTTTGTTGGGACCGGAATGTCAAATTATTGCTAGATTTCAATTTTTAGAATTTTCCGAATTAATATGTGAGCGTGGCGAAAGAAAATGTGTTTTGTTCAATTCAGTCAAATTTAATCGACTGAAAAATAGCCATTTTTCAAGCGGTCTCAGAATTCGACAAAATTAAATTTGTTAGGACTGTATCGTCATAACAAAGCCAAATATATTTTTTTTCTGGATTTTTCTGAGTCCGTATGTGGCCTCGGTGAATTTATTTATGCGAACGAATTAATTTAATAAAGGATTTAATTATTAAATTAAATAATTCAGGCCACAGACAACCGTTTGGGATAACGGGACCTGGACCATTGGATCCGAGACAGGGGCTATTGGGTAGGGACACCTTTGGTTGGACTGTAATTGGAACGGTTTAGATGTTATGGATTTTTCCGCAAAATTACAAACAAGTATTATAAATAATGGGATAAAAATCAAAACCTAGAAAACCCTATTCATTGTCTTCACAGCCGGCGTCGTTTTCCATGGCCGATGTTGTTCGACACTTCACCTCACAATGACTCCTCATCCATCACAAATCAGACCTTCTTCTTGTTGAGACTTTTGTAGCCCTCTTCAAAAGCTACCCATCCATACGGCTATCATCCATCACCATCACCTGAACCGACTGCTCCTGCTCCCTAAACCCGTCTCCGTTGAACCATGCCCAAGCCGAATTCCACCACCGAACCGCACCCCACCGCCAGCGCCAGCTCGCCTCTCCAAGCCCGTCAACCTCCTCTAATCCGATCAGTCCCTCGTGTAACAGTTTACGAGTAAGATCAAAACCTAGAACTGAAGCTTTGCAAAAACTCACGGCCAACTTGTTTTGAAGGAGGAAGAAGGTTATCCCCTTTAATATTTTATTAATTTAAGTTAAAAAAATTATTATCCAACTTGTTTTAATCATAACAAATTCATATGAACTCAGAATAAGGTTATTTCAGAAGCGTTGTGATCGTACGACGAAGATCTACATTCCTAGGCTGAAACGGGACAATTACGAGCTGTTGGAATTTTGGACTAATTTGCGACACGATTGTGAGATTTCTTTGTTTAAATTAATTAATTAATTAAATTAAATAATTAATTAAATTAAATTGTTTTCTATGTAATGATCACATGTTTACGATTCAGATCTATTTGTTTGACATGTTTGACGATGGGTGATCTATGTTTGTGATGGATAGTTATAGATCCATATGTACTAGTCAATTAGTATGTTATCACTTTTATTTTATTTTATTGAATTGATCTAATTTATCAATTCATTATAAAAATATTATTTGTCACTTTTTATGTTATCACTTTTATTTTTTTTGTATTGAATTGATTTGGTTTATCAATTCAACATCAAAATAAAATTATTATTTGTATTGAATTGATTTATCTTATCAATTCAACTTCAAAAATTGACGATGTGGTAAATAGAGAAAAATGGTTAGAAAAAAACCATTGTATTTTAATTAACATATGTATGAAACCAAAATTGATGTAGTAAATAGAGAAAAATGGTTAGACAAAAACCATTGTATTTTAATTATCATATGTACGACACCAAAATTGACGTTGCAGCAAATAGGAAAATGGTTAACCAGAAACCATTATTTTAATTGACAAATTACGATGACACTTTTATTTACATTTTCTTATGTAAATAAAAGAACCAATTTTGTGAATAGAATTTATTTACATTTTCTTATATAAATAAAGGAACCAATTTTGTGAATAGAATTTATTTACATTTTCTTATGTAAATAAAAGAACCAATTTTGTTAATAGAACTTATTTACATTTTCTTGTGTAACTAAAAGAGCCAATTTTGTGAATAGAATTTATTTACATTTTCTTATGTAAATACAATTTTGTGAATAGAATTTATTTACATTTTCTTATGTAAATAAAAAAAATATGAGATTACCTTTATTTACATTTTCTTATGTAAATAAAAAGAACAAACTTTGTGATGACCTTTATTTACATTTTCTTATGTAAATAAAAAGAACAAACTTTGCGATGACCTTTATTTGCATTTTCTTATGTAAATAAAAAGAACAAATTATGTGAACACCTTTATTTACATTTTTATCTATGTGAATATAAAGAAGAAAAATTTGATGACATATTTATTTACATTTAGTGTAAATAAACACGAGTTAAAGAAAAAGTTTATTTTATTTACATGTAGTGTAAATAAATAAGAAAAAGAAAAGGAAACTTTATCTACATGTAGTGTAAGTAAATAAGAAAAAGAAAAGGAAAACATTTATTTACATTTAGGTAAATAAATAAGAAAAATCCTTACTTTTATGCACATGTAGTATAATTAAACATGATATAGAAAAAGAAAACTTTATTTACATGTAGTGTAAATAAATATGTATAGAAAAAGATCACACTTATTTACATTTTGTGTAAATAGATATAAAAAGTGGGAAAAAGATCACATTTATTTACATTTAGAGTAAGTAAAACATATATTCAGAAAGGGACATTTTATTTATTTTTAGTGTAAATAAAATATGACATAGAAAAGAATTATACTATTTATTTGAATTCTTAGATGCAAATAAAACATAGAAAAGAATTATACTTTTTTATTTGCATTTTTAGATGCTAATAAAACATAGAAAAGTTTATACTTTTTATTTGCATTTTTAGATGCAAATAAAACATAGAAAAGAATTACACTTTTTAATTTTTAAATTAGTTACAAATAGAAGATATGGGGATAAAAAATACATTTTTGTTTGCATTTCATATGTAAATAAAAACACCGTTTTTATTTGTGAATTTTTATTTGCAAACTAGTTGCAAATAAAAACATGAATTTAAGAATGTACACTTTTATTTGTAATTCGGTTACGACTAAAAATATTACATTGGAAAAGTATATTTTTATTCACATTTAGATGTGAATAAAATCATGATTTTTTTTAAAAAAGAGGTTTTATTTATAATTTTGGTATAAATAAACATAGAGATACAAAAATGATATTTGTATCATCATGGTAGATGCGATATAAAGAGTAGGAATTAAAAATGATATTTTTATCGTCATTTTAGAGGCGATAAGAAGAATGGATTTTTGTAGTTGAAATCGCCAAATGAGTTATATTTATATTTATATAAATGTAAATTAAAAATAAACGAAACACGCACGGCAGTTCGCGTATTGGCAATCATAACTTTAAACGATTATACCGAAAGATCCGACCGTTGGATTTTCCCAAAACTAGAACCATTAGGACCGCTTTGGGAAGATCTTTCAAACGATATAAATTGCGTTAAAATCCGACGGTTAGATTTCAAGAGATGTGTAAATCAAAATTGGGTAAAAACAGCGCCAGGGCCACCCCTTGACCTAAAGCGTCATTCTATTATATTGGGCTATTTTAAATAAATAAAAATAGCGATAAATCGTTATAAATGAATATTAAAGATATGAAATGATTTAAATAATAATTATGCGAGAATTATTTGAAAAGACCGAGTTCAACTCATTTTAAATAATTACACGACGATTAAATAAAAGATGTAGAAGACGGTGATCGAAGACCGACGAACTTCACATCGAATGGGCGACGACTATTGATGCCTTAGACTGACTTGCTCCCAGGAAGGTGTTGAAGCAGTAGTTGTCCGGATGTATGTGTTGATTGTCCGGATAAGCGAGAACCTCTCGGGTGTCTCTGGTTTCGTTCAGACCCAGAACTGACTTGTAAATGGATGAGTGTCTGACGTTGGAATTTATTTGGTGTAATTAAATCAACTTCTATTAATGTATGTTTGTTTGGCGGTGGAGAATTTATTCTCTACTTAACACCCTGGTATATATCAATAGTTGTCGGTAGCATGGCATGAATGGTCAATGTGACACGCCAAGATGCAAATGATCAAGGCTTTTGTTGAAAAGCAAGCCTTGTGGTTGATGATCAAAGCATAGCCTGTTTATGCGTAGCTTTGTGTATAATGTGACTTCGCGAGCCTCACACCCCGGTTTAAGTCAAAAACGGGATAAGGACTGCAGGGAGTGCACATGTTTCTTTCTAGCTAGAGTGGTGTCAGTGACCTACCAGCCCTGACATTTTTACTTATGTGGATGATGGATTATGAGGTACCTCGGATTTATAGGTTGTTAGTGGCCATATGGAGGTTCAAAGGAACTGGGAAGCGTGTGTTCAGGCATAACTAATCCGCTACCGTTAGGTGGTGACCGGCCCTGAAGATCCAAGGGTTCACTACGGGGAATCCTGAGGCATTTGCTAGAGTGTCTCGAATCGGGGAGGATGATCCCTAGCCTCGATTTCATGAAGGAAAACCAATTTCCAATACGACATTATGGTCTTGATTGTAAACTTATATATGGCGACATAGTAGGATGGGGTACTATGCCGTCTAGGATTGATACGTTTACATTGAAGTATTTTAATACTGCTTAAACACTAACAATAATATTAAATTACTATTTTAGACGTATTAAGCATGTTTCATCATTATAAGGAAAAACTCTATCCTCCGGTTTGCGTTGCATTGTGTGATGGGACTTGAGTCTTATAATGATTTCATTTTTCAAAAGTCATTTCGTTGTTTTTGTATAAACTTTATTAAATTATGCACTGGCAATCCAATGGAGTAAGCCCGTTCCGCGTTAGCGGCATGGTCCTGTGATTCTCCATATTGTTAGTTAGTATTAGAAAGATTTCTTATACCAGTCCCACGATTGGCTCGATGTTTGTTTCACTTTGAAAACTCGGGTGCCCTCTTTTCCACACAGGCATCCAAGTAACAGGTTTTTAGGGAGACATTTTCTGGATTGAAGACTGCTTGGAAGAAGAAGACGAAGACCTCCTTTTATCTTTATTTTCTGCTTTAGAGACTTTATTCCATCTTGTATCTTGATGTACGTTTGGAGTTGGGACTTATTTCCTTTGATTCAGACTTTTATTTTGCTAAGTTGTATCTGTCAACTGCGTACTCTGTGGTTCAGTTGATATGATGTTTATGACTTTTATCTTTCCGCTACAATAATTATGTGTTATGATATTATATGAGATCTGTTGTTGTTGTAAATATGTTGTATTCCAAATGATTATCCTTACTTCCGCACCACGGAAGTTTGGGGTTATCACACAAAGGAATTGGGCATTGATTTATAATTGTGCAATTTTGGTTAAACTAATAAGAATCCTGTTTGTGTTTGATATTGTTTGAGGTTTTACCTAGTTATTGTAATTTTGTCCTTTTTGCATTAAAAGGCACCATTTGAAGTCTGCCTGGAACATATATAAATCAAATAAAAAGAGATGTGCAAATTCATGTATTTTTGTGCTTAGTTTGCAATATCTATTCTAAATAAAATATTAACCCGTTTCCTTGGGATTTGAAATGTGTCAAGTAGTTTGGACAAAATTTGCGATAATTACTATAAATAACCTTTTATAAGATTTTGAATCTTAAAACAATATCAAACACAAAACGAGATGTTCTGGTCGTTAGTTTGGACCAGAACATAAATAATAATTGTTAATAAAATTAGTAAATACGATAATCAGGCGCTTAAAAATATATAAATATATATTATAATCATATTCGTCCATATCCACATAAATGATGCCATTATTTTAAATAAATGTTGTTTGATTGTGATGTGTGTTTGATTTGAATTGTTTCCATTTCAAGGGAATGAATGTATGGTAATAACCCCATAATAAAGGGAAAGTGACTATTGCAGCAATAAATATGGAATCCATTGCTGATATACTTGTAAATGTGTATATTTTACTCGCTTATTTATCTTGTTTTCTCTTAAAAATAATTGATATTGTGTATTTATAGCTGTGTTTTCAGATTGTTGATAAAAATCATGATTTAAAGCATTTGATGGATAAAGCACGAAAAATTAGATTAAAAGGAGTGAAGTTTGAAATTGCTAAAGCTTGAAGAACGGTTGCAAATAGAGTTCAGTTAGGTAGATTTGTCTCACTAAAGACTCATGCTGCATTCACATTGGCTCATTTGCAAGGCTTCTCACTCTAGAGCTGCGTTCACACTGGCTTATGTGCTATTTGGGCTAAATCTTTACTCCCACATCGTGTCATTAGCCAAGTAGTCTTTGTCATATCAACTATAAATACAATTGTATCTTGTTCATTTAGAACAACATTGGGTTTTATTCTGTAACTCTTCTTTTGGAATAAAATTCTTCTCCTTCTCTTCTTAGCTGTTATTTTATTTTATTTTATTTATGTTTATGTTGATTATTTTCTTTCTTTTAGCTATATCTAGCTAATCCCCTTTAATTAGGGGGTGATGACGCTTAGATTAGACTCAATATTAATCACATAGCCAAAAAGATAAGAAATTCATGTATATAAATCTAGATCTAAACAAGAGTTAGATCTGAACCTTCATACTCTGTGCCGTTTAAGAGTTGTGCTCCTTCACAGGGTATATTAGAGTTCGATCTAACGCTTATCAGATTTAGATCTAATTTTTAGAGTTTTAGAAATAAAGTAGTGAATCTGTCCTGATAGCCTATGGTTGTTTAAGAGCTTAGCTTCTGCATAGGCTATGCTTGTCTATATTCACATGTTTATTTCTGAAAACCTAATTTTGTTGATTCATGTTTGTGACAGAAACATGGGTTAGATCTAGAATAATTTGGTTGGTTATTGAATCATATTAATCTAGTTTATGTCATTGCTCCCTAATTGTTTTCATTTATTATTGAAAACTCTCCTTTTGTTTATTTTATGATATTTTCAAATAATCAAAATTTTGGAATAACATGGTTGGATTTATTATTAAAGTAATTTTTGGTTCCAGAGTTCGACACCCTTTACAACAACCCTTGTTGTTTAGGAAAGCCGAATGAATTTAACAGTTGTTAATTTGTTTGCAAACAAATTTTGGCACCATTGCCAGGGACCAAAATAATTTTTATTAGTAGATCCTTCGGGTTATATTTTTATTTTCTTATTTTTCCATTAAAAAAACACATACAAATATTTTTATTTTATTTCTTGCTTTTGTTTTTTTATATATATAGAAAAAAAATTCTTGTTTAGACGATTTGGTATTAAATTATTGATATTACTATCTTCTAATTAAGAGGAAAAATAAAACACTTGCCTTTTGCTTCAACTTCCTTCCCGTTTTCAATACAAGTTCCTTTCCTTTCTTACATTCATTTCTTTCCGATTTTTATACAAAATTCTTTCCTTTTTACAATTCTTACAAATAAAAAAAAAAACTTTTTCAATTCCTTTCTATTTTTCATTCTTCTATTCTTGTCGACTCATCAATCACCGAACTGTGCAATTCTCCTAACCCAGTCAGAAAGCAACCAACATCTTCCTCCTTCAAATACATACATCACCCAACATCATCACTGCTCTTACCATTTCTCACTACCCCAAACCTTCTCTGTTTATTTTCATCACATATACAACATCCTCCATCACCATAACACAGTCGAGACCACCGTCCGTTTCAGTCCCCTATCATAACCTTTTCATGCAACCCCGTGAATCACCACCGCAAAAGACTATCACACTTAATCCTCTCACTGCCAATATACCCCGTCATTCCTCTAACCCATACAATAGTTACGATCACTTCAACACAAACTTCCTCATACCATTACATCATCCCCTGAATTTCTCCACCCTTCTCACCACTTCTTTGATTACGCAAGACTGTGCCAAATTCATCTCTGAACCGACCACATCTCCCCATCATTACTTAAAAACTGCACCACGTGCATCATCTTCATACTGCATACTTCAAACAGCAACAAGCCAGAGCCAGTCTCCACTGTCCATACCACATTGTTGCTAACCAACAACAGTCCATCCTCTTATACAACTCCACAGAACCCCACTCCATAACCAGTATACATTTCTACATCATTCACCAGTTCCGACGCTACTACCCCAACAGTCCACCCTCTTATACACCTGCATCTCCCCTCGCTGTTTTCAAACTTCATTCCCCATTCAAATACCTATTGCAACAACAACTCTTCCCATACATACCACATTGCAACTTTCCCAATTTCAACAATACAACACTTCCTACATCTTCCTGCAATTCCACCACTGAAACCATTACTCCAATTCATTTGCTTTTGTTCTTCAACACTTCGACCATACACACAACAGCTACAATCTACAACCCAAACTTGCCGCAAACATATCATCCCCTTCTTCCTAAAGTTCTCCACAAGTACCAATCCTTCTATCCAAAAACCAGCTGACCGCAACTCTCTACAGCAAAAATACATCACGCAAACATCATCAGTTCGACCCCTCTTCCATCGCAACTTTCATCTCCAAAAATCCTTCAACAGACACCCAATTTCACCCACGCATCTTGCTTTTGCCCTTTATCACTTCTATCCTCACAACTCACTGAGCCTCACAAACCCGAACTCCCAAATTTCTAACTCCAAAATCAATCATCTCCAAAACCACCGTGATTTGAACTGAAACCCAAAAATTGCCATTCGAATTTTTTTTGCAGTTCGAACTAGATCAGAAGGCCGAAATTGAAATTAACTTACCCAAATTCACTTACTCAAATATCAGTTCAAGTTAGCTACCCTTAATTATCTCTCTTAGCTTTTGACATCGAAAGCTCCGATTTTTATTTTGATTATCCTTTGAGTTTCGATCTCTGATTTACCCTTTATTTTTATTTTCTTTAAAAAAATAAGAGAGTGCTGTTGTTCTGGAAGTTTTAAGGTAAATGTTGTGGGCTTTTAATGGGCTTGTGAGCTTAATGATTGTGAAAGTTTTTGTATTTTTATTTTTTAGGGCTTTAGATTTATGAAAATTTTCTTTTTAGTGTTGTTTTATCTTTCAAACCGAATGTGTTGTTTTTTCATATTTGATTAAAGATGTTTTTAGAAGATATTTGGAACCCCCATGGGAGTTTTCTTTTGATAATATCTTAGATGGAGAAATGTTAAGACAATTAGCTTTACTATATGCTAAACTATCGTTATATAACATTGATGAGTATAGGGACTCTATCAGGTGGGAGATGAGTAAGAGTCGAGTTTATTCGATTAATTCTATGTATAACTTAATAAATTTTTCGGGTATTTCATTTCGATCTTTTAAGTTTATTTGGAAAGCTAATTCTCCTCCTAAAGCTAAATTTTCAATGTGGCTAATCATTCATAAGAAACTTAATACGATTGAGCATCTAAAGAAAAAGAATATTATTAATGATGTTAAATGTTACTTTTGTAACCTTTGGTTCGAAGACGTTGATCATTTATTTTTCTCATGCAATATAACAAATTTTATATTTAATATGGTTTTAAGGATATTTGTTTTTGATTATCCTAATTCTTATAATAGTTGTTTTGATTATTGGGATTTTTATAGGTTTGTTTTTAATGGTGGTAAAAGATACATTCTAGATTCTTTAGTCACTATAATAAGTTGGTTTATTTGGTTTGGAAGAAATCAAAGATGTTTTTAGTCTATTTCTGTCTCTACTGAAGATTTAATAATTAAAATAGCTTATAATTGTTTGGAATGGATGTCTAGTTCACATTACAAGTTATACCGGAAATTGGGATTTCAGAGGTTTTTGTTTAAGGTTAGACTTAATTTGTATCTATTCATTAGAATCAGTAGTTTTTTTCGTAATACATATCGCATTGATTGTTAATTGCTTTTATTAGTCTCCCATTGTATTCTTTTACTTCACATATATGTATGAGAGATAAGTATGTATTAATATATATACATTATATATATATATATATTAACATATGCATATTTCCATATATATATATGTGAGTGTCATTTTATTGATAAGTTTGTTGAATTTTCTGCAGATTCAGGGTGTTGATTATCAGGTAGTATTAGCAGTTATCTGGATGCATTGGTAGAAGTTCTTTCAGGTGCTCAGCATGATAGATTTTATTGGGGAGCTTTGAAGATTGCTGTATGGATTGATGTTTCGTAATCCATTCGGATTTATGTTAGAGAGCTTCTATGTGATATTATATTTCATTTCTTTTGTTATTATATAGTGGTTATGGGTTATTGTATTGGAGTAGATATACTTCAATATCGGGTGGTGGCCTTGCCAGAATTCGATGTTGGAGTAGATGGGCGGTGGTTTATCCGGAGCTCATCTATCTACGATCCTTACAACCCTAGACCAGTGTTAGGTTACATCTTGTAATCTTATGTGCTATTTGTTGGACTCTGTAGACATGTTTTTTATTATATATTCATTTACATGTGTGCTCTCTTCTTCTCAGAAGATCACACATTTTTGTTTTTCAAAAAAAAAAAACTCCTTTTCAGGTCATAGGAAATCGAAAACGAATAAGGAATTGGTTGTTAAAAATTTGCTCTACGCTTGCTTGCTCACTTGCTGAATTTGAATCGTTGGAGCGGTTGCACACCAAATGGGGGTGTGAACGCACTAGCGCTACTCAGTTGCACTGGACGTGAAACACCCCACCTCCGTTAAGGTCACTCACAAAGGGAATGCATTAACTTTGGTGAAGCATTTTAGGTAAAAGACACAGATAATTTACAAGATAGACATATAAACAGTGGAAAAACTGAAATCATTTATTAACTAGCGTGGTTCAGTCAAAACATTACAAGCATTGTCTCAAAATCCAACTTCTAAATTATTACAACAAAACATCTATCTTGATTTAAATCTCCAAGTACATACAGAAGCATAAAACAGAAGTAAAACAACATAAATCCCCAATAAAAGTGTAATCACAGCCATAACCCAAGAAAAGAGAATCGAAGCAATACATCTACTCTCTTCAAGCTTGAAAAGGTCTGCACTAAGCTGAAGTATTCCCTCCCTACGGACCAGGAGGGGACAGAAGAAAAGAAGACGAAAGGAAACGGGTCAGACATAAATCTGGTAAGTCTAGAGATTATTCAGCATGTAAACAGGTAAAAGGACCATGACATGAATAAATTGAACATAGAACAATACCATAGAAATAAGATAACATAAGATAAGGCAAGATAAACTGAATATACCATCGCACTCATTTCCATTTCTTTGCACCTATGAACGAGTGTTTCAACTATCATCTTGTGTTCATAGCAAAGTGATCCCTTTCCCGAACGGATCCTACTCGCATGCATTTCTTACTTGTGTCATTCAGTCCCGATTGATTATAGATACGTGTGCTGGTCCCACCATAGGGTGTATCAATTCCTATGGTGGTAACCAAACACAAATTCTAGATGCACAGTGTATACTACAGATGCCCAGTGCCTGCTTTATCCACTCCGAAGTACGTGCATGCCCATACTAAGCCGGAACCTACAATGCTGCACCACCCGCCGCTATTTTGACTACTTATAATCAGCCCAGTAATAGTGTATACTACAGATGACCAGTGCCTGCTTTATCCACTCCGGAGTACGTGCATGCCCATACTCCGCCGGAACCTACACTGCTGCAACACCCACCGCTATTTTGACTACTTATAATCAGCCCAGTACCCGCTGCTATTTTGACCGCTTATGTAACACCCTATGTATTTTATAACTGTGAAATTCATAAATTAAACTATAACTAATTTTAAATCGAAGAATTAAGAGAAACGGGATACGCCATTGCGTTCGTCTCGGAATTCTGCTTGAGATAGAGTCTGAGTTTGCGTAAAACGGATCTCGTATGAAGAAGATATGGACGAACGAAGTTGGGCGAAAAACCAGAAAACGGGTCAGAATGCACTGGCGCACTTGGGAAGTGCGCCAGAACAAAAATGAACTGGCGCACTTGGGAAGTGCGCCAATACATTTTTGACCTGGCGCACCTGCCAAGTGCGCCCAGGTCAAAAATGACCTGCTGGTCAGGTCTGGTCATGTCCTGGCTGGCCAGGTCTGTGTTTGGTCGATTTTCTGAGCCTTGCCTTGTCACTAGGGCTAGGTGTCAGCTCCTGGTTGGTCTCTCCTTCAAACGAACGGCTATTATTGAACCAAGCTTCATCGATGGTCTAAATCAACTCACAAACTCTATAAAAAGGACCTAAGACTAACCCTAATTCACATAAACTAAAATGGAGATGAGACCGTCATGCTGCTGAGGAGAGACTGAGGATAACCGTCAGAAATAGAGAGACAACTAGGAGATAATTCAAAGCTTAAAGCAACGTTAATCAAATCAAAGCAACGCCTACAACAAAGGATAGCATCTCCAAATTCAGAATTCAGATTCCTGAATTGAAGATTCGTCATACGCTGTAAGTAGAGTGCTATTCCGATGTGAATTAAATAATTGTGTTGATTTGTGTAATGTAAGAAATGGAATTGTGGCGATAATAATCTATATTTGTATGTTGCTTTGATGCAAAACGATTTGGGAATATTATGGTATACGATTGGATATTTGCAAGTACGCGATTTGCGTTGGAAACGAAATGGAATTGTGGCGATAATGACTTATATTTGTATGTTATTTTGATTCTAAACGATTTGGCAATGATATGGTTTGATTCATACAAGTATGTGGCTTATGTTGACAACCACATGTTGTGGAATTTTGATTGGGACTTATGCAAGCATATGATTCATATTGAAAACTACATGTTTGTGGTAGTTATTTACAACACCCATTTGGTAAATGCAAGTATAAGATTCATGTTGAAACAACAACTATATGTTGTAGTAGTTTATTTTGAAATTCATGCAAGTCTATGATCTATTGTTATGACAACATGATGTAAAATTCTATGGTCATCTTTAGCGTAATTTGATTCACCTAAGTATTATGATTCATATGAAGGTTATGTTGAAATTGGCATCATAGTTCAAGTATAAAAATCATGATTTTGTGATAGTGACAAAAGCAAGCGTCGTTGTAAGCTTGTATTAATTTTATGAACATGACTAAGCTATGTTTGTTATTATGCCTAGTTAAAAACATGTTTCCTAAGCTTATGTTGTTATCTTAATCATATGATAATATATTTGGCACATAAGTTACATTAGAAATTACAATAGAATTACATCCCCTTACAAGTTACATAGATAGGACAAAAACCATGATTATATGAATAGTAGGAGTCATATTCAATTATGTTTATGCCATGACCATATAAGGACTCATGTTCAGTTATGATTATGCCATAATTATATGATTAGAGTGGTTCATGTTTAAGTACTATTTATGCCAAGACTACATGTTTCGTTTACACCATGATTATGTGAATAGAATGATTCATGTTTAAGTATTGCTTATATTATATGTTGTTACAATTGCAAGTCAACATATGCCTATCTTATGTTAATTAGATCGTATGTTGCAAGTTCATGCATTCACACTCCCCTTTTTATGTCACCTTATAAACACCATGTTATAGCCTCCCCTTTTCATATGGCTAAATTGGGTTTAAGTATTAAACCCAACACACCTTACATTGAAACGAACGTATAAAACGGGGGAAATGACGTTTGGGCTAAAATATAGAACATATGTGTTGGCTTGTTTGATGCACGCCAATAACTTTGAAAAACAATTAAGTGGCATAAATAAATCTTAACCAATAAAGATGAATTTGAATAATGGGCCACAAATATTTACATATAAAAAGAAGAAAGACAAAATATGTAAATGTAGAAAATACGATGTGTTTAACCCGAGGTTGGATTGAGTTGTGATGTAAACCTGCCCGGAACCGCCCGGCTGTCCAGTAGTCACAACAATACCTATCCAATGTGGGTGGTTAAACATGGAGCCCAATAAGGACCCGAGGTTAGACTGAGTTGTGGCGTAAGACTGCCCGGACCCAACCGGCAACAGGTTGCCACAACAATACCTGTCTAATGTGAGAGGTCAAGGCTTTAATAAGACAATTAAGGCTGAGTCAGGATTGATAGGATTAAGTAAATTATATTAATACTTAATCAAAATGGAACATGCTAAACTAAACAGACTGATTGGGGGTTAGGTCTATAAAACACTTAACCAACTTAGCATGTTGGCTAGAAATAGAAAACCTAGTAGCGGGGGACCCTTTTCAGTAGTAACCCTATAAGGTGTATCATGATACCCTGAAACTAGGCAAGGTGGAGCACGATTACTGGGCTGACTTTAAGAGGTCAAATCGACGGTAGTGGTGCAACAGTGTAGGTTCTAACGGGGTGCGGGCGTGCACACACTTCGGCGCAGAAAAATAAGGCACTGGGCACCAGTAGCATACCTGTGCATTCTAGGATTGTGTTGGGCCGCCACCGTGGGACTTGATACACCCCATGGTGGGACCAGCATAGGTAACTACGACATCGGGGGCCGTAAGACACATGTAACTATGCGAGTAGGAGCCGATCATCATAAAATGGATCACTTCACCCTGATTATGGGGTGCCCGTTGGGAATTAGTTTATATGGGTACAGAGATTAATATGGGGTACGATAGTATATTCGACCCTAGACAACTTAACTAAGTTTATGGTGCTTTCCCATTTCTAGTTTATACTTATCATACCTAGTTCTTTATTCATAGACTGAATAGTCCTAGACTTACTCAGGCTTTATGTCTGACTCTACTTTTCTTTCGTCTTCTTTTCTTCTGTTTCCCCCCTAGGTCCACAGGGAGGGAATACCGCAGCTTGACCAGCCTTCATATCCAGCTTGAAGAGAAAGAATGTATTGCTTGGATCTTTTCGTTTTGGACTATGGCTTTGGACAACAACTATGGGACTTTTGCAGTTTATTTATGTTTTCTTTATGCTTCTTTAAATAATGTAATCAAGACAGTTATGAAGATGTTATGTTTTTGGAAGTATTGTAAGACAATTATGGTATGGTTGGTGTAACACGTATTTTAATGAAATAAAAGTTGTTGTTTCCCGCTGTTCAAAAATATGTGTTCTTATATCTGTCTTGTATATCTGTGACTTATACTTATAAACCTCCACCAAAATTAGGGCATTCCCTTTGAGAGTGACCCTAATGGAGGTGGGGTGTTTCACTTGGTATCAGAGCATAGGTTTACCAGATAAGATAAAAAGTTTTGAAAATTTATTTTCAAAAAGGAAATTTAAAGAATCATTTTTAAAAGAAAAATATTATTTTATTTTAAAAAGGCAAAGTCCCCCCCCAAAGCCATAGGTACTATCTCTTATCCTTCGTTTTGAATCTATCCTTTTTGTTTCAGCATGTCCGAAGAACTTAACTTGCCAGAGGGTGTACCAATACCTGGTTGGTTTAGACGATTCTTAGAAGCAAGGGCCACTCAGCCAGGTCCTACCGTTCCTCCTCCCCCAGCTGCAGGAAATCATCCAGCTGCAGCAGCACCTCTTCCTCCACCTCCTCCGCGGGGAAACACGTTTGCTAAGATATGTAAAGATTTTAAAGCTATGGGAGGAAAGGATTTTCATGGAACTGAGTCCTTCGTGGCAGCAAGAAATTGGCTGAAAGAAACCGAGGACTTATTCATCATCTTTGAGGTAGAAGATAGACAGAAAGTACAACTGGCAGTGTGGCTACTAAAGGGCGAGGCTTCCTACTGGTGGGAAGTCACCAATGCAGAAAGACCAGTGGAAACATGGGAGGACTTTAGGGCAAGGTTTGAGGCTAAATTTCTCTCAGACGTAGAAAGGAGTTTACAGTTGGAAAAATTCTTATTTCTTAAGCAAGGGAACAAGACAGTCAAAGAGTATGTAAATCAGTTCGATGAGCTGGCTAGGTTCGGACTGGACCTAGTCAACACCCCGCACAAGAAGGCTCTCCGTTTTGTCAAAGGGTTAAATGAGCCATTACACAGTTTGGCCATGACCCATATACCCATGGGAGCTACGTATGAAAGGTTGGTACAAATGGCGTTGCTGAACGAAGAGGATAAGGGCAAGAAGGAGACAAAGGCAGAAAACTCTCAAGGGAAGAAAGAGGGTTTGCAGCCTAAGAAGGCAGACTTTAAGAAGGGCGGGAAAGGCAACAAAGAGAAGAGGAAGTGTAATTTCTGTGGCAAAGTGGGGCACTTAGTAAAAGATTGCCGGAAAAAGAAGGCCAAGATGAATGGTGGGTGCTTTTCTTGCGGTGAGACAGGCCACATGGCTAAGGACTGCCCAAAGAAACGAGGACAGGGGCAGATGGCTGGATCCACCTCTAGGGCGCAGGTTCATGTGCTAGAAGCGCCACCTCTGCAACAGCGAGGTATAAATACTTCTGTAGAAAGTGTAGTTTATCTTTATGATCACCCCGTTCGCACTTTATTTGATTCTGGCGCATCACACTCCTTTATCTCGTCTGCTTTAGTAGAATCTCTGCACCTAAAAACTAGTATGGTAGAGGACCCCTTAATTGTTTCAAACCCAATTGGGGGCCCAGCTCATTTATCTATGATCTGTTTGGGATTGAAAAGCTCTATTCTAAGCGTAGAATTTCAATGTAGTGCCTTTGTTTTGGGCTTTTCGGGATATGGTTTGATTTTGGGCATGGATTGGCTACCCAGTAATGGGGCCATCCTTAATTGTGAGAAAAGGGTTGTTAGGCTCCTAACCCAGCTCGGTAATACTTTGGAAATTTCTTGTAATCCCTCGTATGCGGTTATGCTTAGTTACCTTGAATCGCTAGATGCCTCCATTGAAAATTTGCAATCGGTTAGAGTGGTCCGGGAATATCCGGATGTCTTCGAAGAGGTGAAGGGCTTGCCTCCGAAGCGGGAGATAGACTTCCGCATATACCTTGTAGATAATGCAAAGCCCGTTGCGTTGCCCGTTAGACACATGGCTCCACGGGAAAGGAAAGAGCTTAGTAAACAGATTAAAGAGCTTCTAGAAAAGGGGTTCATTAGGAGGAGTATATCAGAATGGGGCGCTCCAGTGGTGTTCGCTACAAAGGAGGATGGTTCACTCCGTCTATGTGTTGACTATAGGGAGCTCAACAAGCTAACGAAAAAGAATAGGCACCCTCTCCCCAGAATTGACGATTTGTTTGATCAGCTTGTAGGAGCGTCTGTTTTCTCCCAACTCGATTTAGCGACCGGTTTTCATCAGCTAAGGGTGACTGAAGATAGTATCGATAAAACGGCATTCAGAACCCCGGACGGCTTCTTTGAATGGCTTGTCATGCCTTTCGGCTTGACAAATGCACCTGCTTACTTCGTGGACCTGATGAGTAGGGTATTCAGAGATTTCCTCAATAAGTTCGTAGTGGTCTTCGTAGACGATATCCTTATCTTCTCAAAAAGTGAAGAGGAACATGCTCAGCACTTAAGGGCAATCATGGAAACTCTGCGAGTCCATCAGCTAAAAGAAAAATTCTCCAAATGCCACTTTTGGAGAGAAGAAGTGAGGTTCCTTGGGCACATAGTATCCAAACAAGGGTTAGCAGTGGACCCTGCTAAGGTAGTGGCGGTACAGGATTGGAAGACACCAAGGAATGCAACTGAGGTCCGAAGTTTTCTAGGACTAGCAGGTTTCTATCGAAAGTTCATAAGGGATTTGGCGAAAATCTCAGCTCCGCTCACAAAGTTGACCAAGAAGAATCTAGTGTTCAATTGGGACTTGGATTGCGAGTTTGCTTTCCAGCAACTATAAAGGGGCTCTTACAACAGCCCCTGTTTTGACGTTGCCAGATGGGAGCAAGATGTTCACTGTTTATACAGATGCATGTGGGACAGGGCTAGGCGCCGTCTTAATGCAAGAAGGAAGGGTAGTAGCTTATGGCGGGAGATAATTGAAAGTGTACGAAAAGAACTACCCGACCCACGATCTTGAGTTAGCTGCCATCGTCTTTGCACTCAAGTCTTGCGACACTATCTCCTAGGTGAGAAGTTTGAACTTTACACTGACCATAAATAATTGAAATACCTTTTCTCGTAGAAGGACCTTAACTTGAGGCAACAAAGGTGGATGGAGTTTCTTGCCTCGTATGATTTCGAGATCTCCTATACTCCGGGCAAAGGCAACGTAGTGGCAGACGCGTTGAGCCGAAAGAAACTGACCCTAAGCCCGCTGTTTGTTGAAAGACAAAGCCTAGAGTTTATAGCCAGCTTCGACTTTAGGCCTTCCTCCGATTTTGTTCCAGGCTTGCTAGCATCTCTCGAAGTGCGCCCGACCTTAATGGACTCAATAGGGACAGCACAACGCGAAGACCCTCAGCTTGTGGAAACGATTGATAGGCTAATTAGGGGTGAGACTACAAGTCACCTCAACAGATACTCCATCGATGATAAGGGTTGGCTAAGGCGAGACGGAAGACTATGCGTCCCACAAACAAGGGATTTAGTAAAGAAGGTTCTCGAGGAAGCACATCACTCCAAGATGACTATACACCCAGGCGGAGATAAAATGTACAAGGATATAAAAAGAACTTTCTTTTGGAACGGCATGAAGAAGGACGTGGCAGATTTCGTTTCTAAGTGTATGGTGTGCCAACAGGTTAAGGCGGAACAGAAAAAGCCTGGCGGTCTGCTACATCCTCTAGAGGTCCCGCAGTGGAAGTGGGATAGCATCTCAGTGGACTTCATCGATGGGCTGCCTAGGTCTAGGAGAGGCAACACTAGCATATGGGTAATAGTGGATAGGCTTACTAAAAGCGCCCACTTTTTACCTGTCAAAAGTAAAAGAACTGCCTCATCCCTAGCATCTCTTTACCTCAAGGAAATCGTTCGACTCCATGGAATACCATCCAGCATCGTTAGTGACCGAGACCCTATCTTCACCAGTGAGTTTTGGCGGAGTCTGCAAGAAGCAGTAGGAACACAGTTATGCTTGAGCACAGCCTATCATCCCCAAACCGACGGCCAAACAGAAAAAGTAAACAGAGTTTTGGAGGACCTTCTAAGACTGTGCGTCCTTGACTTCGGAGGGACATGGGAAGACCATCTTCCTTTGGTGGAATTTGCCTACAACAACAGCTATCAAGCAACCATCGGAATGGCGACCTTCGAAGCTTTATATGGAAGACCGTGCCGATCGCCCACTTTTTGGTGGGAGTCTACTGATAAACTCATACTTGGACCAGATATGATCCGAGAGACTTCAGAAAAAGTAGACTTAATACGAAGAAGGATGAAGACGGCCCAAGACAGACAAAAGTCCTACGCCGACAAGAGGAGGACCGACCTTGAATTTGAGGTTGGAGACAGAGTTTTTCTTAAGGTATCTCCGCTAAGGAACATTGTTCATTTTGGAACCACAGGAAAGCTAGCACCAAGGTTCGTAGGGCCATTCCCTATCATCGAGAAAATTGGGAAAATGGCCAATAGATTGGAGCTACCCAAAAAATTGGCCGGAGTTCACAACGTCTTTCACGTTTCACATCTCCGAAAATGTCTACATGAGTCTGCTGAAGTGGTAGAGCCAAATATCCTAGAAGAAGCTGAAGTGGAACGCGAAGCAACCATAAGAAAAGTTCCAACCCGCATATTAGGAACGGAAGTGAAAAAGCTACGCAACCGCGAAGTCAAGCTCGTCAAAGTTCAGTGGGGCGACGCCGAAGGAGATGCAACTTGGGAAACTGAAGCTAAAATACGCGTAGCCTACCCTTTTCTTTTCGAGGGTACATCTTTGATCTTTCCTTTTCCTTAAGTTGCGCTTTTATCTATCTTTTTTTAAGTATATCTCCTCGACCCTATCTTTTAGATAGAAACTCTTTGGATGAAAACATGTAATTGAAACATGTTATGGATGATGGTTGCAAGTGGTTGCAAGTGATTGCTAGTGGTTGCTCGTGGTTGCATATACACACACAATCTAGGTTTTAGATCGGCTCAATCACTTCGTATTGCATATGCATATATATTTGCATTCGTATATGGTTGAAGTTTAATATGTTGTCATATGGATGTTGCATTTGTATGAATGATTGTGCACTCATGTAGAATCATGAATAGGAGGATTTTCATACATAATGGATTCATAGCACTTACATAATTCGCATTAAGGAGGTCAACTGAATCAGTAGACCGCCTGATTTTGCATTAGATAAGTACATATATACACACACTTCGCATATGATCATGAAGCATTAGAAGTCTTTTAAGGACAATGGATGCTCGTGTTTGATGGATGAGTAGATGGATGTTTGGATGTTAGGATGTACATTCTTCCTGAACTTGAAGATTTCGGGGACAAAATCCTTTTAAGTGGGGGAGAATGTAACACCCCGTGTATTTTATAACTGTGAAATTCATAAATTAAACTATAACTAATTTTAAATCGAAGAATTAAGGGAAACGGGATACGCCATTGCATTCGTCTCGGAATTCTGCTTGAGATAGAGTCTGAGTTTGCGTAAAACGGATATCGTATGAAGAAGATATGGACGAACGAAGTTGGGCGAAAAACCAGAAAACGGGTCAGAATGCACTGGCGCACTTGGGAAGTGCGCCAGAACAAAAATGAACTGGCGCACTTGGGAAGTGCGCCAGTACATTTTTGACCTGGCGCACCTGCCAAGTGCGCCCAGGTCAAAAATGACCTGCTGGTCAGGTCTGGTCAAGTCCTGGCTGGCCAGGTCTGTGTTTGGTCGATTTTCTGAGCCTTGCCTTGTCACTAGGGCTAGGTGTCAGCTCCTGGTTGGTCTCTCCTTCAAACGAACGACTATTATTGAACCAAGCTTCATCGATGGTCTAAATCAACTCACAAACTCTATAAAAAGGACCTAAGACTAACCCTAATTCACATAAACCAAAATGGAGATGAGACCGTCATGCTGCTGAGGAGAGACCGAGGATAGCCGTCAGAAATAAAGAGACAACTAGGAGATAATTCAAAGCTTAAACCAACGTTAATCAAATCAAAGCAACGCCTACAACAAAGGATAGCATCTCCAAATTCAGAATTCAGATTCCTGAATTGAAGATTCGTCATACGCTGTAAGTAGAGTGCTATTCCGATGTGAATTAAATAATTGTGTTGATTTGTGTAATGTAAGAAATGGAATTGTGGCGATAATAATCTATATTTGTATGTTGCTTTGATGCAAAACGATTTGGGAATATTATGGTATACGATTGGATATTTGCAAGTACGCGATTTGCGTTGGAAACGAAATGGAATTGTGGCGATAATGACTTATATTTGTATGTTATTTTGATTCTAAACGATTTGGCAATGCTATGGTTTGATTCATACAAGTATGTGGCTTATGTTGACAACCACATGTTGTGGAATTTTGATTGGGACTTATGCAAGCATATGATTCATATTGAAAACTACATGTTTGTGGTAGTTATTTACAACACCCATTTGGTAAATGCAAGTATAAGATTCATGTTGAAACAACAACTATATGTTGTAATAGTTTATTTTGAAATTCATGCAAGTCTATGATCTATTGTTATGACAACATGATGTAAAATTCTATGGTCATCTTTAGTGTAATTTGATTCACCTAAGTATTATGATTCATATGAAGGTTATGTTGAAATTGGCATCATAGTTCAAGTATAAAAATCATGATTTTGTGATAGTGACAAAAGCAAGCGTCGTTGTAAGCTTGTATTAATTTTATGAACATGACTAAGCTATGTTTGTTATTATGCCTAGTTAAAAACATGTTTCCTAAGCTTATGTTGTTATCTTAATCATATGATAATATATTTGGCACATAAGTTACATTAGAAATTACACTAGAATTACATCCCCTTACAAGTTACATAGATAGGACAAAAACCATGATTATATGAATAGTAGGAGTCATATTCAATTATGTTTATGCCATGACCATATAAGGACTCATGTTCAATTATGATTATGCCATAATTATATGATTAGAGTGGTTCATGTTTAAGTACTATTTATGCCAAGACTACATGTTTCGTTTACACCATGATTATGTGAATAGAATGATT
The DNA here is from genome assembly GCA_030737875.1 of Allium sativum. NCBI lineage: Eukaryota > Viridiplantae > Streptophyta > Magnoliopsida > Asparagales > Amaryllidaceae > Allium > Allium sativum. Next base: position 693,827,724 of record CM060921.1, read on the forward strand.
CATGTTTAAGTATTGCTTATATTATATGTTGTTACAATTGCAAGTCCACATATGCCTATCTTATGTTAATTAGATCGTATGTTGCAAGTTCATGCGTTCACACTCCCCTTTTTATGTCACCTTATAAACACCATGTTATAGCCTCCCCTTTTCATATGGCTAAATTGGGTTTAAGTTTTAAACCCAACACACCTTACATTGGAACGAACGTATAAAACGGGGGAAATGACATTTGGGCTAAAATATAGAACATATGTGTTGGCTTGTTTGACGCACGCCAATAACTTTGAAAAACAATTAAGTGGCATAAATAAATCTTAACCAATAAAGATGAATTTGAATAATGGGCCGCAAATATTTACATATAAAAAGAAGAAAGACAAAATATGTAAATGTAGAAAATACGATGTGTTTAACCCGAGGTTGGATTGAGTTGTGATGCAAACCTGCCCGGAACCGCCCGGGTGTCCAGTTGTGCCAGTAGTCACAACAATACCTATCCAATGTGGGTGGTTAAACATGGAGCCCAAAAAGGACCCGAGGTTAGACTGAGTTGTGGCGTAAGACTGCCCGGACCCAACCGGCAACAGGCAGCCACAACAATACCTGTCTAATGTGAGAGGTCAAGGCTTTAATAAGACAATTAAGGCTGAGTCGGGATTGATAGGATTAAGTAAATTATGTTAATACTTAATCAAAATGGAACATGCTAAACTAAACAGACTGATTGGGGGTTAGGTTTATAAAACACTTAACCAACTAAGCATGTTGGCTAGAAATAGAAAACCTAGTAGCGGGGGACCCTTTTCAGCAGTAACCCTATAAGGTGTATCATGATACCCTGAAACTAGGCAGGGTGGGGCACGATTACTGGGCTGACTGTAAGAGGTCAAATCGACGGCGGTGGTGTAGCAGTGTAGGTTCTAACGGGGTGCAGGCGTGCACACACTCCGGCGCAGAAAAATAAGGCACTGGGCACCAGTAGTGTAACAACCCGTATTTTCAATAATCTTGTTATAACGTAAATCGAGGCAGAATTTAATTCTAAAATCTGACTCAAGGGAAACGGGCTATGCCATTGCGTTCGTCTCGGAAAAATACGCGAAATAGAGTCCGAGTTTTCGAAAATCGGAGTCTGTATGACCCGTTTAAGGCCCAACGAAGTTTTCAGAAAATTCCTAAGTAAAAACAGATTTCAAATTCAAATCTGAATTTGGAAAATTGGGCCAGTTTGGGCCAGGCGGGAGAACTCCCGCCACAGTACCCAAGTCGACAGCCCTGTCGACTTGGGAGTCGACCTGGTTTGACCAAGTCGACAGCCCTGTCGACTTGGCTCAGACGAGCAGTCCTGCCTGGTGCACTATTTTGGGTTTGTGTTGAGCTTGGGGGCCAGATTCGGTTTTGAGGGCTGAGATTGCAACTAGGGTTTAATCCTATGGCCTAAAACACTTGCCTAATCTATAAATAAGACCCTAACCTACCCTAAATCATCATTAATATATCCTACAACTAAACTATGGCAAAATCAATCCTCTCATGGCCTCCACTCTCTTCATAAAAATTCCTAAATCAATTTCTAAGTGATTTTCCATGCATACAAGTGTTTTTAGACTTGTATGAGCATCATTAGCTTGCATTCAAGTCAAGTTTTTATATTTGCATCATAAAGAAGGAGTTTTGACCATTTTGGCTTGCATTTTGGGTTTTGTTGATTTCATAAGGGCTTTGTCATATTTTTGTGACTTCTTAAGCATTGTAAGCCCTATTCTACTTTCATACTTAAACTCTAAAGTTAAATGTATGATATGCAAGTTTATATGCGAGTTTACTATGTTATGAAATGCAAGTTTATCATGTTGTGCAAGTTTTCTATGATGTAATATGCAAACTTATCATGTTATGCAAGTTTTCTATGATGTAATATGCAAGCTTATCATGTTATGCAAGTTTTCTATGATGTAATATGCAAGCTTATCATGTTATGCAAGTATGCTATGATATGATATGCAAGTTTGATATGCAAGTTGACATATGATATGCAAGTTGTGTATGCAAGTTTGGGTTGAACATTTTGTTCATGCTATCATGTTATGCAAGCTTATTTTGGGTTTATGAGCATAAAGCTTCAAGCTTTATGCCAAAGGTTGCATTTTGGCAACATGTAAGTTATCATATCTCTTATGATAACTTGCATGTGAGGCTAAATGCGAACTTATGGCCATGTTTACATGTCATTTAGCACCACGTATCATCAATATGCCAAGTTTGGTTTTATACATGCTTTTGAGGCCAAAATATGCAAGTATATGAACACATGAACATTTCATATGCCACCATGTTAAACTTGTGGCTTCAATACCTTTATGTCATGATTTATGCTAAGTTCCCTCTTTCTATCCTTTATGCGCTATTGCGATAAGTAAGCGATGGGATTGCGTTTGGGGTTGGGTAAACTTAAAAGACATAAAAACATAAGCTTGGGAATTTACCTATTAAGTTAGGTCTACCCAATTGCTTGAAAACTTGTAACATGTTTTGGAAACATGATGGACATGACACTTAGAAAAGATAAGTGTGGCCAACCCGAGGTTGGGTTGAGTTTGTAGTGTAAACCTACCCGGAACCGACCGGCTTAACTAGTTGCTACAAACAATAGGACCCAATGTGAGAAGTTGGTCATGTTGTACCTTGGACCCGAGGTTAGACCAAGTTGTGGTGTAAAGCTACCCGGACCCGCCCGGCTTAACTAGTAACCACAACAAGGTCTAATGTGAGAGGTTAAGGCGCATTAAATTAATTAATGCCTCGTGATTAGGGTTAAGTCATGGTCCACTTAGTACTTAACCAATTTGGGCTCGGTAGATTAATCGGGGTTAAGTCGTGAACTCATCGTTACACTTAACCAAGTTAATCCGTGATTAGCAAGGGGGTTAAACCATACTTAACCCACTAGAAAAATCCTAGCAATGGGGGGCCCACTCCAGCAGTAATCCCAAGTTAGTATCATCATGACCCTAGGGACTAGGCTAGGGTGGGGGCACGATTACTGGGCTGGAGGTAAGCGACCAAAAGCGACGGCAGGGTGGTACGCCGGTGTAGTTCCGGGCGGACTCTGGTCGTGCACATAGTCCGTAGCCGGAGAAAACATGCACGGGTGCCAGTAGATCGGGACTGTGCACTCATGTTCATGGTGTCCAGGGGTTGACACCCTAGGGCTTGATACACCCGAAGGGTGGACCCGGCACAGTTCGACTACAATTATGTTTGGGCCGTATTGACACCAACACGTGATGAGATAGGCTTAGGGAGCCGATCGACTAGACCGTGGGGTTGGACCTTGTATTAGGGTCATTCCATGTTACTGGGCCAAAGCATGGGCCAAGGGATCAATACTTGTTTATTCAAGTCATGTTAGTTTGCTAGTACACCTGTGGTGTAAAACTTTAATCCTGATTATGCGATGACACCTTTATCTACCTTGTTAGTTAATCATCATGCTAGTATGTTGTTATCCTTATGTTCATCCCTGCTGCTCATACCAGTTAACTTTATCAGTTTACATTGATTGTAGTAGGGCTTACTCAGTCTTTTTGACTGACCTGTTTTCTTTCGCCTCCTTTCTTCCGTTCCCCCCCTCCCCCCCAGGTTCTCAGGGAGGGAATACTGGAGCTTAGTTGGATTCCTGACTGCTTGCTTGTGGGATTTAGCTCATGTACGGTTTGGACATGAAGCTAGCTGTGGCTATCACTTTATTTTTGGGGATTAGTATTTATGTATTTCCGTTTTCAGTTGATGTTGTTTTATCTAGACTAGTTTATTTGGGAAGTTGACATTATGATGTAACAGACTTGTTTTGAAATGGTTTAAAATCTTCCGCTGTTTTATCTATGTTATTTACTCTGTTTACGCATTTACATATGTACTTGTTCTGCCTTGATATATCATTATGCATGTTTACCTGATTCAACGCCCCTCCAAAGTCAGGGTGCTTGCAAGAGTCATCCTGGCGGAGGCGGGGTGTTACAATTTGGTATCAGAGCATATGGTTTACGAGAAGGAACAAAAAGGTTTTTAGAAAAACTTCTGGAAAACTATTTTCAAAACCAAGTATAAAGTATTTTCCAATGAAAAGTCTAGTTTATTTTAAAGGCTATTCCCCAAAAAGCCATTAGCAAAATTCCTTCGTTTTTCGCCATTCTGAATCTGTCTTTTTCTTCGTTTTCAGCATGGCCGATAACTTTGCTATTTCGGAGGGAGTGCACGTACCTGTTTGGTATAGGAGACTTTTAGAGGCTAGGGCGACCGAAGCCAGCCCCGCAGATGTTCCCCCTCCTCCTCCTCCAGTAGTTAATATTCCTTCTCCTGTCGCTAATGTTCCTCCTCCTCCTTTTGCTGAGGTTCCTCCTCCCCCTCAGCATCCTCAAGCTGACTTCGCAAAGACTTGCAAAGATTTCAAAGCAATGGGTGGCAAGAACTTTCAAGGCACTGAGACTTTTGTAGAGGCCAGAAATTGGTTAAAAGAGACCGAGGATTTATTTGCTATCTTTGGGATAGACGATCAGAGGAAGCTCTTGTTGGCGGTTTGGCTTATGAAGGATGAAGCCGCTTATTGGTGGGAAGTCACCAATGGTACTAGGCCTGTTGAGACTTGGGCCGATTTCAGGGCAAGGTTCATGCTTAAGTTTCTATCTTCTGCTGAGGAGAATCTGCAAATGGAAAGGTTCATAACCTTGAACCAAGGAGATATGTCTGTCAAAGAATATGTGAACAAGTTCAATCAGTTAGCTCGTTTTGGCTTGGATATGGTGAATACTCCTCAGAAGAAGGCTCTTCGTTTTGCTAGAGGATTGAATGAGCCGTTGCAGGGATTGGCTATGTCACATATTCCCCATGGGGCCACGTTTGAGAGCTTGGTTGATATGGAGTTACTTCAGGGAGATGTCAAGAAAGAGATCAAGGGGAATGATACTCAAGCCAAGAAGACTGATTCCCAGGGAAAAGGAAATCAGGGAAATCCAAGTGGTCAAAGCAGTCAAGGCAATCAGAACAAGAACAAGGGCCAAGGCAACAAGGGGAACAACAACAAGGGCAAGAACGTCAAGGGGAAGTGCCATTACTGCGGTTCAGTTGGGCATCTTATTAAAGATTGTAAGAAGAGTAAAAGGAAGAATGGCGAATGCTTTTTCTGCGGTGAGACTGGACATTTCAGCAAGGATTGTCCGAAGAAGCGAGGGCAAGGCCAGGGTCAGACTCAGCGTGTTGGACCTTCAGGAGGGCAAGTTCATGCTCTCGGTACCGCTCCAGTTCCCGATCGAGGTAGTATTTCTGTTGAGAGCCTTGTATATATTTCTGATTTTCCAGTTCGTACCTTGTTTGATTCTGGTGCATCGCATAGCTTTATCTCATCTGATCTTGTTGATAGTTTGCACCTTAGTACTAGCTTGGTAGATGATCCCGTCTGTGTCTCAAATCCTATTGGGGGTTCCGCCCATTTGACTATGATATGTGGGGATTTGAGGATCTCTATACTGAGTGTAGAGTTCTTGTGCAGTGCTTATGTTCTTGGTTTCAGGGGATACGGATTGATATTCGGCATGGATTGGATGTCTAGATATGGAGCCATCCTTGATTGTGAGCATAGGGTTGTGAGGCTCGTGACTCGCCTCGGAAACACCCTAGAGATTTCTTGTGATCCGAGAGGTCCCGTCATGTTGTGCTATCTGGAATCACTCGACTCGTCAATGGAAACTCTTCAGTCTGTAAGAGTGGTTCGAGAGTATCTGGATTTTTTTGATGAAGTTAGGGGGTTGCCCCCTAAGCAAGAGATTGATTTCCGCATTTATCTGGTGGATAATGCAAAGCCGGTTTCTTTGCCTGTTCGGCACATGGCTCCGCGTGAAAGACGGGAGTTAAGTAAGCAAGTGAAAGAGTTGCTTGAGAAGAACTTCATTAGACGAAGTATATCTGAATGGGGAGCTCCTGTGGTATTTGCTACCAAGGCAGATGGTTCTCTCCGACTTTGTGTTGACTATCGAGAGTTGAATAAGCTGACTAAGAAGAACAGACACCTGTTACCGAGGATCGATGATCTCTTTGACCAGCTTGTAGGTGCTTCCGTTTTCTCTCAGCTTGATCTTGCTACTGGATTCCATCAGCTCAGTGTAGCTGAAGATAGTATAGACAAGACTGCGTTCAGGACTCCAGATGGATTCTTCGAATGGCTTGTCATGCCGTTCGGCTTGACTAATGCACCCGCATATTTCGTGGACTTGATGAGTAGGGTGTTCAGGGAGTTCTTGAACAAGTTTGTCGTGGTCTTCGTAGATGATATTTTGATCTTCTCTAAGGATGAGGAAGAGCACGCAAGGCATCTCATGGAGGTGATGGATACGCTTAGAGCGCATCAGTTGAAGGCCAAGTTCTCCAAGTATCACTTTTGGAGAAGGGAAGTTAGATTCCTCGGGCATATAGTATCTAAGCAAGGCTTAGCGGTGGTTCCCGCTAAGGTAGTTGCGGTTCAGGATTGGAAGACTCCAAGGAATGCAACCGAAGTGAGAAGTTTTCTAGGTCTTGCGGGTTTTTACCGGAAGTTCATCAAGGACTTCGCGAAGATTTCCGCTCCTCTCACTAAATTGATGAAGTAGAATTTAGTTTTTGCTTGGAGCATAGAATGCGAGCTTGCTTTTCAGAAGCTCAAGAGAGCTCTTACATCAGCACCTGTTCTAGCTTTGCCCGATGGAGGGAAGCTATTTACAGTATACACCGATGCATGTGGCACGGGGTTAGGAGCTGTTCTTATGCAAGAAGGAAGAGTGATATGCTTTGGCGGTAGACAACTCAAAGTGTATGAGAAGAATTATCCGACTCATGACTTAGAGTTGGCAGCAATAGTATATGCACTCAAGGCTTGGCGCCATTATCTTCTGGGAGAAAGATTTGAGCTTTATACCAATCACAAGTCATTGAAGTATCTCTTTTCTCAGAAGGATCTGAATATGAGGCAACAAAGATGGATGGAATTCTTGGCGTCCTATGATTTTGAGATAGCTTATACCCCTGGCAAGGGAAATGTGGTAGCTGATGCATTAAGTAGAAGAAGGTTGACCCTAAGTCCTCTATTCGTTGAGATGAAGAATTTAGAGTATGTGGCAACCTTTGATTTCTCTTTGGCGGTTGAGTCGATGACCGGTTCTTTAGCATCTATGGAACTCAGACCTACCCTTCTTGATCAAGTTGGGGCTTCGCAGAGAGAAGACCCTCAGATAGTTGAGATTATGGATAACCTGATTCGAGGAGAGACGTCTAGTCATCTCGCTCGATATTCTATTAATGACAAGGGTTGGCTGAGGAGAGACGGAAGGTTATGTGTTCCCATGGTAGAAGATTTGGTAAGAAAGGTTCTTGAGGAAGCGCATCGCTCTAAGTTGACTATACATCCAGGCGGAGATAAGATGTATAAAGATATGAAGCGCATTTTCTTTTGGCCTAGGATGAAGAAGGATGTGGCAGAGTATGTCTCTAGATGTATCATTTGCCAGCAAGTCAAGGCCGAGTCGAAGAAGCCTGGTGGGCTATTGCAACCTCTAGACGTTCCACTTTAGAAGTGGGAGAGTATTTCCATGGACTTTATTGATGGGCTACCGAGGTCAAGGAAAGGAAATACGAGCATCTGGGTTATTGTGGATAGACTTACGAAGAGTGCTCATTTTATTCCGATGAAGAGCAAGAGGACCGCATCTTGGCTAGCGTCTGTATATCTTCGTGAGATTGTGAGACTTCATGGAGTCCCTTCTAGTATTGTCACTGACCGTGACCCAGCCTTTACAAGTCAGTTTTGGAATAGCTTGCAAGAAGCCATGGGCACGAGGTTGAATCTAAGTACTGCTTATCACCCATAGACGGACGGTCAAACCGAAAGGGTGAATAGGGTGCTCGAGGATCTGTTGAGGCTTTGTATTCTGGATTTTGGTGGTACTTGGGAAGACCATCTTCCTCTTGTTGAGTTTGCATATAATAACAGTTATCAGGCAAGCATAGGGATGGCACCATTTGAAGCTTTATATGGGAGGCCGTGCAAGTCGCCTACATGTTGGTGGGAGACTACAGATAAGCTTATACTTGGGCCTGATTTGATCAGAGATACATCCGAGAAGATCGAGTTGATTCGGAGACGGATGAAAGCGGCCCAAGACCGACAGAAATCCTATGCTGATAAGCGAAGGACCGATTTGGAGTTTGATGTTGGGGATATGGTTTTCGTGAAGGTTTCTCCTTTTCGGAATGTGGTCCGATTTGGAGCCGTTGGGAAGTTGGCACCGAGGTTTGTTGGACCATTCCCTATTATAGAGAGGATCGGGCAGATGGCTTATAGAGTGAAGTTGCCCGAGAAGCTTGCCGGAGTACACGATGTTTTTCATGTCTCGCATCTCCGGAAGTGTTTACATGAATCAGCAGAGGTTGTTGAGCCGAGTGTTCTGGAAGATGTGGAAGTGGAGAAAGAAGCTACCTTGAGGAGAGCTCCGATTCGTATCTTGGGGACAGAGACCAAGAAGCTAAGGAATCGAGAGGTCAAGTTGGTGAAGGTTCAATGGGGTGAAGCCGAAGAAGATGCAACTTGGGAAACCGAGGAGAAGATGCGTGGGCTTTATCTATTCCTTTTTGAGGGTACACTCTCAATCTCTTTTCTTTGTTAGCATGTCTTTCTCTTTGCTATCCATGTTTGTCTAGTTTATCATGTTAATCTTGTCATGAGAACCTTAGGTAGAAACCCTTTGGATGAAACATGTGTTTGAAACATGTTATGCTTGATGGCTGCAAGTGGTTGCAAGTGTTTGCAAGTGGTTACTCGTGGATGCATTATACACGTTAGGCACTAGATCGGCTCACACACTCCTCATATTGTGTAACAACCCGTAAAATCTGGGCCAGTTTAAAAATTTTTATTTTTGCAATTTTAGCGAATTTTGATTATTTAAAATGAATTATTTTAAATAATATCGACAATAAATTTATTTTGAATATAATTCGAACGTATATATTATACGCGTCGTCGTTAGAATAAAAATAATTATATATAATTATAAAAGGAATTGAAAATGGCGCGGTAGTTCGAAAATTCGATTTCTAATTTCAAATGAATATACAGAATTCAATATAAGTCAGAATTGAACGAAACAAGAAATATTTGAATCTGTATAACTATATCTTTGTAACGAAGTCGAGAAACTGAGATTTCACTTTATAAATGATGAGATATGTCCAGTTGAAAATTAGAAATAGTCGCTGTGGAATTTATATATATTTTAATATAATATATAGCCCTTAAAAATAGCCATTTTGCAAACGACCTCGGATTTCGACGAAACCAGTTTTGTTGGGTCCGGGATGTAAAGTTATTGCTAGGTTTCGAATTTCATAATTTTTCGAATCAATATGTGAGCGTGGCAAAGGAAAACGCGTTTGACCATTTTCAGTTGATTTTAATCGACTGGAAAATGGCCATTTTTCATACGGTCTCGGAATTCGACGAAACTAGTTTTGTTAGGACCGTATTGTCAATACGAAGCTAGAAAATATTTTTATGGAATTTTTCTAGTTAGTATGTGACCCCAGTAATTTGAAATGTACGTTTAAAATTCAATATAGTAATTTAAATGTAAATTTAACGAAAACTGATTGTAACAGCCGAATCAGCTTGCGTGGCCTATCCCATTGTGTTCGGAATGGGGGTAATACACTAGGGACGACAGTCGGTGGGCTTGATTTCGAGTTCGTATTTTAATGTACCTTTTTGAAATTTAAAATAAATAAATAAATATAAAATATATAATACCCCTGACCCCTTTTTCTTTCTTCTCTCACCTCAGAAATCGACTTTTATAAAAAAAAAAAAAAAAGAGAGAAACGAAAATCGCCGTCGCAGCCCCCACGACCTCCGACCTCCGATCGAAACCACCCCCCCCCCCTCAGCAGTCGCGCCGCCGCGCGATCAAACCATCCCCCCCTCAGGCAGTCGCGCCGCCCTCCCGATCGAGCCCCCCCTGAAGCCGCCGCCGCCGCTTTTCTTCTTCCTCCTGCCGCCGCCATCTTTCCCCCCCCCCCTCCTCTGTAAGTTTGTTTTTTTTATTTATTTTATTTCCTTTATTTTAATTTTAAATAAACAGTAAGAAACTGAATTTTAATTAAGTATTAAAACTGAATTTTAATAGGGAGTAAAAACTGATTTTGAAAAAGCATTTAAAAACTGATTTTTATTTTTAAAAAACTGAATTTTCTTTATTTTGAAAACTGTTTTTTTTATTTTTTTTATTTTATTTATTTACTTTAAAACTAATTTTTATTTTAGGTTGTAAAGTAAGAAAATATAATCTTTTACATTGTAGAAAGATAAAGGTATGATCTTTATATTTTTAAAGTGATAAAAATATGATTTTTATATTTTTAAAGTATTAAAAATATAATCTTTACTATATAGAAAAATTAAAAATATGATTTTTATATATTGAACTTCAAATTAAAAATTCGATTTTTATATATTGAATAGCGAACTAAAAATTCGATTTTTATATATTGAACTTTGAACTAAAAATTCGATTTTTATATATTGAATAGCGAACTAAAAATTCGATTTTTATATATTGAATAGCGAACTAAAAATTCGATTTTTATATATTGAACTTCGAACTAAAAATTCGATTTTTATATATTGAACTTTGAACTAAAAATTCGATTTTTTATATATTGAACTTTGAACTAAAAATTCGATTTTTATATATTGAATAGCGAACTAAAAATTCGATTTTTATATATTGAACTTCGAACTAAAAATTCGATTTTTATATATTGAACTTTGAACTAAAAATTCGATTTTTATATATTGAATAGCGAACTAAAAATTCGATTTTTATATATTGAACTTTGAACTAAAAATTCGATTTTTTATATATTGAACTTTGAACTAAAAATTCGATTTTTATATATTGAACTTTGAAATAAAAATTCGATTTTTATATATTGAACTTTGAAATAAAAATTCGATTTTTATATATTGAACTTTGAAATAAAAATTCGATTTTTATATATTGAACTTTGAACTAAAAATTCGATTTTTATATATTGAATAGCGAAGTAAAAATTCGATTTTTACATATGTAGTGGCTACGGACAATAAAGATGCCGAAGATGCGATAGCGATGAAGACTTCTGCAAATGGAGAGCCGTGGAGCTAGGATAGCTATAAGTGAGAATTTCTCACCTTTCAATTTATTTTTCTAGTTATATATATATATATACTAGGATGCAGACGGTGCTTAGTAGCACCCGACACAATCGTCCACAGACCATGGACTTGTTTGTTTGGCTGTTTGGTTATTGATTGTGATATTGGTTTGAATGTGGTTTGTGGTGTGAAAAATCGAATCGATAAATTGGTTAGGATTAGACGTGCGCCGTTATAAGGCGAAGGAGTAAGGCTAGGTTAGACTCTTACTCCAAATTTTGTGGTTTGCATAACGAAAGTGAATTTGATTGATGTGTGAATGGCGTGGGCCTTCACTAGACCGGGGATAAGGCTAGGCCTTGTCCCGTTTCTAGTATCGTGCCGTTATGCCGCCGAAATTTTCTAAAATATGTTAGAAAAATAAAATTATCATTTTATATAAAGAATGAACTGAATAGAAATTCATATGGTTGATTATTTTTCAATGCTATTATATACATGTGTTGTATGAAAATCCATATAATTAACTTTATATGGTAATTGATTGGGCCTCATTCCAGTTTGAAAAATAAAGAGTATTATAAAATAAAGGTTCATGTGTTGATAGTACTCATCCATTGAGATTGGTCATGTGTTGAACGAAATATTTTAATAATAGAAATATTTGAAATAGAATATTTGAAAATGGAAATATATGAAGCCGTGTTGATTAGATTGACGCCATTTTGACGTGAGCGATATTCATATCGATTTTATTCATCTTAAAATGAATATTGAAAAGTGATTTCGAAAACGATTTCGAAATGAATTGAATTGAAAACGATTTCGAAATGAATTGAATTGAAAACGATTTCGAAATGAATTGAATTGAAAATGATTTCGAAATGAATTGAATTGAAAACGATTTCGAAATGAATTGAATTGAAAACGATTTCGAAATGAATTGAATTGAAAACGAATTCAAATTGAATTGAAAACGAATTCAAATTGAATTGAAATTTGAATTGAATAGAGATGAATTTTAAAACGAATTTATAAAGAAGAATTCAATTTTGATTTGAATTGAAATGGAAGTTGAAAACATTTTGAAACGAATTCAAAACTATTTATATAATTCGTTTTAAATAGAAATCGACGAAATATATTATATATATATTATATATAATATAATGGCCTGAATAGAACGCGCCGCGCCGCGGTAGTTCGTGAATTTCGACCATTTATTTCAAACGGACATTACGGGAGATCCGACCGTCGGATTCTCCTAAAACCGGAACCGTTGGGTTCGTATCGAAAAGAGCTTTCTAATGAATATTAGAAATTAGAAATCTAACGGTTGGATTTGGAATTATGTCCAAATCAAATTCGAAAAAGGTCGCTGTAAGTGCAGTTCGATGGCCATTGATGGAAATCGACTGTAGGGGCCTTGATAAAATTATTAAAAATAGTAATAATTTGTGTAAAATCATAAGAAATGATTTAGAAAAGATTGGGATGAAAAACTCCATATTTGAAAAGATAAAAATAGATTTTTATCGAATTGAACTAGTTTTGAACTAGAATTATAATTCTATTTATTTTTAAATAAATAAATTGAATTTGAAAAGGGTTTTGAAAATAACCAAAATTTCCAATGATTGCATTGGAGTGGATTTGAATCGAAATTGTCTTCGGAATATTTCGATGTTGGAATTTGTGATTATACGGATGTTGTTACGGAAATTTGAAAGATATATATTTATATCGTTATTTCCAATACGACATTTGTTAATCGTAGAATTTGATATTGAATATAAGCCGATATATTTTCTATTCAGAGCCTTATATTGAATATCAAATGTGATTTGGGTTTGTCGTGAATGGTGTTTTCACTAACACTGTTCTTGAACCCAGTTGAGGAAAGATTAAATCTTTTTATTTAGATTTAATGAAGTGTACCAATTAAATAATATTTAATTGGAATTGAATTGATATTGATTTTTGGGTTTATCGTGAACAGTGTTTTAAATAACACTTGTTCTTTAACCCGATAATTAATGAATGTGATTTGGGTTTGTCGTGAATGGTGTCTTCACTAACACTGTTCTTGAACCCAGTTGAGGAAAGGTTAAATCTTTTTTATTTAGATTTAATGAAGTGTACCAATTAAATAATATTTAATTGGAATTGAATCGATATTGATTTTTGGGTTTATCGTGAACAGTGTTTTAAATAACACTCGTTCTTTAACCCGATAATTAATGGAATGAGATTTTGGGTTTATCATGAACTGTGTTTTAAATGACACTGATTCTTTAACCCAGTCGAAGATTAAAACTAAGTGGAGTTTTAATGAATCTTTAATTAGATTGAAAAGATCGAGAATGGAGTATCACCAGTTTTGCTCCAGGCGATAGTTAAATCTTTAATTAGATTTGAACGTGAAATTTAGAAACTAACTGTCGGTTAGCCAAGCAGAAGGGTTTTCTGGATATTGATCTGATGTTGGTTTCGGCCTTCGCGGTTAATATTTGGGGAATTATTCTCTTGATTAATTTACGGTTAGTGACTAATGAATTGGAATGAGGCGTATGTTGTGTTTGTGTAACACTTATTTAAAATATACGCGAGTTATTCGGAAAGACCGGGTTTATCCCATTCTGGATAACTGATACGACGATAAGTCGAAGATGAAGACGATGGTCGAAGACCGGAGGTTTTCACGTCGTTTGGGTAATTACTGATGATCTTGATTGGGCTGTACACCCAAGAAGATGGAAACAGTTAGTGATCGTCCAGACGTACTTGGAGATCGATGGATATGCGGGGTACTAGGTGCCTCCGGTTTCGTTCAGACCCAGAACGGACTTGTAAATGGACTGTGTGTCTGACATCGGATTTCATTCTGTGTGACTGATATCGGTTGCATAGGATGGTTTGCCTGTGTGGCATGCTAAGATGCAAATGATCAAGGCTTCTGTTGAAAAGCAAAGTCTTGTGGTGATGATCAAAGCACGGCCTTTGTGGCGTAGCTTTGTGTAACGTTTACCTCGCGTGTTTCACACCAGGTATGAACCAAAAACGGGAGACGGACCTCAGGGAGGACTTGCGTTTCTTTCTAGCTAGAAGTGGCGTCAGTGGTTTTACACGCCCTGACGAGTTTGACTTATGTGGTTGTTGCTGTTGCGAGGCGCCTCGGTTATATCGGTTTCGGCCGATGCATTCTGGTCGGCTGACGGACCAGACTTACACCCCATAGGGTGGGGAAACGTAGTGTTCAGGCATTTTAATCCACATCGGTGGACCGGCCCTGTCGCTCCAAGGGACGATGCGTTCTGTTCCTGAGACACGGGCTAGAGCGTCTCGAATCGGTTGAGGACTATCTTTTGCCTCGGTTCATAGATGGAAATCCAATTTCCAAATACGTGACATGTGCGGTTTTAATTGTAATCCTATTTATGGCGACATAGTGGGATGGGGCGCTTATGCCGCCTATGATTGATACTTATGATTTGAAGTTGTTTTATACACTATGCACTTATTATAGTATCAAATGATTTGTTTTAAACGTATCAAGCATTCTTTGGCTGTTATAAGGGAAAACCCTATCCTCGACTGCGTTGCATTGTGTGATGGGACCTGGGTCTTATAACAGCTTCATTTTTCTTTATTTAGCATTACGCTGTTTGTTTTATGCACTGGTATTCTTGGGAGAAAACCCGTTCCGTGTTATACGGCGTGGTCCCTTGATTTACCTAATGATTTAAAATAAAGATTAATAACTCTTTTAGTTCTCACACCAGTCACATGACTGACCTGGAGTTTATTGTTTTAACCTAAACTCTGGGTGCCCTTATTTTGACACGGGCAGCTAGTAGTTTTGGTCTTGCAGATTTATATTCACAGGATCCTGGTTTACAGCTGGAACGATATCCGGAAAGCTTTGTATCCGTATATCTCCTTCTAGTTGTGTATTGTATTATTTTCCGCTGCTATGTATTTGAATGTAATTTAAATCTCTGATATTTCTGTGTAATATTCATTTATACTCTGTATATTCTTGTATTCTGATGGATTGTTGTAATATACAATGAAATGTTCTTCTGTATGTGTTCTGTTGTGGCTTGTTCTCGACCTATCCGTCGCTTTCCTTTACGGGGAAGTTACGGGTCTTCACATATTGCATATGCATGAGTGTTTATGCTTATTCATGGATGGAAATTTTTGTGTTATCACATGGATGTTGCATGTGGATGTATGTTATGTGCACACATGTAGATGTTATAAATTATGTTAGGAATTGCATACATATGGATTCATTTCACTAACATAATCTGCATTGATGATATTTGCATTAGATAGGTACATATACACATACCTTTGCATATGTTCATACAACATTTAGAATCTTGTAAGGACAATGATTGCTCGTGGATGATGTTTTGAGTAGATGGATGTTGGATGGTAGGATACTTTCTTCCTAACTTGAAGATTTCGGGGACGAAATCCTTTAAGGAGGGGAGAATGTAACAACCCGTATTTTCAATAATCCTATTATAACATAAATCGAGGTAGAATTTAATTCTAAAATCTGAATCAAGGGAAACGGGCTATGCCAATGCGTTCGTCTCGGAAAAATACGCGAAATAGAGTCCGAGTTTTCGAAAATCGGAGTCCGTATGACCCGATTAAGGCCCAACGAAGTTTTTAGAAAATTCCTAAGTAAAAACAGATTTCAAATTCAAATCTGAATTTGGAAAATTGGGCCAGTTTGGGCCAGGCGGGAGAACTCCCGCCACAGTACCCAAGTCGACAGGCCTGTCGACTTGGGAGTCGACCTGGTTTGACCAAGTCGACAGCCCTGTCGACTTGGCTGTCGACTTGGCTCAGACGAGCAGTCCTGCCTGGTGCACTATTTTGGGTTTGTGTTGAGCTTGGGGGCCAGATTCGGTTTTGAGGGCTGAGATTGCAACTAGGGTTTAATCCTATGGCCTAAAACACTTGCCTAATCTATAAATAAGACCCTAACCTACCCTAAATCATCATTAATCTATCCTACAACTAAACTATGGCAAAATCAATCCTCTCATGGCCTCCACTCTCTTCATAAAAATTCCTAAATCAATTTCTAAGTGATTTTCCATGCATACAAGTGTTTTTAGACTTGTATGAGCATCATTAGCTTGCATTCAAGTCAAGTTTTTATATTTGCATCATAAAGAAGGAGTTTTGATCATTTTGTCTTGCATTTTGGGTTTTGTTGATTTCATAAGGGCTTTGTCATATTTTTGTGACTTCTTAAGCATTGTAAGCCCTATTCTACTTTCATACTTAAACTCTAAAGTTAAATGTATGATATGCAAGTTTATATGCGAGTTTACTATGTTATGAAATGCAAGTTTATCATGTTATGCAAGTTTTCTATGATGTAATATGCAAGCTTATCATGTTATGCAAGTTTTCTATGATGTAATATGCAAGCTTATCATGTTATGCAAGTTTTCTATGATGTAATATGCAAGCTTATCATGTTATGCAAGTATGCTATGATATGATATGCAAGTTCATCATGTTATATTATGCAAGTTTGATATGCAAGTTGACATATGATATGCAAGTTGTGTATGCAAGTTTGGGTTGAACATTTTGTTCATGCTATCATGTTATGCAAGCTTATTTTGGGTTTATGAGCATAAAGCTTCAAGCTTTATGCCAAAGTTTGCATTTTGGCAACATGTAAGTTATCATATCTCTTATGATAACTTGCATGTGAGGCTAAATGCGAACTTATGGCCATGTTTACATGTCATTTAGCACCACGTATCATCAATATGCCAAGTTTGGTTTTATACATGCTTTTGAGGCCAAAATATGCAAGTATATGAACACATGAACATTTCATATGCCACCATGTTAAACTTGTGGCTTCAATACCTTTATGTCATGATTTATGCCAAGTTCCCTCTTTCTATCCTTTATGCGCTATTGCGATAAGTAAGCGATGGGATTGCGTTTGGGGTTGGGTAAACTTAAAAGACATAAAAACATAAGCTTGGGAATTTACCTATTAAGTTAGGTCTACCCATTGGGAATTTACCTATTAAGTTAGGTCTACCCAATTGCTTGAAAACTTGTAACATGTTTTGGAAACATGATGGACATGACACTTAGAAAAGATAAGTGTGGCCAACCCGAGGTTGGGTTGAGTTTGTAGTGTAAACCTACCCGGAACCGACCGGCTTAACTAGTTGCTACAAACAATAGGACCCAATGTGAGAAGTTGGTCATGTTGTACCTTGGACCCGAGGTTAGACCAAGTTGTGGTGTAAAGCTACCCGGACCCGCCCGGCTTAACTAGTAACCACAACAAGGTCTAATGTGAGAGGTTAAGGCGCATTAAATTAATTAATGCCTCGTGATTAGGGTTAAGTCATGGTCCACTTAGTACTTAACCAATTTGGGCTCGGTAGATTAATCGGGGTTAAGTCATGAACTCATCGTTACACTTAACCAAGTTAATCCGTGATTAGCAAGGGGGTTAAACCATACTTAACCCACTAGAAAAATCCTAGCAATGGGGGGCCCACTCCAGCAGTAATCCCAAGTTAGTATCATCATGACCCTAGGGACTAGGCTAGGGTGGGGGCACGATTACTGGGCTGGAGGTAAGCGACCAAAAGCGACGGCAGGGTGGTACGCCGGTGTAGTTCCGGGCGGACTCTGGTCGTGCACATAGTCCGTAGCCGGAGAAAACATGCACGGGTACCAGTAGATCGGGACTGTGCACTCATGTTCATGGTGTCCAGGGGTTGACACCCTAGGGCTTGATACACCCGAAGGGTGGACCCGGCACAGTTCGACTACAATTATGTTTGGGCCGTATTGACACCAACACGTGATGAGTTAGGCTTAGGGAGCCGATCGACTAGACCGTGGGGTTGGACCTTGTATTAGGGTCATTCCACGTTATTGGGCCAAAGCATGGGCCAAGGGATCAATACTTGTTTATTCAAGTCATGTTAGTTTGCTAGTACACCTGTGGTGCAAAACTTTAATCCTGATTATGCGATGACACCTTTATCTACCTTGTTAGTTAATCATCATGCTAGTATGTTGTTATCCTTATGTTCATCCCTGCTGCTCATACCAGTTAACTTTATCAGTTTACATTGATTGTAGTAGGGCTTACTCAGTCTTTTTGACTGACCTGTTTTCTTTCGCCTCTTTTCTTCCGTTTCCCCCCCCCCCCAGGTTCTCAGGGAGGGAATACTGGAGCTTAGCTGGATTCCTGACTGCTTGCTTGTGGGATTTAGCTCATGTACGGTTTGGACATGAAGCTAGCTGTGGCTATCACTTTATTTTTGGGGATTAGTATTTATGTATTTCAGTTTTCAGTTGATGTTGTTTTATCTAGACTAGTTTATTTGGGAAGTTGACATTATGATGTAACAGACTTGTCTTGAAATGGTTTAAAATCTTCCGCTGTTTTATCTATGTTATTTACTCTGTTTACGCATTTACATATGTACTTGTTCTGCCTTGATATATTATTATGCATGTTTACCTGATTCAACGCCCCTCCAAAGTCAGGGTGCTTGCAAGAGTCACCCTGGCGGAGGCGGGGTGTTACAAGTAGCATACCTGTGCATTCTAGGATTGTGTCGGGCCGCCACCATGGGACTTGATACACCCCATGGTGGGACCAGCATAGGTAACTACAACATCGGGGGCCGTAAGACACATGTAACTATGCGAGTAGGAGCCGATCATCATAAAATGGATCACTTCACCCTGATTATGGGGTGCCCGTTGGGAACTAGTTTATATGGGTACAGAGATTAATATGGGGTACGATAGTATATTCGACCCTAGACAACTTAACTAAGTTTATGGTGCTTTCCCATTTCTAGTTTATACTTATCATACCCAGTTCTTTATTCATAGACTGAATAGTCCTAGACTTACTCAGGCTTTATGTCTGACTCTACTTTTCTTTCGTCTTCTTTTCTTCCGTCCCCCCCCCCCCCCAGGTCCACAGGGAGGGAATACCGCAGCTTGACCAGCCTTCATATCCAGCTTGAAGAGAAAGAATGTATTGCTTGGATCTTTTCGTTTTGGACTATGGCTTTGGACAGCAACTATGGGACTTTTGCAGTTTATTTATGTTTTCTTTATGCTTCTTTAAATAATGTAATCAAGACAGTTATGAAGATGTTATGTTTTTGGAAGTATTGTAAGACAATTATGGTATGGTTGGTGTAACACGTATTTTAATGAAATAAAAGTTGTTGTTTTCCGCTGTTCAAAAATATGTGTTCTTATATCTGTCTTGTATATCTGTGACTTATACTTATAAACCTCCACCAAAATTAGGGCATTCCCTTTGAGAGTGACCCTAACGGAGGTGGGGTGTTTCAGCTTATAATCAGCCCAGTAATCGTGCAGCACCCCGCCTAGTTCAGGGTACGTGATACATCTATGTGGGTTACTGCTGAAATGGGTCCCCATTACTAGGGTTTCCTAATCAACATGCTATAATGGTTAAGTGTTCTCAAATTAACCTAACCCCACCCATCTGTTTAATTAACATGTTGTATTGGTTAAGTTTTATCTTGATTAGCTTAACCCTACCATTCTTAGCCTGTCTGTTCCTTAGCTTTAATTCATTCATTAAATCACCAACCTCTCACATTAGATCTATATTGCTGCGGTCGCTGGATGTGCTGGGCGGTTCCGGGTAGTCATACACCACAACTCAATCTAACCTCAGGATTTTGGGCTTAATGCACTAACCTCTCACATTAGATCTGTATTGTTGCGGTAGCTGGATGTGCCGGGCGTTTCCGGGCGGTTCCGGGCAGTCTTACACCGCAACTCAATCTAACCTTGGGTTAGGCATGTTCACATTTAGCCAATTTTACATATTTGTCATATGTGTCCAAGTTTATGTGTCAAATTTTCCACAAGTCCAGTCAATACAATTTTATGCCACATTCCCATGCTATGCCGAAAATTGATTCAATTATACCCAATTTCCCCCGCGTTATAATCGCACGTACAGCGAGATTTAATCTAAGCTCCGAATGAACTTAGTATTCACAAAAGCAAGTAAGAAGGGGAAAAATAGAGAAGGAGCATAAGAATTGACATAAGGAAAAATGAGCATGTAAAGATGTACCCAATTCAAGAATCATGTTTAAATGTTGTACATTAATAATATGTGTGGACAAGCTAAGCAATTTACACCATAGGTATAAAGATTTGATAGAACTGGTCTTAAGAGAATCTCTAATTTTTATGTACAACATGATAAGTCCCACTATATCAATCACAATAGTCTCATAGTCATAGGTTGTACAACATGATGGTTTCATCATATAAATCACAACAGTCTCATAGGCATGATCGGTTCCATTATGTCAATCCAACAGTCTCATAGGCATGATAGGTTTTATTATGTTAGTCCAATAGTCTCATAGGCATAATTGGTTCTATTATGTCAGTCCAACAGTCTCATAGGCATAATAGGTGTCATCACATTGATCACAATAGTCTCATAGGCATAAGCAATTTAGATTTGACAACCAGGCATGAATCAGAATTAGGCATCGTTCTAGATCCAATTATTATAGTCAAGATTTCTATTAGATGTTTAAATCTAAAAAATAACTAAAAAAAAAGGATGGATCTTGTATTTTTGGATATGATTTCTGAATTTGAAAAGCTATCCTTTGATGTAGACGTTTGATTTGAAGTTCTTCTAATCGATTACTAGTTTGGATTTAAATTTTTAGCTAGGAGAAGATGAAGGAGGCTAGGCTAGCTTGCAGACGAACAACATGACGACACCATAGTCTTAGGGTTATGAGGTTAGGGTCTAGGTTTGGTTACGTATATATAGATGTCTAGGATTAATTCTAGCCTTTGGATTAGTCTAGGGGAAATCAGAGCTATTAAAATAAAGAGATGTGTCATCCAACCAATCAGAACGACACATAAGCCCTAACACCTCAGAAATTAGTCATTGGCCAATCAGAGAAGGCCATATCAGCTCAGGACTACAGAAATTCGTCACAGGAAGTAGATCTCAAAGTGGTTGACTCCCTACGGGGGGGTCGACACCTATGTCGACTCCCCTATAGGGGGGTCGACACCTATGTCGACTCCTCCCGAGGGGGGAGGGGTCGACACCCTGAGCGGGAAATTTCCCGCTTAGCCTATTCTGTCCGAATTTTGAAATTTGAACTCGTTTTTAATTTTAAATTATTATTTATATTTATTTCCTGCTTAATCTTGAAATCTTTAACCTCCATAATTTCTTCATACGGAGTCCAATTCACGCAAACTTGGACTCTGTCTCAAGTAGAATTCTGAGACGAACGCAGTGGCTTAACACGTTTCCCTTAATTCCTCTTCTAAAAATTAAGTGTTCTTAAGTTCATTATTTAAAATATTCACAGAAAATACGGGGTGTTACAGGATGGACTGTCGATCTAAGTGAGAGTTTTCTAAACTCTACAGGGTCTGCTGCTGCTTGAAAAATATATAGAAATTGTTTGTAAAAAGTACCTGCAGATGCCGCGGCTCGCTTGTAAAATTTTTATTTCCGCAATTTATTATTCTGTGACTATTCTGTGATTGATTATTTTGTCTGTTGATGTGTGGTTGGAAATTTTAAAATGAATATGGGATAATTTGAAAAGTTTGTTTTAAAATAAAATATTTTTGAAATCGAATCAAGAATTCTCTAAAGCTCATAGGAAAATATATTCATTAAATTGACAATTAGGATTGACACTCTCTGAGGTGTCTAAGGATTGGTAGAGTCTAAAACTCAAATAGGTTCTTAAACCTTCAATCATGTTTCTATGGTGATTCATGACACACTGATAATCCCTGTCCGAACCTAGCCCAAACTTGTATTCATATAATCCGAAGTTGTTAATTTTAATATATTTTTAAGAGCTTCCGTAGAGTCACAAATTTTGAAACTGATTTTTTGACGAAAAACTCTCTTCCTCTAGTACATGGGCGCTTGCCCCCATGTACAACCAAAATTGCAATTCTTTTCAAAATTTCAATGATTTTGGTTACAATTCAAGTCAAATGAATTTCAAGCTAAAAACTTTTCGAATAATTTCCACAAATCTCATCAAACGGTTACACCCTAATATGAAAAACATTATTCTACGATTGAGGAAAATTTATCTGAGATGCGTCAACTTTTAGCGCAAATGGCTAAGCAAAGTGCTGAAAATCAAAACAATTGCAACACGGGTTTTAACAAAAATTTTGAAATCCAAAATGATTCTCGTAATACGAGTGGATGACAATTGTTGGTTATCAAATATGAAAAATGTGTTGCGAACAAGCTAAATTTTTGGCGATGTTGGCTTTGGAAAATAAATAATGGACGACTTCTAAGAGATGAGGTGGATGAATTTTTAAGGTCAACCAGTGAGGAACATATAGGAACGACGAACCTAAAAAACGACATTTTGAAGTCTAATGTGTCTACCGATTTTATTGAAGACAACCTGAGTGAATTCGATCAATTAATGCATGAAATTTGGATTTATTGCGAGCAAATCAAGGATTGGGCGCGAACTTTAGATGAAAAACTAGATTCTGAAAATAAATATATCGAAAACAAGCATATCATCGAACAACTGACTCAGTACACTATTGAGCTTTGGAAAAATCTAGAAAAATTATTACTTGAGGGAATTGGTGATATTGATGAATTTGAGAATTTCATGAAACTTGGTTGGACTTAAATCGAAGAGTTAGCTCGAAGAATAACAGATAGCATACAATGTTGCACTAGGATAGTGTATCAAATTTCTCTTCTTCAAACTGAAGTTATGAACTTGTACAACAACTTTAAATCTCAATCTAGTGATAAACAAGTTTCTGCCAATGCTTCTTTTAAAAACAATAATCAGCTAGTAACTTCATCGCAACATTACATAACGATTATTGATGATTCTGACGATATGACTGTTGATGAAAATGAAAATTTTGAAAAATCTCTAATGCAAAACATTGATTTATGTGAAACTGAAATTCAGACTCAAACTAATTCTTCTACTGAAAAATCAACTCTTACTGAAATCAAAAAATTTCAACTAACAACTTTTGAAATTGATGAAAATATTAATGAAGTTGTTGAAATCTTGGTAACTGATTTGAATTTAACTTCTTTTGAAAACAAAGACGTCAATCTTCAATTTGATCTTCCTCTCTCAGATTCTGAAAATTTTGAAAATTTAGAAACTTTAGATTGTCAACATGAAAGAGAAGACGAAGTTGGTAACAACGGACGACATTAATGAGTGAAAACTTCTTGAAATTATTGAGATAATGTTGTTGGGTCTGAAATTGAAAATGAAACATTTGAAAACTTTGAAATTCTTGAGTTTGAAAACAACGAAACTGCTGGATGTGATCTTAAACACAATAACGATTTTTTTGAAACTGTTGAAACTCCTTACGACTTGATCGTTTCAACTGAACCTCATAGTGATCGCTTGTTTTTCAATGATAAATTTCTACAGTATATGAACTCTTTCTGGAGTAATACTGTTTTTGAGAAAACACGATTTCGAAATTTACTGATAATTCATTTGTTTGGTTTTGACATTAGGTTTACGAATGAACCTTTAGTTAACAAAATTTCAAATACCAAAGCAAAACCAAACAATATTTCTCAAAATAAGTGTGGGGTGAGAGTGATGCTTACGTCTCTCAATCTATACATCATCTGAACGAATAAAATTTTGTTTTTGAACCTTTTACTGAACCCCAACTCGATGACCTCTCTTTAGTTGCTATAGAAATTAAATTCGATTTTGGGATCAATTGTAAGCTCAAAATTTTAAAATTAGCAACTCAAACTTTTGAAAAAACAAGATGTATTTTTCCAAATCTGACGTGTAATATAAAATCCTTTATGATTTTGCTTTAGCTGTGTCTCATAATCTTAATGAGGCTGATCCATTGGTCCATGGTGGTTCATCTACTCGATGACTGCGTATTTTCTGCACGTGCATCCGATAAGCCATGCTTACCCTCTACTTTTCTTTCCCTTTCACTAAGATATGTCTGATTAACGGATGTGAGGACACAGTCACACTCGTGTGTGTGTGTGGGGGGGGGGGGGGGGGGTTTACGTTACATCAGCATCAAATTTTATGAACTAGGTCATTCGTTGAACAAGGACAAACATAAAATTCATAAATAACACCTTGGTTCTTGTTTGTTAAGTTGAATTGTTAGGTGATGGGAATGAACATTATTTATTCATTGGTTTATAATGTTTCATTTTAAGATGTTAGCTTGAGAAAGTGCAGACATTAGCCGTGTTTTGGAGTAAGCGTGTCAACCTTTGTTATACATATTAAAATGTGCAAGTAACAATAAATCATAAACAAATTCAATTAAAAATGATTTTGTGTAACGATATAGAATTTTTAACCAATTTAAAATTGGAATTTTAATTACTTAATTTGAATTTAAATTGGAATTTAACATAAATATATATGGTTTAGAATATTTAATAATTTTGATAAGTTATATGATAGATTTTACTTGAATTATAAACGAGAATGATTATTAATAATGTAACGACCCGGGAAATTTACGACCTTTGGTAATCGACATAGACTCAACACCGACTATTCAAGCATCGGAAATACCAGATAGTTAATTGAAAGAGGTTAGAGGGTGAGAATAGATAAGATAGAAAACTAGAATAGAAGAAGGAGAAGATCACAACAACAGAATCAGAGTAACACAAATCTCACAGCTGAACAAATAAAATATAACATAACTTTGAAATAAAACCAGTATATGTATACAATAACATTTATCAGAGTACAACAATTACAAAATAGCGGAAATAAACAATTGCTATAAAATCCTGAAGCCTCCTTCTCCAAGCTCTCAGTATCTATAAAATTCTGACTACTTGACTGCCCGTACAAATTTGGGCACCAAAGAGCTAAGGGAAAACAAAACAAAATAAACTCCATGTCAATCATGGGACTGGTATGAGTAAACAATTTAAAATAGTTTGAGAAAATAAACGATATCTCATAAGACCACGCCGTATAATACGGAACGGGTTTTTCCCTTATGAGAATCCAAAACACTTGATTTTTCATTCAAAATCCTTTTGAAAGAAACGGTAATCTCAAAATCGAAACTCTTTGGATATTATAATAGTGTCTATCAACCACAATATAATAATCATCTAGCAGAACGCTTTCATCTCACGTTCCACATACATAATATAAAATAAAAAACCACAGGTGCTTATTGGGTAATGGATTCCAACTGGCAAGGTATGGGACCACCTTCCGACAATGAATCTCTAGAGAGGAATACACCAGGTTCAACAAGAACATCTTGCAACCCAGGCTTAACATGACCGTTCACTCATTTCACTTGAGTGTACCGAATGTATTATCACCAACGGTTGGGATCAACAACTGTTTCCCGAAAGGGACAACATCGAAATAGATTATAGAAGTAAATGGAATTTCTCTAGATCAGGTGACAATACACCCTAATTGGCAGTTAATGACTTAGCCATGCGATCTACCCGATTTTATACCATTTCCTCGTTGTGAGGCTAGAGGTCATAACGTACAGATCACGCCTTTATTCACTTTGAATGTCACATCGTCATACGCACCAAATCACAAATTGATTTCCCCAAAAATACAACGGGTATACAGCAAAGAGAAACGAATTCCTCCACCACCAAATGTAAATACCTTTGAAGAGATCAACTTACGCGATCTATTAAATATACTCTGTCAGACATTCTTCCATACAGGTTGTCCTGGAACTGGACAAACCGAAGGCACTATTATGTAAATCCATCTTAGGCAATTTCTACCTAGGATTTGCCAGAACAGCCCTTGCACAAACTCCGTCTTCAATTATCTTCATCATATTGATTCACAAAGTTAATACCCATACGGAGTGGTTTTCAGATAATAAATCTAGTCTCGGTCTCTCCGTATTGACAACGGAAAAATGATCAAAAACTTTGATAGTCGGTGATTTAACAATCAAAGAAAAGCATGTGTATAACAATGGTCGTATTTCCAAATGGAAATCTTACCGATCAATCATCAATCAAAATTTTCTCTTGTTAAATTAATTAATCATTAATTTTTTCAGTTACCCATTTCCATATCTCCATAAATTCTTGTTCTCTAAATTTAGAAAATATACCTTTTTAACATTGGAAAACATTTCCATTGCTTATTCATGCTCAACTATCATTTCACGTCCATCAGTATCTAACCTAAATTAGTAAGAGAACGATTCCCTAAGTATTAATCCCGAAGGCCGAAACCAACATTAGATCGATACATCGGAAATCATTCAACTTAACTAATCTCTAGTCAGTTTCTAATTTCTTTAACTATATTTCTTATCTTTTTATCAAATCATTGCTAACAAAACTCTCGAATTCAGTTTATAAATCATGTTCTTTTATAAAACATTGGTTATAACAATAACGTTATAATATCTACTTTCGATATAATCTAACTCCAAATTATACTGTTATTTCTTAAATTGAATAATAATAATTTATTAAACAAATAAATGAATCTTGATTTAAAAACGGAAAGTAAATAGTACCTTCCTACATTTGATATAACCGAATCCCAATGTATAATTCTCTTTCGAATAAACCATATTCGATTTAACTCTATTTCAAATAACAAATTTCTATTAACTCTTTTCGAATAACTAATTCGATTAACTCCTTTCGAATAACTAATTCGATTAACACCTTTTTCAAATGATCTACTTCGATTTAATTCCCTTTCGAATAGCTAATATTCGATAAATTTTTTCGATATTCACTGCTGAATTTACAATCCAAATTATCCACTGATAATTATTCTTCATTTATTTATAAACATTGTTTATAAATCACACTACTTGTTTTTATTATTAAACAAGTTATTTATTCCTAGCCACTTGAAATTTCACTTCTATTTGAATTCCTATTTCAAAAATACGATTTTCTTCATAAATGTTTTTATTTTCAAAACATTTATTTTAGTCCATTATTCATATTCAATATGAATAACATATCTTTTATAATCTTCTTCTTTGCAAAAATACTTGCCTTAATCCATTATTCATATTCAATATGAATAACATATCTTTTATAATCTTCTTCTTTGCAAAAATACTTGCCTTAATCCATTATTCATATTCAATATGAATAATATATTATTTATATAATTAAAATAGTTTGGCTTCGTATTAAAAATATTATCATATTTTAAATATTCTATTTACACTTCTATTTATAAAAAATTCATATAAAATCTTATTTTATATTCAACACTTTAATAATTCCATTAATAAATTTTGTTAACACTACGTTCATATTCAGTTTCAAATATCAATGTTAAAATCGATTCTTACTTCTTTATTTAAGTTCTGACTTATATATTCCATTTATCCAACGATAAATATTTTACTTAATTTATAAGATATTATTTATAAAGTAATCTGCTCCGTTTATCTGTTTACTTCTTTATATAAGTTCAGACTTATATATCTTTATTTATCAAATGATAAATAATTTCCTTAATTTAAAAACATTATTTAAAAACCATTCTTCTCAATTTATTTGTTAAAAAACATATTTTTATTTAATATCTATTTTAAATAAATTAATTCATATCTCCATTATAATTCGAAATCCCCTTTTTATAATTCTATTTTTTTTTCAAATATTTCCTTTTATAAAGCCTGTTGATTTTATAAAATTCCTTTATCTCAATATTCACCTTGAAACCTCTCTTATCAAATCCCTTGATTTTATATAATAATTTATTTCAATATACCCGTTGAAATTTCCCTTTTCATAAAATCTGTTGATTTTGAATAATATTCTTATTTCAATATACACACTGAAATTTTCCTTTTTACATCCCACGGTTTCTGTAGCCACCTGTACTTCCCCATTCTCCAAGAGAAGAAAAAGGATGAATTACCGTGAGTACAAGACGAATCAGAACGCAAACGGAAGAACATTTCATTGTTTATTACAACAATTCCATCAGATACAAGAATATACAGAGTATAAGTGAATAAATTACATTCGATAAATATCAGAGATTTAAATACAGTACTGTAGCGGAAAAATAATACAAAACACAACTGAAAGTAATACACGGATACAGAGCTTTCCGAGCATCGTTCCAGCTGTAAATCAGGATCCTGTGAATATAAATCTGCAAAACCAAAACTACTAGCTGCCGGTGTAGAAAATAGGGGCACCCAAAGTTTAGGTTAAAACAATAAACTCCAGGTCGGTCATGTGACTGGTGTGAGAACTAAAACAGTTATTTAAACTTTACTTTAAAAGAGAGTAATTCAAGGGACCACGCCGTATAACACGGAACGGGCTTCCTCCCAAGAATACCAGTGCATATAACAAAACAACGCAATGCTTTTTGGAAAAATGAAGCTATTATAAGACCCAGGTCCTATCACACAATGCAACGCAAGCCGGAGGATAGGGTTTTCCCTTATAGTAGCCATATAATGCTTGATACGTTTAAAAACAAATCATTTGATACTATTATAAGTGTACAGTGTCAAAACAATTTCAATCATAGACAACATGGGTACCATATATCTTGTCGCCATACTAGTTCTACAATTAAAACCGCAATATCACGTATTGGAAATTGGATTTCTGTCATGAGTCGAGGCAAGGGGCAAGCTCCTCTCCGCTTCGAGACACTCTAGCAAATGCCTCGGGACTACACACTCTGGGTAACCCCTGGATGCTTCAGGGCCGGTCCTCCCTTACATTTGAGGATTAATTATTCCTGAACACACGTTTCCAGGTGCTAACAGACCTAAAATCGAGGCGCCTCATCCAACAACCACATAGGTGAAAAGTATATAAATGTCAGGACTGGTAAGTCACTGACACCACCAAAGCTAGAAAGAAACGTCGTGCTCTCCCTGTAGTCCTTATCCCGTTTTTAACTCATAACAAGGTGTGAGGCTCGCGAATTCATGTTATACACAAAGCTACGCCACAAAGGCCGTGCTTTGATCATCAACCACAAGACTTTGCTTTTCAACAGAAGCCTTGATCAGTTGCCACTTAGGCGTGCCACACAGGCAATTCATGCGATGCGACTGATGTCCATCGATATACAACCTATGAACTCGTACGTCTCAGAGAAGGGCGTTAAGCAAGAGAATAAATTCTCCGTCACCAAACAGATGTATATTTAATGGTGATCAATCAACACAGAATAAAATCCAATGTCAGACACACAATCCATTTACAAGTTCGTTCTGGGTCTGAACGAAACCGGAGGCACTTTCCTCGCATATCATCGATTTCCAAGTACGTCTGGACGACCACTAACTGATTCCCTCATCATGTGTGTACAACCCAATCAAGATCATCAATAATCACTCAGACAATGTGAAGACTTCCGGTCTTCAACCACCTTCTTCATCATCAACATATCGTTGAATCGGTTATTCAGAATGGGTATAAACCCGACCTTTCTGAATGACCCGCATATATAATAAACAAATGTTACACAAACACAACATACGCCTCATTCCAATTCAGCAGTCACTAACCGTAAATTAGCAAGAAAACAATTTCCCAAATATTAACCGCGAAGGCCGAAACCAACATCAGATCAATATCCAGGAGACCACTCATCTTAGCAAACCTATAGTTAGTTTCTAAATTTCACATTCTTAGGGAAAGGTTCCCATTAATTTTATCCAAGATAAATTCTTCTAAATTTATTCTTTAATCTTTCTTTGGATGTTATTTCAAACCATGTTAAGGTTTTCCAAACTAGTCGGGATTAGCGAACCACACCGAAGTAATTATTTATTTTATTTCCCAATCCCAACCTATTCATCCCATGAAGCAAAACTGGTAACACTCCATATCTAACACCATGGTGTTATCGGTAAAATTAATTACCATTTTACGTTCAAATCTAATTAAAGATTTAACTATCGTTTTGGAGCAAAACTGGTGATACTACATTCTTGCTCACTTTCCAAATTTGATAATTTAAATTATCAATTCACATTTCAATCTAATTACAGATTCATTAAAACTCCTTTTACTGGGTTAAAGAACTAATGTCATTTAAAACACAGTTCACGATACCCACAAATCAATTCTAATTCAATTCCAATCAAATATATTAGAAATTCTGATTACTTAAAACCCCTTTCAAATTCAATTTATTTATTTAAAAATAATTGGGTTTTAAATTTAGTTCAAAACTAGTTCATTTCGATAAAAATCTATCTTTATCTTTACAAATGTGGGATTTTTCACCCTAGTTCTTCACAAATCATTTCATATAATTTTACACAAATTATTGATATTTTTGATAATTTTATCAAGGCCCGTGCAGTCGATTTCCAACAACGGTCATCGAACTGCACTTACAACGACCTTTTTTGAAATTGATTTGGACATATCTCCAAATCCATCCGTTAGATTTCAAATTTCTAGTATTCGTTACAAAGCTCTTTTCGATACGAACCCAACGGTTCTGGTTTTAGGAGAATCAGACGGTCGAATCTCCCGTAGTGTCCATTCGAAGTCAATGGTCGAAATTCACGAACTGCCGCGGCGCGGTGCGTTCTATTCAGGCCATGATATTATATATATAATATATATAATATATATTTCGTTGATTTCTATTTAAAATGAATTTTATAAATTGTTTTAAATTCGTTTCAAAACAATTTCAACTTCCATTTCAAATTCAAATCAAAATTGAATTTTCCCTTACAAATTCTTTTTACATTCATTTCTATTTGATTTCAATTCAAATCGATTTCAATTCTATTTCAGTTCGTTTTCAATTGAATTCAATTCAATTCAAATTCGTTTTATATTCAATTCAATCCAAGTTCGTTTTCTATTCAATTCAATCTTAATTCGTTTTCTATTCAGTTCAATCCAAATTCGTTTTCTATTTAATTCAATTCAAATTTGTTTTCTATTCAGTTCAATTCGAATTCGTTTACTATTCAATTCAATCCAAATTCGTTTTCTATTCAATTCAATTTGAATTCGTTTCCTATTCAATTCAATCCAAATTCGTTTTCTATTCAATTCAATTCGAATTCGTTTTCTATTCAATTCAATTCAATTTCGTTTTCTATTCAGTTCAATTCGAATTCGTTTTCTGTTCAATTCAATTTGAATTCGAATTCCTGTTATAAATATTCGATTTTTATCTCTTTTCAATATTCATTATAAAAACAAATATAATCGATATAAATATCATTCGCGTCAAAATAGCGCATCTCTAATCAACACGACTTTATATTTTTCAATAACTTCGTTATTCTATTCAACAAATGAATCTATATTTATTTCAATACATGACTAATCTCAACGGATGAGTACTGTCAACACGCGACTATTTTTGTTATTTAATATATTTTATAAAAATTATGGTATCTATCGTTTGATTTCAAATGAGACTCCAACCGTAAATTAGTAAGAGAACGATTCCCTAAATATTAACCCCGAAGGACTAAACCAACAACATATCAATATCCAGGAGACCACTCATCTTATCTATTTTCCAGTTAGTTTCTAATTTTCTATATGTTAAAGATGTAAATTTTATTGTTAAAATATTTTGTTCAACACATGACTAATCTCAACGGATGAGTACTGTCAACACATGAACCTTTATTTTATAATATTCTTTATTTTCCCAATTGGAATTAGACCCAATCAATTACCATATAAAGTTAATTATATGGATTCTATACAACACATGTATAAAATAACAACGATAAATAATCCACCATCATCCAAAGTGCACCACGCAACTACATAAGCATCAAATATAAATAATTAACGCTCACACAGTCTGTCGACCAATCGATCGACATACAACTAAATAATTGGGATTAGTGTACGCCAAATATCATCCCAATACCCGTATGGGGTTTCAAACAATCAAACATAGATTTTATTTGTGCAGTTAGGCGATGTGTAAAATTTATCGTCCCAATCAATATCTTTCAAATAGGTGTATATAAACAAACCGTTCGGTTTGTAAATGAATATTTAATTATTCACATTCACGTTAAAAATTATATTTTTAACGACCAAATTATTTTATTCAACCTATGAATATTCTATTCGGTTCATTTATTAAATAAAATGATATCTTTATTTTTCTAACTTATTTTAGAAAATTTCGGCGGCATAACGGCACGATACTAGAAACGGGACAAGGCCTAGCCTTATCCCTGGTCTAATAATGGCCCACGCCATACACATATCAATCAAATCCATTCCATTTCACCAAACAATCAAATTCAAATCAAGTAATCTAACCAACTACACAACCAAACAAACAAGTCCATGGTCTGTGGACGATGGTGTCGGGTGCTACTAAATACCGTCTACATCCTAGTATATATATATTTAACTAGAAAAGTAAATTTAAGGCGAGAAGTTCTCACCATGCGGTTCCACTCCACCATTCCTTGATTGTCCATCTAGATTGCATTCCTACGTTAAAAATCATATTTTTAACCCGTTAATAATTATTTCCACATATGACCATTTTATGAATAACATACATACGATAAAAATAATATTTTTCATATCAAAGAAAAATGGATTTTTCATATCAAAGAAAATCATAATTTTCTATCTTATAAATCTCATTTTCATTTCAAAGAAGATTATATTTTCAATATCAAAAATCATGCTTTTATCCATGCTATGTATATTTTAAAATCAATGCATATAATTTTAAAAATCATATATAATTTTTTCTTTTATTTTAAAACAAGGTATATTCTGTTTTTCAAAACCATGTCTATTTTATTTTTTCCAAAACCATGTATATTTTATTTTACAAAACCATATGTATTTTATTTTACAAAACCATGTATATTTTGTTTTACAAAAAATATATTGTCATATATCTAAAAAAAAATCTCCTAAGCATAATTAATTTAATGAACTAAGGGTTTTACCCTTATCATCTTCCTCTTTTACGGCCAATACTGGAACCCGTCGAACCAAAGCTCCCTCCGCCTCTTCACGTCGTGCGCCAATTCCAGGGCGTCGGAGCCCGATCTGAGACCAGCCGCCACCGCACCTTGGCGATGCCTTCCACCCCCCAGAGGCGCGACGAACTTGCCCCCCCAATCATCTCGAAAACTGCCCCAAACCCCCTATGTTTTCAGCCTAAAATCGAACACCACAAACCCCCAAATCAAATCACCACCGTTGATAATGTAGAGCTCAATGAAGGCTCTGATTTCCTTTTGGAGATTTCTGAAACCGTTAAGCGGATTGGAAGATCGAGTCAAGTTTGTTTCGGGCGATTTCAGCCCTTCGCAGAAGACTGGCGGCGGTTTCAAATAAAGGGGGGTTAGGGTTTTCATTGGGCTATTTATACATATTTTATTATAATATTTAATTCTTTTAATCGAGAAGTACTTGTTTGTTAATACTAACCCCAAATCGAATCCAATGAATGTCGCCCTTAGGTAATTACCCCTATTCCAAACACAATGGGTTATGTTTCGTAACCCAATTCGGCTGTTACGATCAGTTGTCATCAAAAT
Source organism: Allium sativum (assembly GCA_030737875.1). Lineage (NCBI taxonomy): Eukaryota > Viridiplantae > Streptophyta > Magnoliopsida > Asparagales > Amaryllidaceae > Allium > Allium sativum. The sequence continues at coordinate 693,861,583 of CM060921.1, forward strand.
CAAAATATAACTCTATATATTAAATTTGAACGCACATTTCAATTTACTGGGGCCACATACGGACTCTAAAAATTCCCAAAAATAGTTTCTAGCTTCGTATTGATGATACGGTCCTAACAAAACTAATTTCATCAATTTCTGAGACCGTTTGAAAAATGGCCATTTTCTGGTCGATCGAAATTGATGAAGCTGTCAAAACACGTTTTCCTTTGCCACGCTCACATACTAGCTTCTAAAATTATGAAATTTGAAACCTAGCAATAATTTGACATTGTGGATCCAACAAAAGTGGTTTCGTCGAAATCCGAGGTCGTTTGCAAAATTTCCATTTTTAAGGGTCTGAATTCCATAGCGACTATTCTGAATTTTCAACTGGGCATAACTTTTGATTCCCGCTATGAAATTTCAATTTTTCGGATTCATTGGAAATATATTCTCAATTAGATTCAAATATTTTTGGTTTCACTAAAATCCGGTTTATTTTGCACCCGGTACACTCATTTGAATTTTGAAATCGAATTATCGAACTACCGTGCCATTTTCTATTCTGTTTATAATTATAAATAAATATTTATATTCTAACGACAATCTATATAAATATATACGTTCTATTTCTATTCAAAATAAATTTCTCATCATTATTATATAAAATAATCCATTTTAAATGTTCAAACTTCGCTAAAATTGCCAAAATAAAAAATTTAAATTGGCTCGCATTTTCCGGGTTGTTACAGTTTCTTATGGTATTTAAAATATCAAATGACAATGGTCAATATCATCAAACACACATAATCAATAACATATTATATATTCAATCACATATCACAATATATGAAAACAGTAAAATAAATGTTGAGGAATCCAGTTGGATCCCTCCGACCTGTTTCCCTACATTCACAGATGTTAAACAATATAATTTAACATCGATTTCATTTCAATATGAAATATTCTGATAAACAGAATCAATATTTGATTAACGATTTATATATATATATACATATCGTTATTTATAATTTTAACCAATAAATAAGCAATTCGGCCAAACAATCATCACGCAGCAGTAAATTAGCATTTATCGTTACTAGAACTACGTTATAAAAATATAAACTGATCAGGGTTAGTGAGTTTTACTCACAATGGTCCGTTTATCGTTAAATAATGATAACCATCGTTGATTCAGATTAGACAATTTATTTCACTATAAATTGTAACGAGCTCCAATTCATTCCCAGTCAGTTCCATTTTGTAGCCCTCGTTCATACGATCCCATCGGATCTTATTTCGCTGAATTCCGATATTGTATGACAAAAATATGTATTTTAGATGTTTGTGTATACATTTATATAATTTAAATTTAAATGGATTAAATAAATTTTGGGCCTCACTCTTTTCAAATCTCCGGCCCACTACCCATTATTCAGGTCCGACTCCCTACTCCTTCTTCCTCTTCTAAAACGCGCTCCAGTAAACCCATACGGTTGAACTCACGCTCCTTTTTACTCCCTCTCTCCTTCAAGAGATTTCAAACGAAGTATACCGTTCATCTTCTCTACGCATTATTTTCCATTCCATCACCCTTATACCAGACTCATAACTCAAACTGCCATCCTGTCGAACAACAGGTTCACGCAACGATGGTGGAAAACACTGAATTTCGTTGCTTCCAAAATCCACAAAACTTGGCCAACAAACTCTATCGACCTTACAAACCCGAAAACAACAACCAACACACGAATTGATGCACACATACGTCAAATTTCTAAACCCTAAGCCCACGGTGTAAGGCACGACATCGAAATGTATCACATTCGAAACCAACAAATCCTATACAAAAGCGAAGCACTTTATTCAGGGATTTCGAATACATAAGTTGTGTGATTTATAGATTTGTATATTAATTTTTGTTGATTTCCAAAGAAAAATCTTTTACTGGAGATGGGAAAAAAGCAGCGGCCCATGTTTTTGACTATGAAGAATTTTTTGTTAGGGTTAGAAGTATTGTAGGGTATTTATAGAAAAGGTATAATATTTTTTTAATCGATTAGTTTATTGAGGTTTAATCAAACGCTATATGTACTTGTCGTTTAATAATCCATAAGATCACATACAATACCCAATTTTGATGAAAATGGACATATAGCTACAATTTGACGTTACGGACCCAACGAAACTTGTTTCATCGAATTCCGAGTCAGTTTGCTCACACAGCGTATTTTTAAAGTCAAATTATCAATTGTATTTCACTTAAAATTCCGTACGGCCACATGCTAACTCCAAAAATTAAAAAAATTGAAATCTGACAATAACAAAATATATTCTGGATCCAACAAAATTTGTTTTGTCGAAAATGGAGGTCGTTCGCAAAACTGGCTATTTTTAAAACTCTAAATAAATCCATTTAAATATTATTATATTTAAAAATAATTAAATTAAATATTATCGTATATATTCACAATAGAATACCATACTGCTTCAAAATATTCTATCTGTATTTATAACTCCATATTTTAAATCTAGTGTTAAATCGATACCCAATTTATATTGAAAACCTTTTATAGTATAAATAAATAAATCGTTATAAATTATAAAGAAATTCCATAGCGGCTTTCTGGAAATTTGATTTGGACATAACTCACAATCTATATGACCAAATCTCGATTTTCTCTTCCATTAGAAAAATATCGTTCACCAACTCCGAACGTTTCTTGTTTCACAGAGATACGGCTTAAAACGGATTCCGTATATTCGTTTAAAGTTCGAACTGCCAAATTTCGAACTGCCGCGCCATTTCGAGCTCGATTACAGTTATAATATAATTTATATGCTATAACGTCATTTATTAAATAAATTCGTTGTTATGATTCAATTCCAAACTGAATTATATCTTACTAATAATCCAATTCACCCATTACTGTTATTTCATCTATTTTTGATTATTCCAGAATTAAATATATTATTTAATTATTATATAAATTAAATATTCAAAGTTATTTAATTTAAACTATTAAATTTACCAAACCATTATTTAAATAATTAAATAAAATTAATTATCAAATTGTAAAAAAATATGGATCGTTAAATTCTTCCCCCTTTAAAATAATTTCGTCCTCGAAATTGCTAAGGTATTAAACAAACCCTACTAACCGGTTAAAAGTTACTTGTTTACTTCTTTTTCAGTTTCAATTGAACCAATTAATTTCAATTAAAATATTACATCATTCCGACTATCTAAAATTTTCAAAAATTCTGAAAATTTTCTAACACCCAAAATTTTCGAATTTTTTTGCCAGCGTTTCCTTTGTACGGCTCAATCAATACAACTACGACTCGCCTCTCTAGGCCTTCTACAACCAAAAAGAAAATTAAACAGCCAAGCGACTTGCCAAACATGCTCATAAATCACCAAACTCATATTAAAATAACTTGTATCTTTTTGTCGGACATTTCATTATATCATTTCCATCTACCACCAATTCAGCATATACCAATATCTTCCCAATCAAACTCCTATCAATTTAACCTCAAACTCAATCATTCGCTTATACCTAAGTCGAATTTCGTTTCAAACCTGAGTTCCATTCTCAATTCCTAACTCTTAATTTACCAAACCAATTCTATTTCAACTTCTTATCTCACAAATCCAATTTGTCTCAGTATCATTCTAACCTAATTCAATTTCAATTACCACTTAACTGACTTCACATAAATTCCAGTTTGCTTCCACAAATTTCTATTTAAATTTGTTTTTAATTCAAACAGTCTCTTTCTGGGAGTTATAAACAACATATCCTTTCCAAAAATCAAATACTCCCTTTCGAAATCAAAACAACTTTTTTTTTCAAAATAATTCAAAAACAATATATTTGGTAGTAATCCGTCACTTAGAACTTGAAAATGAACACTGATGATGTCATGATCATCATCAGAATTTATTTTCCAGCGATTGAAGTGAGTTCAATACTATAACATTTTCAAAACTCATTTCTTAAACATTTCCATTTTGAAATCTATTTCAAAATACCATTCACAATGTCGTAAAACAATTTAAAATTTCCCAGGATTTTAAAATTCTCATAATTTAATCCAAATCCGTTTATAAACACTTCTCCAAATTTCTAGGGTTTTAATTTAAATTCTGATTTAAATTCAGACATAATTCATCTGATTTCATATATTTCACTTATATGAATCCAGATTAGTTATTTACAACCATTTCACTATTTATAATCTTATTCGATTATAACAACTACCAACACATCCAATATATTATAATATTTCTAATATCAATAATTCCTTTATATCAAAATATAATTTGGGTAAAATTATTTCATTTTCCCTCCTTTCAAACCATACTGTGTTAGTCCATCGTATTCAAGTGTTTATAAACCCCTACCGATACAGTGGATCAAACTAATCGTCCATAACCCATAAACAACTCAACCAATAAATCTTCACAATTTAAAACAATTTTTATATAAAATCTACAAATATGTTCACTCGTATATATACACTCAACTCAATCTAGGGTATTACTAACCCCATCTATTGAGTCACGCCACAGAGCCAAATTAATTACATAACCTTCAGCTCTGATACCACTGTAATCCTGGGGAATTTGCGACCTTTGGTAATAGACATAAACTCAATATCGACTATTCAAGCATCGGAAATACCAGATAGTTTATAGAAAGAAGTTAGAGGGTTAGAATAGATAAGATAGAAAACTAGAATAGAAGTAGGAGAAGATCACAGCAACAAAATCAGAGTAACATGAATCTCACAACGGAACGAGTAAAATATAACATAACTTTGAAATAAAACTAGTATATGTATACAATAACATTTATCAGAGTACAACACTTACAACACAGCGAAAATAAGTAATTGCTATAAAATCCTAAGCCTCCTGCTCCAAGCTCTTAGTATCCGTAAAATCCTGACTATTTGACTGCCCTACAAATTTGGGCACCCAAGAGTTTAGGGAAAACAAAACAAAATAAACTCCGGGTCAGTCATGGGTCTGGTATGAGTAAACATTTTAAAACAGTCTGAGAAAATAAACGATATCTCATAAGACCACGCCATATAACATGGAACGGGTTTTTCCCCTTATGAGAAACAAAAACACTTGATTTATCATTCAAAATCCTTTTGAAAGAAACGATAATCTTTATATTAAAACTCTTTGGATATTATAATAGTGTCTATTAACCACAATAGAATAATCATCTAGCAGAACGCTTTTATCTCATATCCCACATAAATAATATAAAATCAAAAACCGCAAGCGCTTATTGGGTAATGGATTCCAACTGGCATGGTATGGGATCACCTTCCGACAGTGTATCTCTGGAGAGGAATACACTGGGTTCAACAAGAACATCTTGCAACCCAGGCTAAACATGACCGGTCACTCATTTCACTTAAGTGTACCGAATGTATTATCACCAACGGTTGGGATCAGCAACCGTTTCCCGAAAGGGACAACATCGAAATAGATTATAGAAGTAAATGGAATTTCTCTAGATCAGGTGGCAATACACCCTAATTGGCAGCTAACCACTTAGCCATGCGACCTACCCGATATTATACCATTTTCTGGTTGTGAGGCTAGAGGTCATAATGTACAGATCACGCCTTTATTCACTTTGAATGTCACATCGTCATACCCACCAAATCACAAATCGGTTTCCCTAAAAAATACAGCGGGTATACAACTAAGAGAAACGAATTCCTATGCCACCAAACGTAAATACGTTTGAAGAGATCAACTTACACGATCTATTAAATATACTCTGCAAGACATTCTTCCATATAGGTTGTCCTGGGACTGGACAAACCGAAGGCACTATTCAGTAAATCCATCTTAGGTAATTTCTACCTAGGATTTTCCAGAACAACCCTTGCACAAACTCCATCTTCAATTATCTTCATCATACCAATTTGCAACGTTAATGCCCATACGGAGTGGTTTTTAGATAATAAATCTGCTCTCGGTCTCTCCGTATTGACGATGGAAAAATGGTCAAAAACTTTGATAGTCGGTGATTTAACTATCAAAGAAAAACATGTGTACATCAATGGTCGTATTTCCAAATGGAAATCTTACCGATCATTCATCAATCAACATTTTCTCTTTTTAAATTAATTCATCATTAATTTATTCAGTTACCCATTTCCATATCTCCATAAATTCTTATTTTATAAATTTAGAAAATATACCTTATTAACATTTGAAAATGTTTCCATTGCTTATTTACGCTCAACTATCATTTCACGTCCATCAGTCTCTAACCCTAAATTAGTAAGAAAACAATTCCCTAAGTATTAATCCCGAAGGCCGAAACCAACATCAGATCGATACCCCGGAAATCATTCAACTTAACTAATCTCTAGTCAGTTTCTAATTTCTTTAACACTATTTCTTATTTTTTTTATCAAATCATTGCTTACGCAACTCTCGGATTCAGTTTACAAACCCTATTCTTTTATAAAAAGTTGGTTATAACGATAACGTTATAATCTGTACTTTCGATATAATCTAACTCCAATTTATACTGTTATTTCTTAAATTGAATAATAATAATTTATTAAATAAATAAATGAATCTTGATTTGAAAATGGAAAGTAAATAGTACCTTCCTACATTCGATATAATCGAATCCCAATATATAATTCTCTTTCGAATAAACTATATTTGATTTAACTCTATTTCGAATAACAAATTTCGATTAACTCTTTTCGAATAACTATTTCGATTAACTCCTTTCGAATAAATAATACGATTAACTCCTTTTTCAAATGATCCACCTTCGATTTAATTCTCTTTTGAATAACTAATATTCAACTAACTCTCTTCGATATTCGCTGCTGAATTTACAATCCAAATTATCCACTTATAATTATTTTTCATTTATTTACAAACATTTTTTATAAATCACACTACTTGTTTTTACTATTAAACAAGTTATTTATTCCTAGCCATTTGAAATTTCATTTATGTTTGAATTCCTATTTCAAAAATCTGATCTTCTTTATAAATGTTTTTATTTTCAAAACATTTATTTTAATCCATTATTCATACTCAATATGAATAACATTTCTTTTATAATCTTCTTCTTTGCAAAATACATGCTTTAATCCATTATTCATATTCAATGTGAATAATATATTCTTTATATTATTAAAACAGTTTGTTTTTGTATTTGAAATATTATCTTGTTTTAAATATTCTATTTATACTTTTATTTATAAACAATTCATGTAAAATCTTATTTTATATTCAACATTTTAATAATTCCATTAATAAGCTTTGTTAACACTACGTTCATATTCAATTTCAAATATCGATGTTAACATCGATTCTCACTTCTTTATATAAGTTCTGACTTATATATTCCATTTATCCAATGATAAATATTTTACTTAATTTATAAAATATTATTTATAAAGTAATATGCTCCATTTATCTATTTACTTCTTTATATAAGTTCAGACTTATATATCTTTATTTATCAAATGAAAAATAATTTCCTAAATTTAAAAACATTATTTAAAAATCATTCTTCTCAATTTATTTGTTAAAAAACATACTTTTATTTAATATCTATTTTAAATAAATCAATTCATATCTCTATTATAACTCGAAATCCCCTTTTTATAATTCTATTTTTTTCCAAATATTTCCTTTTATAAAGCCTGTTGATTTTATAAAATTCCTTTATCTCAATATTCACTTTGAAATCTCTCTTATAAAATCCCTTGATTTTATATAATAATTTATTTCAATATACCCATTAAAATTTCCCTTTTTATAAAATATGTTGATTTGGAATAATATTCTTGTTTCAATATACACACTGAAATTTTCCTTTTTACATCCCACGGTTATTTAAAATATCAAATGACAATGGTCAATATCGTCAAACACACATAATCAATAACAGATTATATACTCAGTCATATATCACAATATATGAAAACAGTAAAATAAATGTTGAGGTACCCAGTTGGATCCCTCTAACCTGTTTCCCTGCATTCACAGATGTTAAACAATATAATTTAACATCGATTTCATTTCAATATGAAATATTCTGATAAACAGAATCAATATTTGATTAACAATTTATATATTAAAATATCGTTATTTATAATTTTAACTAATAAATAAGCAATTCAGCCAGACAATCATCACACACCAGTCAATTAGCATTTATCATTACTTGAAATACGTTATAAAAATATAAATTGATCAGGGTTAGTGAGCTTTACTCACATTGGTCGGTTTATCGTTAAACAACTATGACCGTCGTTGATTCTGGTTAGACAATTTATTTCACTATAAATTTTAACGAGCTCCAATTCACTCCCAATCAGTTCCATTTTGTAGCCCTCGTTCATACGATCCCATCGGATCTTGTTTCGCTGAATTCCGGTACCATATGACAAAGATATGTATTTTAGATGTTTGTGTATACATTTGTATAATTTAAATTTAAATGGATTAAATAAATTTTGGGCCTCACTCTTTCCAAATCTCCGACCCACTACCCATTATTCAGGCCCGAATCCCTGCTCCTTCTTCCTCTTCTAAAACGTGCTCTAGTAAACCCATGCGATTGAACTCATGCTCCTTTTTACTCCCTCTCTCCTTCAAGAGATTTCAAACGAAGTATACCATTCATCTTCTCTCCGTATTATCTTCCATTCCATCACCCTAATATCAAACTCGTAACTCAAACTGCCATCCTGTCGAACAGCAGGTTCACGCAACGACAGTGGAAAACACCGAACTTCGTTGCTTCCAAAATCCACAAAACTTGGCCAACAAACTCTCGTCGACCTTGTAAACCCCAAAACAACAACCAACACTCGAATTGATGCACACATACGTCAAATTTCTATACCCTAAGCCCACGGTGAAAGGCACGACATCGAACTATATCACATTTGTAATGTCCTGACTTTTCCGACTATTTTTAAATCATTTTAATAGGAGATTAAAATGAGATTTGCTATTTAAAACAAAAACTAAGGAGAATTTTGAAATGAATATATATATATATATGTGTGTGTATAAGCAAATGTATGTAAAAATATAATAATGTATATACTTGAATTTGAAAATATAAAACAAGTATAAAAACATTTATATAAAAATCCTGAGAAATAGTTCATATGAAAATAAATACTTCATAGTGATACTTTAACAAAGCAAGGATTCAAAAATAAAAGCCTTAGAACAAGGACCTTATAAAGAATAATCTTGTTCATTTAAAAATATAGAAGGACTTGAGAACAAAACAACAAAACAAATGTATATGACAAAGAAAACAATTCGGCCATGAAATGAACACTAGCACGCAAACATTTGTTTCTTTGTACCAACAATAAATATCTTAACAAGAGACAAGAACAAACACATATGAGACAAAATAAATAAATGAGTTATATTACAAATAGTAGTCTAAGATTACAAAGCCATTTCTCTAAAATGTAGTTTGCATGTGCACACTAGCTAAGAAGAAAATATCTAATAAGGAAGAGACAAGGAGAATCCATTTGTTAAATACATTAAAATCCTAGAAAGGATTCTAGCATTTAAGAAGGTAAGGCTTTATGGATTTAGCTTCTAGAAGAGAATAATGATTTGTAAAGTAAAGTATTCATATCTTCCTACTTAAGTAATAGAAGCTATGGTGAAGGGTTAAGGCTAGGGTGAAGTTCACTATTGAATCATGTGCATGAAAATAATTGTTTAAACCTTGAACTTCACTATAAATACATCATGGATCTCTCATAATTCCTCGCAACAAAAAAACTGAGTTTGCATCTCAAATTCTGAAATCATCTTCTCTGGATTCATTGGATAGCATAGTGGTGAGTAAACCTCTTCTATTTTCATTTGTTTAAATTCTTTGAATTTCTACTGTAAAATATTCGGAATACAACAGTCTGAGGACTCTTTGATTTAGTGTAAGTTACTGCTGTGAACACCACCATTGTACTGACCAAAGCCATGTATATTCATATACATGTATCATCTTAATATTAATTGATTATAAAACCAGTTGGATAAGGAATACTGCTATGGATTTGGTTTATTCAGGCATGTTCAACCATGAAAGGAAACATAGGAGCAACCTTAGAAATAAATCTAGAAACTTGAATATATGACAGTATACATGTTTTGTAACTTCCTCTGTTAGTGATATTTATAAGTGAGTGTATATGAATATGTTCTGATGGACATGAAATAAACAAATACACATAGGTAATCTGGAAGTGAATATATATAAAAAAAGTCCTAAATATACGATCTGAATTTTCATATGAAAACATGGATGAATGATGAATCTGGAATAGACAAGCTCTGTTCTTTCTCTTTTATTCTACAAAGCAACTTAGAACAAATTAAATCAAACTCTCCCCAACCCGTATGATTCAGACAGAAATTTCTATAACCATGTTGTAATAATCCCTTAGTTGTTTAAGCTAAAATTAATTAGGAGATTTTTAGAAATTTATATCGTGCTATGGTAACTAGTATTGTAAACAATTACAAATTTATTCAAAATTTAATGGTTGAATTATAATGGTTGGTTATCACCATCTAAATCCTCATCTTTCAACATGATTTTCAAAACAAAAATTATGATTTTTAAAACACTGTAGTTCGGGTTAAGGTATATTTTTGATTTGAGAAATAAAAATCAAATTCGTCATATCGATTGGATAAAATTGAGAACTGCTTTTACTGGAGCTGCTAGGGCATTGGAGTGACGTCTGGACGGAATCCCAGCACCTCCCATGATCTGAGGGGACGTGATGAGGTGAATTTAGGTTTTAGAGCAGTATTAGGTTTCGAAAGTTTGAGAGGCTCGTACGGGGTCAAGACATGATCGAGTGTTCTGAAATCGAGGGTGGAGGAGCTCTGGAGGTCGGAAAGTTGATCTGAGGTGGCGGAGGCAGTTCACGTGGACGGAGGCGATCTGGCGAGGTTAGGTTATAGGATCGACCTGAAACCGTTTATTTCCATTTAATGGTGGAAAGGCAAATTTTGAAAAGAAAAAGGCTTGGGCTTGGCGGCTTGTCAGTAGTGATGCCAGGAAGATGCTCGACCTGTCGGTGGTGGTCCGGAGTTAGATGGTTGGTCGGAGACACCGTACATGTGCACGGAGACGTGTGCACATCAGTGATGTTGAGCCTAGAAATTTTTGCCTGGAGTTGTTCCTGAAGTTGAAGAAAAAGGAACAGAGGACCAAATGCATATGAAATGCATTTAAGTGTATTGTTTTAAAAAGAGAAGAAAAGAAAGATGTATCTAGCAAGAAAGAAAATACTAAAAGAAAGAAGTAGAAACAGCAAGGAAAAGAAGAGAAGTAAGAAGAAAAATAAGCAACTGCAACTACAGAAAAGAAGAGACAAACTGAGTTGATGTCCAACGTTGATGCCGAACACTGATGGTTCATGAAGGGGCTCGATGCGAACTTAACCTTGCAGAAAAGAAAAATACAATATAAGTGAAATACATAAATAGTATAAGAAAATAAATGAATTGGAGAGTTTAAGTATGGATGATAAAAGCTGGGTAGGAAGAGATACAAAATGATCGAACAAGGATCGTAATGGACAATGATGTTCGTCGTTGGAATAAAATAAGTTGTTTTAAAATAAAAATATAAGAAGTAAAAATAGAAATAAAAATAAATAGAATTTTGAATAAAAAGGAAATCAAGCACCATGAAGGAGGACAGAAGGAGGAAGATGAACCGTGAATATTTTTCTATGAGTTTAGAAATCAAACGAAAAAGAAATAATTTATAGAAAATAAATTAGAAGTGATGGCTTAAAAGTAAAAAGACAATGTATAAATAAAACAACAGTATAAATGACAAATAATTGTCATATAGAACAACCATATATTTTTGTACAAATTACCGTGTGCGGAGCACAGTCTTTAGTTGTTCATTTATAAAAGACATTACCCTGATCGTTTCGAAGAGTCCGGGATAAACATCCCACTTCGACTCGATTTATATGACGCATATCAGAATACTGAAGACGACGATATGCAAAGGCTATAGTATCTTCTGTTTGTTCAGTCTCAGGACAAACCCGAATGGACGAGTGTCTAAAAACGTATATCAGTTAGATTCTACACATCGTCTTACGTATGTATATTACGTTGGTGGCGGAGAAATTCGTTTCTCTTAGCTTTATTACCTGTAATATATTTGGGTAATCGAATGAGTGTTTCTGACGAATATGACGATGTGGCATTCGAAGTAATTGAAGAGAAATCTGTCAGAAGGATAAACGTGACCTCTAAACCTCACAACCAGGAAATGACAAAAGTTGGGCTAGGCAGCATGGCTAGTTGGGCCATTACCAAGCAGGGTGTATTATCACCATCTAGAGAAATTCCTATTTGCTTCTTAATCTATATTTCGCTGCTGCAGCTTTCGGAAACGGTGGGTCGCTCCCAACCGTGGAGGTGATAATATATTCGTTACACTCAAGCTAAATGAGTGGATAGTCATGTGTGGCCGGGTTGCAAGACGTTCTTGTTGAACCTGCAGTGTATACCCTCTCGAGTACACTGATCGGTAGGTGCTCCCATACCTTGTCTGTTGGAATCCAATCTCCAATAAGCGCCCTGCGGTTTATGATTTTATACTATATACGTGAACGTGAGATGCAAGCGTTTCACTAGATGGTTATTTATTTGATAATAACTATCGTAATATCAAACGTTTTGATATAAAATACTAGATCATTATCTAGATTTTAGACATGGATTGATCTAAAAATTTCTAAAGTAAATGAATCCGTAAAAATGGAAAACCTTAATCCTTATTTCTCTGTTCACATCTTTTAACTGTGTTTACTCACACCAGTCCCCTGAATGACCCAGAGTTTATTTTCTGTGTTTCCTAAACTCTTGGGTACTCATAATATTTATTATGAGTAGACAAGTAGTCCAGGTAAGGCAAGTGGAATCTGATGAAGTTCAAGTTCAAGACCAGTACTATATCCATCTCTAAGTATCCAGTTTATGTATTGGGCCAGTATCACGTATGATGTTGTATTCAAATGATGTACTCTGATGTAACAAACTCTGTATTGTAATATATTATGTAATTTGTGAAATTCCGCTGTGTAATTCTGATGTCTTCTTATTCTTCTATTCTATAAGTTCTATCTTTTCTATCTCATCTTCTAAATTCTTTCAATAATGACACGGTTTCCCAGGCATGGAAAATCGCGCCATTATAGTTGGTATCAGAGCTATTGGTTGAAGAGTAACCTTGGCTCTGTGACGTAACTCAGTAGAGATAGGGTTAGCAACACCCTAGACTGAGTATGGATAAGTGTTGAGAGACCGTATTTTTACTAAAAACTATTTTAATATTTGTCGTCCTTAGCTATCAACCTTAGTTATTGACTTAAGATTATCCCTAAGAATATTTCCCAGATGGGTATTAACTCTCAAATCGTATACTCAGAAAGTTGAAAATGAGTTCTCAAGCAAGACGAGGCCGAGGAGCAAGCAGAGCAACCACAACCAATGGACACACTGTTAATCAGACCCTAGTGGAAACGACTGAAGTAATTCAAGCTCCAACGCAGCCAAACTTCGCTATGGTTTGCAACAACTACACTACTCTGGGAGGAAAGACGTTTAAGGGAACTGAATCACTGGTTGACGTCCAAGCATGGATTAGATCGTGTGAAAAGATTTTTAAGGGACTGAAGTTGGATAACGAGTACAAACGTCTTTTAGCTTCATGGAATCTAGAGGGAGCCGCAGCAATCTGGTGGGACGCTCAGACTGCAAACACTCCGGAGGAAGATTTTACTTGGGAGAAGTTCAAGGAAGCTTTTGAAGCCCAGTACCTGCCAGCAACTGGGAAGACGAGGATGTACCGGGACTTTATCGATCTAAAGCAGGAAGGCATTACTGTTACCGAATATGAAAACAAGTTCAATGCACTGTCAAGCTTTGGACCGGAGTTGGTGAATACCTCACTGAAGAAGAACGAAATGTTTGTAGCTGGACTGAAGGATAGTCTGCAAGGACGTATGATGGGGCATCTGAAAGACCCATTATGGAACTAGTGGATCTAGCACTTAGGTATGAAGCCTTGGATGCTAAGAAACCCACAGCAGCAAAGGGTCAAACTGGAGAAATCAGTGGCGAGAACTCCCGGAAGAGGAAATTCAATCCAAATTGGGAGAACAAGGAAAAAGGAAATACAGGGGAGGAGAAGTATGAAAATCGTTTCAAGAATCTTCTGTGTCACAACTGCAAGCAGAAGGGACATATCGCTAGGTTCTGTAAGGAGTCAAAGGATAAGGAACCAGAACAACCCCAGCAGCAACAGAAACCTCAGCAACAGCAACAGCAACAGAATCAGAATCAAAGGAATGAGATGGTGGCGAAGAACCTCTGTTTCAACTGTCATCAGCCTGGACACATGGTCAGAAACTGCCCACTGATGAAAAAGACAACACAGACTAATGTTTATGCTATCATGAATGAGCCGTCAACTTCTGGGGACATAAAAGGAAAAGGAGTCATGAAAAGTGCTTACATAGTGTCAGAAGAGTAGGATGGAGGAATGAGTTGGACTATATATATATACATATATATATATATATATATATATATATATATATGTCTACGTATATGATATGATAGTCTACAACTTGAATCAATCAAGTGTAGCACTAGTATGGTAATATGATATGTATGCCTAGTACGAGTTTGAGTCTAATGTATAATTAGAGTGTACTAAGTGATTATGATATGGAATATCGTCTTTGAGGAAATCTTTCTATCTTTCTTACTTCTAATTTCGGGGACGAAATTCTTATAAGGGGGGTGGACTGTAATGTCCTGACTTTTCCGACTATTTTTAAATCATTTTAATAGGAGATTAAAATGAGATTTTCTATTTAAAACAAAAACTAAGGAGAATTTTGAAATGAATATATATATTTGTATAAGCATATGTATGTAAAAATATAATAATGTACATACTTGAATTTGAAAATATAAAACAAGTATAAAAACATTTATATAAAAATCCTAAGAAATAGTTCATATGAAAATAAATACTTCATAGTGATACTTTAACAAAGCAAGGATTCAAAAACAAAAGCCTTAGAACAAGGACCTTATAAAGAATAATCTTGTTAATTTAAAAATATAGAAGGACTTGAGAACAAAACAACAAAACAAATGTATATGACAAAGAAAACAATTCGGCTATGACATGAACACTTGCACACAAACATTTGTTTCTTTGTACCAACAATAAATATCTTAACAAGAGACAAGAACAAACACACACGAGACAAAATAAATAAATGAGTGATATTATAAATAGTAGTCTAAGATAACAAAGCCATTTCTCTAAAATGTAGTTTGCATGTGCACACTAGCTAAGAAGAAAATATCTAATAAGGAAGAGACAAGGAGAATCCATTTGTTAAATACATTAAAATCCTTGAAAGTATTCTAGCATTTAAGAAGGTAAGGCTTTATGGATTTAGCTTCTAGAAGAGAATCATGATTTGTAAAGTAAAGTATTCATATCTTCCTACTTAAGTAATAGAAGCTATGGTGAAGGGTTAAGGCTAGGGTGAAGTTCACTGTTGAATCATGTGCATGAAAATAATTGTTTAAACCTTGAACTTCACTATAAATACATCATGGATCTCTCATAATTCCTTACAACAACAAAACTGAGTTTGCATCTCAAATTCTGAAATCATCTTCTCTGGATTCATTGGATAGCATTGTGGTGAGTAAACCTCTTCTATTTTCATTTGTTTAAATTCTTTGAATTTCTACTGTAAAATATTCGGAATACAACAGTCTGAGGACTCTTTGATTTAGTGTAAGTTACTACTGTGAACACCACCATTGTACTGACTAAAGCCATGTATATTCATTTACATGTATCATCTTAATATTAATTGATTATAAAACCAGTTGGATAAGGAATACTGCTATGGATTTGGTTTATTCAGGCATGTTCAACCATGAAAGGAAACATAGCAGCAACCTTAGAAATAAATCTAGAAACTTGAATATATGACAGTATACATGTTTTGTAACTTCCTCTGTTAGTGATATTTATAAGTGAGTGTATATGAATATGTTCTGATGGACATGAAATAAACAAATACACATAGGTAATCTGGAGGTGAATATATATAAAAACAGTCCTAAATATACAATCTGAATCTTCATATGAAAACATGGATGAATGATGAATCTGGAATAGACATGCTCTGTTCTTTCTCTTTTATTCTACAAAGCAACTTAGAACAAATTAAATCAAACTCTCCCCAATCCGTATGATTCGGACAGAAATTTCGACTACCATGTTGTAACAATCCCTTAGTAGTTTAAGCTAAAAATAATTAGGAGATTTTTAGAAATTTATATCGTGCTATGGTAACTAGTATAGTAAACAATTACAAAATTATTCAAAATTTAATGGTTGAATTATAATGGATGGTTATCACCATCTAAATACTCATCTTTCAACATGATTTTCAAAACAAAAATTATGATTTTTAAAACACTGTAGTTCGGGTTAAGGTATATTTTTGATTTGAGAAATAAAAATCAAATTCGTCATATCGATTGGATAAAATTGAGAACTGCTTTTACTGGAGCTGCTAGGGCATTGGAGTGACGTCTGGATGGAATCCCAGCACCTCCGATGATCTGAGGGGACGTGATGAGGTGAATTTACGTTTTAGAGCAGTATTAGGTTTCGAAAGTTTGAGAGGCTCATACGGGGTCAAGACATGATCGAGTGTTCTGAAATCGAGGGTGGAGGAGCTCTGGAGGTCGGAAATTTGATCCGAGGTGGCGGAGGCAGTTCACGTGGACGGAGGCGATCTGGCGAGGTCAGGTTATAGGATCGACCTGAAGCCATTTATTTCCATTTAATGGTGGAAAGGCAAATTTTGAAAAGAAAAAGGCTTGGGCTTGGTGGCTTGTCAGTAGTGATGCCAGGAAGATGCTCGACCTGTCGGTGGTGGTCCGGAGTTAGATGGTTGGTCGGAGACACCGTACATGTGCACGGAGACGTGTGCACATCAGTGATGTTGAGCCTAGAAATTTTTTCCTGGAGTTGTTCCTGAAGTTGAAGAAAAAGGAACAGAGGACCAAATGCATATGAAATGCATTTAAGTGTATTGTTTTAAAAAGAGAAGAAAAGAAAGATGTATCTAGGAAGAAAGAAAATACTAAAAGAAAGAAGTAGAAAAAGCAAGGAAAAGAAGAGAAGTAAGAAGAAAAATAAGCAACTGCAACTACAGAAAAGAAGAGACAAACTGAGTTGATGTCCAACGTTGATGCCGAACACTGATGGTTCATGAAGGGGCTCGATGCGAACTTAACCTTGCAGAAAAGAAAAATACAATATAAGTGAAATACATAAATAGTATAAGGAAATAAATGAATTGGAGAGTTTAAGTATGGATGATAGAAGCTGGGTAGGAAGAGATACAAAATGATCGGACAAGGATCGTAATGGACAATGATGTTCGTCGTCGGAATAAAATAAGTTGTTTTAAAATAAAAATATAAGAAGTAAAAATAGAAATAAAAATAAATAGAATTTTAAATAAAAAGGAAATTAAGCACCATGAAGGAGGACAGAAGGAGTGTAACGACCCGGGTTTTCCAGTTATTTGAGTTCGAATATTTAAATTGGTTTAAATATTTTATTTGTTAATATTAATGGATTTTATATCGAACTTGTTTATTTAACGGTGGTTAAACGATTAAATTTATATTTAATATAAATCAAGCTCAAAACAGTGCGGTATGTCGTAAAATTTAATTTCAACTTCAACTGATCATACCGAATCCATTTTAAATCGGATTTCCTCGAAATAAGAAACGCTGGATTCTGTTAAACTGTATCTTTCTAACAGAAGTGAAAAATCTAGATTTTGGATTATATATTGCAAGATATGTCTAAATCAAATATATAGAAAAGCAGCGCCATGGCCATAACAGTTATTTAAATATATTTAAATATCGGCTTTGAATTTGGATAAGGTTCTTTTGAGGCGTATTCATAAATTAATTTTTAGAATTTTACTGTAATTTTTAATTCGCAAAATAAGCAACTTTCTATTTGGAGTATTTTGCACCCTATATCAACATTTTGGGGTATCACAATATAAGTTAATATACCGATATTATTATATATCTGGCATCGTGGCACACTGCTGAACGAGACAGTATATTTATTTCTGTCGATAGCAAGTCGCATAGGGACGGAGTCTTATAACAGGGTATGTTAACTTTTAAACTAAAAATTGTTAGTCAATTTCATCGATATCAAATCAAACAGCATATCTGTACCCTAAAGTGAACCTTAGATTTTGCATATGTGCTACTTTCTGTACCACCAAGCTGTACGCAATGTCATGAACATTAAATAGAGAATACCACACTTATATTTAATTCAATTTCTAGAATGCACATAATCCGAAAATCCATGCAGACGCCAAGAATGATACATGCCCATTCATGAAGATTTCACAACGAAGAGATTTACACCTTCTATTCGGAAGTGGACGTATACTAACACCATTGTGAAGTCCTTATCAATAGCTCAGCTACTTATCTTCTTGGTTCTGCCTACCATTTCTTTCTGTCCTTTCTTTTATTGAATTAACCTTGCAGGCAATCCTTTTTCAGAAGCTATCCTATATTTGCTGTAACATTATTTGATACCCTAGTTTTCATGACCAAACCCAACCCTTAGTCCGACCGTAAAAACCTCGAGCCATCACCTTCGACGGCCCGGAAAGTGAAATAATCGTGTTTAGTCGCGAACCACGGTTAGCCGCGGTTCGATCTTGAGAATCGCGGTTCTTAGGGTTGGAAAATTGTTGTTCTTGGGGTTGTAATCCTGCAAAGATTGGTTCCATTTGGACGAGGGAGAAATGCGAAAGAAAATGAGATAGAAGAAAGTCTGAGAATGTGGAAGATTGCTTTGGAGAAGCAGAAAGCGAGACAACTGTGAATTGTAATAATTGCAAATTAAATAAAGGAAATGTTTGTTTTGTTATAATCAAATGCACCACTGAGACACTGTTTTATATGAGTGGCAGTAAATTTTTGTTTCTCGTGCCAAATTCCTAATATCATGTATTAATATACTGCTTTTAGTTAAAATTCATGCCCGCACGGTTCCTACGGTTAGACCGATCCGACCCTCAAAACCTCCGACCTTGAATTATCACGGTTCGAGACACGACACGGTCATGAAAACTATGTTTGATACATGTAAAAGCCAATCTCCACGCATGTGTTTTCACAATTCAACACTGGTTCAAGATAGCAAAACTCATACTACACTGCAAACAATCTAGGATATAAGCAATCCTACCACCCTAAGATAATAGTTGCGGCCTACCTATTTCTAAGTCAATTCATCACATTTCTATGAAAAATCAAATCGAACAGAGCAGTTGGAAATGAAAGAACATCCTGGAACAGCTAGAACCAACGCCTTCATCCTTAAGTAAGCAACTAAGCAGGCTCAACTACTAAATAGTCATGCAGACCTACCATGTTGGCTACAGCTATCCATCTCTCCTTTTTGCTGTCTACCATTTCTCTTCTTTCTTTCACGTCTTTCTTTCGCTTCTTTCAATTGAAATAACAATTGCATGCAGGCTACCTCATAGTCGATCCTACCCTAAATATCTTGACATTACGTTGATCTTATCCCCATATCACCTGCTATATATACGTTCAGTCCCTCCTTTCTTTTTCCCTGCGAATGAAACTTCCCTCTTCAACTTTCTCCTTGCAAAAACAATTCGTAACAAACCTATATACAAATTTTTGGATCCTATATACGTGTATAACTGAAGGGTAGTGGCGGATCCTGTGAGTTTTGGGTGCAGGAGTTGATGTGCGTGGATCTGGAGGGAGTTTAGAAGCAGTAGCATGCGGTGGTTTCATGAAGGTAGTGTAGGCTGATGACGTTGGTGAGTTCATGAATGTAGTGAACGGTTTTCGGTGGACATAGAGTGGTGTAGGTGGAGTGTGACGGGAAAAGGAAGAATGGTCACAGACCTTGTTATACAGTTCATCCGGAGTGGGTTTCAGGCGAGTGTTCAGGGTGGTGTAGCACTGGAAGGAAAGTCACGTTCTACCAGAGGTTATCGAGCTCAGTTAATTGGTGGCAAGAAGGTGTGTATCGAACTAAAGTTTGGATTATTTAGGAGCAGGAAATTTCATATGTACGTATGTTCAAGAAGTATTGGGGAGAGAGCGGAGCGGCTGTTGGTGCATGTTTTGGGTGTCGCGGACGTGACGAGGAGCAGAGAGGTAGCGACAGTTTTATAAGTAAATTGCGTGGAAATATTATATATGTGTGTATGAAGTAACGAAGTGGTGGAAGGCTTTAGGAAGTGGGACACTGGTTTTACTTTGGTGGAAAAGGATGTGATGAGGCCTGTAGCCGGGTTTCACCTGAGGGGTATGGTGTTTAGAGCAGAAGAAGTGGCTTGCCTATTCATTGAAGTTGCAAATACATGCAATAAGAAGGTGGGTACTGGAACACAATGACAAACGAGATTGGTTCGAATGTTTATTTGCTGGATGCGGTCGGGTTATATTGAAATAGGGAGATACGTTCTACCGGGCTAACGTGGAATTCGAGTAAGGTAACTAGTGGTTTGTTTTAATTAATATTAGTTGTTAATTAAGATAATTAATTTCGATATTTATAATAACGTTAATCTTTAGTTAATTAAAAACAAATTTAAAAATTGTAACGACTGTAACTTGGTTATACGTCGTCAGAATTAGGCGAAACCGGACACATTGGGGTCGTAGTGAAAAACGCCACGCTATTGTGCTAATTCAGAAAGGAACGAGAGCAGCCGGGATTTTTAGTTAGATGTAGATGCTGGTTTAAAATTAAACAAGCCGACGCGTGAACCGCCAATCGAAACAAAGGTGAGTTCATTCTCACACATTTCTGAAATACTAGGATGTGCCAAATTCGTATAATTAAATTTAATTGGTTGATTGGATGCATTGGGTGCCTATGGTTGATTTAATGGTTGACGTTAATTATATTATCGTCGTTAATATACTTCTAGGTACTAATATGAAATATTTTAATGATCTGTGTTGCAGGGAAGAACAGGTAGGAGGAATCAAACCGGTTCCTCAAATATTTAATATCTTGTTATTTTATATTTTATGAACTGTTTAAAACCCGTTGCCTTTAAAACCCTGTTGGTTGTTGAATGTGGTTCAGTTTGAACTAATATATATAGTATTGGTTGAGAAATAAATAGCAGATGACCCTTAAATACACCGTTTTATAAAGATCGGTTCACCGTCAGGTGAATCGTTAGAAATGAGGTTATAGAATATATTTTATAACCGAATATAGATTTTTTTTTAATATATTATTTTAAATGAAGTTCCGAAAAGGGAATAAATCAATCACATATATACATTGATTTGTTTTAATCACAAATCGTCATTTTGGTTTAACCAAATCTACCGTGCGCGAAGCACGTGCTTATATAAATGATTATTAAACGACCTTATTTAGCTAAATCAAGTGGCCAGAATTAACATAATAGTTAGAATGGATTTATATTGATATTGATCAAAGTGAATAGAATTATTTAAATTAATTAATTAATTAATTAATAATTAATTTAAATGTAAAGATCAATAAAGATTGACTAACAGGTTAATCGTTTAAAGTTGAACAGTTAACGACGTTAACTAGACTTGTTTATTTAATTAGTTCACTGATTTAATGAGGATAGTTAATGGTAAACCAAACCATGTTATTTTGATTGAAAGGTTGAAGGATGATTATTATTGCTTATTTAATAATAATCAAATGGGATTATTTAAAATAATCAGTTTAGCGATTAATTTAAAATGGGATTTGTGGTGATATGGGAAATGAGTGTCGGGTTTTAATACAACTGATATCTATCTAAGATAAGAACGTTGTTGATCAAGGTCTAAGAGGTAATTAAAATACCCCAACTTGAACAACTTCAGGATTGTCAAAGGATGATGTTAGTTGTAATGGTGAAAGTGTTAGAATAAAATATTTTGGGAAAACTAAAAGTTTAACATTATTTGAATGATTTTGATATATATATATATATATAATGATATTTCGAAGTAAAAGAAAATAGAAAGGGGCTTGATGATTAGTGAGGATATAATGGTATTTCCAAAGTATTGAAATAAGATTTAAATGGGATTATTCTAAAGGGATGAGTAATGATTTGATGTTCAAATAACGGGACAAAGAAGATGCCGTTATGATAAGTTGGATCGATAAGGTAATAGGAAATGTTATAGCAATATTTTGAAATGTTAGTGAAAATTAATTAGATATGATTAAGAGATTTTTTTAGTATATAAGTAAAAGGGATTTGAGAATATTAAGATATTTAAACCAGTATAAGGGCCAACTGATGCTATGGAATATACTAATGGATCTGGTTGTTTTTTTATGGTTGTTTATTTTGATAGTTAAATAACCAACTATCAAAATCTGACCCAACGTTGTTGGTACGGAAAGATCGGGATCGAATTTTTATTCAAAAACCATTCCGACCAATAAATACGAATACGTCGAAGACGCTGATCGAGATGGAGCAATTGAAGACCGTAGATCTTCATGAAGCGAAAGAGTTACTTAAAAGCTTTGGCTGATCCCTAGAGATATACTGTGATTCTGTCGTGATTGAAATCTACGGATTGCAAGGACTACTCGCTACTAATCTATGGGGTGATTCCTATATTTGATGCAGTAGGAGTGTACCTTCGGTTCATCTTGTACCTGGATGACGTATATGAACGATGCGAATGGTGGCCAGATGTTTCAAAAGTCGATTATAGCCTCAAGCCTCATCAACCGGGAAATGACAAAAATCGGGCAGGCAGCATGGTTATGTGGGTCACACCCATTAGGTGTATTGTCACCATCTAGAGAATATTCATATTTGTTACTTCTTTCTATTTCTGTATCTCCCCGGGATTACGGTGGTCGCGCGACAGAAAGCCGTAAGGTGACAATATGTTCGATACACTCAAGGGAAATGAGTGGTCGATCATGTGTGGGCCGGGTTGCAAGACGTTCTTGTTGAACCCAGTGTATTCGTCTCTAGAGATGCACTATCGGCAGGTGGTCCTATACCTTGTCATAGTTGGAAATCCAACCTCCAATAAGCGCCCGCGGTTTTTGATTGTATACTATATATGTGGAGCGTGAGATGCAAGCGTTCTACTAGATTCTAATTACTTGTATTTAGACACTATGATAATATCAGAAGAAGATATTGATTTCAAACTGATTTGGGTTATAGTAAGGTAAAAACCGTCTGTGTTTATGAGTGGACTGGTCTTACTATTATCCTTTTATTTCAAAAGGATTTCAAAGTTAAACAAGTTGGTTGCTGTATGAATTTATCACTGAAAAGTATTCCAGACTGATCCGGGTGAATTTTGTTTTAAATCAAATGTGCTCGGGTCAGACCGAGTATATTATCAGGTTAGGTATCGCTCGGAGCTTCAGAAGAGGAGTTGAAGTCGAGACGTATTCCATATATATACTGGTATTAGTTTATTTCCGCTGTGTTGTATTGATCTGAATGTATACTCTGATGTTGTAATATACCGTTCTTTTATAAATTATAATTGATTATTATATTTTGTCCATTCCGCTGTGAAATTCTGATCTTCTTATTCTTCTATTCTAATATTTCTTTCTTTCTTTTCTTACCCTCTAACTTCTTTCTATTAGCTTTCTGGGTTCTCGATATTGGAGTTTAGACAACGAGATGTATTAGTGTCGGAATTCTATTGTCGAAATTCCCGGGTCACTACAAGGAGGAAGATGAACCGTGAATATATTTTTATGAGTTTAGAAATCAAACGAAAAAGAAATAATTTATACAAAATAAATTAGAAGTGATGGCTTAAAAGTAAAAAGACAATGTATAAATAAAACAACAGTATAAATGACAAATAATTGTCATATAGAACAACCGGATATTTTTGTACAAATTACCGTGTGCGGAGCACGGACTTTAGTTGTTCATTTATAAAAGACATTACCCTGATCGTTTCGAAAAGTCCGGGATAAACATCCCACTTCGACTCGATTTATACGACACATATCAGAATACTGAAGATGACGATATGCAAAGGCTATAGTATCTTCTGTTTGTTCAGTCCCAGGACAAACCCGAATGAACGAGTGTCTGACAACGTATATCAGTCAGATTCTACACATCATCTTACGTAAGTATATTACGTTGGTGGTGGAGAAATTCGTTTCTCTTAGCTTTATTACCCGTAATATATTTGGGTAATCGAATGAGTGTTTCTGACGGATATGACGATGTGGCTTTCGAAGTAATTGAAGAGAAATCTGTCAGAAGGATAAACGTGACCTCTAAACCTCACAACCTGGAAATGACAAAAGTTGGGCTAGGCAGCATGGCTAGTTGGGTCATTTCCAAGCAGGGTGTATTATCACCATCTAGAGAAATTTCTATTTGCTTCTTAATCTATATTTCGCTGCTGCAGCTTTTGGAAACGGTGGGTCGCTCCCAACCGTGGAGGTGATAATATATTCGTTACACTCAAGCTAAATGAGTGGACAGTCATGTGTGGCCGGGTTGCAAGACGTTCTTGTTGAACCTGCAGTGTATACCTCTAGAGTACACTGATCGGTAGGTGCTCCCATACCTTGTCTGTTGGAATCCAATCTCCAATAAGCGCCCTGTGGTTCATGATTTTATACTATATACGTGAACGTGAGATGCAAGCATTTCACTAGATGGTTATTTATTTGATAATAACTATCGTAATATCAAACGTTTTGATATAAAATACTAGATCATTATCCAGATATTAGACATGGATTGATCTAAAAATTTCTAAAGTAAATGAATCTGTAAAAATGGAAAACCTTAATCCTTATTTCTCTGTTCACATCTTTTAACTGTGTTTACTCACACCACTCCCCTGACTGACCCAGAGTTTATTTTATGTGTTTCCTAAACTCTTGGGTACTCATAATATTTATTATGAGTAGACAAGTAGTCCAGGTAAGGCAAGTGGAATCTGATGAAGTCAAGTTCAAGACCAGTACTATATCCATCTCTAAGTATCCAGTTTATGTATTGGGCCAGTATCACGTATGATATTGTATTCAAATGATGTACTCTGATGTAACAAACTCTGTATTGTAATATATTATGTAATTTGTGAAATTCCGTTGTGTAATTCTGATGTCTTCTTATTCTTCTATTCTATAAGTTCTATCTTTTCTATCTCATCTTCTAAATTCTTTCAATAATGACATGGTTTCCCAAGCATGGAAAATCGCGCCGTTACAACATTCGAAACCATCAAATCCTATAAAAAACCGAAGCACTTT
This sequence comes from Allium sativum, assembly GCA_030737875.1. Lineage (NCBI taxonomy): Eukaryota > Viridiplantae > Streptophyta > Magnoliopsida > Asparagales > Amaryllidaceae > Allium > Allium sativum. Next base: position 693,887,079 of record CM060921.1, read on the forward strand.
ATTCAGGAATTTTGAATACATAAGTTGTGTGATTTATAGATTTGTATATATATTTATGTTGATTTCCAAAGAAAAATCTTTTACTGGAGATGGGAAAAAAATGCGGTGGCTCATGTTTTTGATTATGAAGAATTTTTTGTTAGGGTTAGAAGTATTGTAGGGTATTTATAGAAAAGGTATAATATTTTTTTAATTGATTATTTTATTGTGGTTTAATCAAACGCTATATGTACTTGTCGTTTAAAAATCCATACGATTACATACAATACCCAATTTTGATGAAAATGGACATACAACTACAATTTGACATTACGGACCCAACAAAACTTGTTTCGTCAAATTCCGAGTCCGTTTGCTCACATCGTATTTTTAAAGTCAAATTATCGATTGTATTTCACTTAAAATTCCGTACGGCCATATGCTGGATCCAATAATATAATATTCTGGATCCAATAAAATTAGTTTTGTCGACAATGGAGGTCATTTGGCTATTTTTAAAACTCTAAATAAACCCATTATATTAATATATTTAAAAATAATTAAATTAAATACTGTCGTATATATTCACAATAGAATACCATACTGCTCCAAAATATTTCTATCTGTATTTATAACTCCATATTTTAAATCTAGTGTTAAATCGATACCCAATTTATATTGAAAACCTTTTATAATATAAATAAATAAATCGTTATAAATTATAAAGGAATTCCATTGCGACCTTCTAGGAATTTGATTTGGACATAACTCACAATCTATATGACCAAATCCCGATTTTTCTCTTCCATTAGAAAAATATCGTTTACCAACTCCGAACGTTTCTTGTTTCATAGAGATCCGGCTTAAAACGGATTCTGTATATTCGTTTAAAGTTCGAATCGTCAAATTTCGAATTGCCGCTCCATTTCGAGCTCGATTACAATTATAATATTATTTATATGCTACAACATCATTTATTAAAAAAAATCGTTGTTGTGATTCAATTCCAAACTTAGTTATATCTTACTAATAATCCAATTCACCCAATACTGCTATTTCATATATTTTTTGATTATTCCAGAATTAAATATATTATTTAATTATTATATAAATTAAATATTCATAGTTATTTAATTTAAACTATTAAATTACCAAACCATTATTTAAATAATTAAATAAAATTAATTATCAAATCGTAAAAAAATATGGATCGTTACATTCTTTCCCCCTTAAAATAATTTCGTCCTCGAAATTGCTAAGGTATTATACAAACCCTACTAACTGGTTAAACGTTACCTGTTTACCTCTTTTTCAGTTTCAATTGAACCCATTAATTTTCAATTAAAATATTACTTCATTCCGACTAACTAAAATTTTCAAAAATTCTGAAAATTTTCTAACACCCGAAATTTTCGAAAAATTTCGCCAGCGTCTCCTTTGTACGACTCAATCAGTACAACTACGACTCGCCTCTCTAGGCCTTCTTCAACCCAAAAGAAAATCAAACAACCAAGCGACTTGCCAAACACGCTCATAAATCACCAAATTCATATAAAAATAATCTTGTACCTTTTTGTCGGACATTTCATTATATCATTTCCATCTGCCACCAATTCAGCATATACCAATATCTTCCCAACCAAACTCCAATCAATTTAACATTAAACCCAATCATTCGCTTATACCTAAGTCGAATTTCGTTTCAAACCTGAGTTCCGTTCTCGATTCCTTACTCTTAATTTACCAAACCAATTCTATTTCAACTTCTTATCTCACAAACCCAATTTGTCTCAATATCATTCTAACCTAATTCAATTTCAATTACCACTTAACTGACTTCACATAAATTCCAGTTTGCTTCCACAAATTTCTATTTAAATTTGTTTTTAATTCAAATAGTCTCTTTCTGGGGGTTATAAACAACTTATCCTTTCCAAAAATCAAATACTCCCTTTCGAAATCAAAACAACTTGTTATCTCAAAATAATTCAAAAACAATATCTTTGGTAGTAATCCGTCACTTAGAACTTGAAAATGAACACTGATGATGTCATGATCATCATCAGAATTTATTTTCCAGCGATCGAAGTGAGTTCAATACTATAACATTTTCAAAACTCATTTCTTAAACACTTCCATTTTGAAATCTATTTCAAAATACCATTCACAATGTCGTAAAACAATTTAAAATTTCCCAAGATTTTAAAATTCTCATATATTTAATCCAAATCCATTTATAAACACTTCTACAAATTTCTAGGGTTTTAATTTCAATTCAGATTTAAATTCAGACTTAATTCATCTGATTTCATATATTTCACTTATATGAATCTAGATTAGTTATTTATAACCATTTCAATGTTTATAATCTTATTCGATTATAACAACTACCAACACATTCAATATATTATAATATTTCTAATATCAATAATTCCTTTATATCAAAATATAATTTGGGTAAAATTATTTCATTTTCCCTCCTTTCAAAACCATACTGTGTTAGTCCATCGTGTTCAAGTGTTTATAAACCCCTACTGATACAGTGGATCAAACTGATCGACCAGAACCCATAAACAACTCAACCAATAAATCTCCATAATTTAAAACAATTTTTATATAAAATCTACAAATATGTTCACTCGTATATATACACTCAACTCAATCTAGGGTATTACTAACCCCATCTATATTGAGTGACGCCACAAAGCCAAAGTAATTACTTAACCTTCAGCACTGATACCACTGTAATGACCCGGGGAATTTGCGACCTTTGGTAATAGACATAAACTTAATGTCGACTATTCAAGCATCGGAAATACCGGATAGTTAATAGAAAGAAGTTAGGGGGTCATAATAGATAAGATAGAAAACTAGAATAGAAGAAGGAGAAGATCATAACAACAGAATCAGAGTAACACGAATCTCACAACGGAACGAATAAAATATAACATAACTTTGGAATAAAACTAGTATATGTATACAATAACATTTATCAGAGTACAACACTTACAACACAGCGGAAATAAGTAATTGCTATAAAATCCTGAATCCTCCTGCTCCAAGCTCTCAGTATCCGTAAAATCCTAACTACTTGACTGCCTGTACAAATTTGGGCACCCAAGAGTTTAGGGAAAACAAAACAAAATAAACTCCGGGTCAGTCATGGGTCCGGTATGAGTAAACAATTTAAAACAGTTTGAGAAAATAAACGATATCTCATAAGTCCATGCCGTATAACATGGAACGGGTTTTTCCCTTATGAGAAACAAAAACACTTGATTTATCATTCAAAATCCTTTTGAAAGAAACGATAATCTTTATATCAAAACTCTTTGGATATTATAATAGTGTCTATTGACTACAATAGAATAATCATCTAGCAGAATGCTTTTATCTCATGTCCCATATACATAATATAAAATCAAAGGCGCAGGTAATGGATTCCAACTGGCAAGGTATGGGACCACCTTCCTACAGTGTATCTGTAGAGAGGAATACACCTGGTTCAACAAGAACATATTGCAACCCAGGCTAAACATGACCGGTCACTCATTTCACTTGAGTGTACCGAATGCATTATCACCAACGGTTGTGATCAGCAACCGTTTCCCGAAAGGGACAACATCGAAATAGATTATAGAAGTAATTGGAAGTTCTCTAGATCAGGTGACAATACACCCTAATTGGCAGCTAACCACTTAGCCATACGACCTACCCGATATTATACCATTTCCTAGTTGTGAGGCTAGAGGTTATAACGTACAGATCACGCCTTTATTCACTTTGAATGTCACATCGTCATACCCGCCAAATCACAAATTGATTTCCCTTAAAAATACAATGGGTATACAGCTAAGAGAAACGAATTCCTCTGCCACCAAACGTAAATACGTTTGAAGAGATCAACTTACACGATCTATTAAATATACTCTATAAGACATTCTTCCATACAGGTTGTCCTGAACTGGACAAACCGAAGGCACTATTCTATAAATCCATCTTAGGAAATTTCTTCCTAGGATATTCCAGAACAGGCCTTGCACAAACTCCGTCTTCAATTATCTTCATCATACCAATTCGCAACATTAATGCCTATACGGAGTGATTTTCAGAAAATAAATCTGCTCTCGGTCTCTCCGTATTGACAATGGAAAAATGGTCAAAAACTTTGATAGTCGGTGATTTAACTATCAAAGAAAAACATGTGTACATCAATGGTCGTATTTCCAAATGGAAATCTTACCGATCCATCATCAATCAACCTTTTCTCTTTTTAAATTAATTCATCATTACTTTATTCGGTTACCCATTTCCATATCTCCATAAATTCTTATTTTATAAATTTAGAAAATATACCTTATTAACATTGGAAAACATTTCCATTGCTTATTTACGCTCAACTATCATTTCACGTCCATCAGTCTCTAACCCTAAATTAGTAAGAAAATGATTCCCTAAGTATTAATCCCATAGGCCGAAACCAACATCAGATCAATACCCCGGAAATCATTCAACTTAACTAATCTCTAGTCAGTTTATAATTTCTTTAACTCTATTTCTTATCTTTTTATCAAATCATTGCTTACGCAACTCTTAGATTCAGTTTATAAATCCTATTCTTTTATAAAACATTGGTTATAACGATAACGTTATAATCTCTACTTTCGATATAATCTAACTCCAATTTATACTGTTATTTCTTAAATTGAATAATAATAATTTATTAAATAAATAAATGAATCTTGATTTGAAAATGGAAAGTAAATAGTACCTTCCTACATTCGATATAATCGAATCCCAATATATAATTCTCTTTCGAATAAACTATATTTGATTTAACTCTATTTCGAATAACAAATTTCGATTAACTCTTTTCGAATAACTAATTCGATTAACTCCTTTCGAATAAATAATTCGATTAACTCCTTTTTCAAATGATCCACCTTCGATTTAATTCTCTTTCGAATAACTAATATTTAATTAACTCTCTTCGATATTCACTGCTGAATTTACAATCCAAATTATCCACCGATAATTATTTTTCATTTATTTATAAACATTTTTTATAAATCACACTACTTGTTTTTATTATTAAAAAAGTTATTTATTCCTAGCCATTTGAAATTTCATTTATGTTTGAATTCCTATTTCAGAAATCCGATCTTCTTTATAAATGTTTTTATTTTCAAAACATTTAGTTTAATCCATTATTCATACTCAATATAAAAAACAGTTCTTTTATAATCTTCTTCTTTGCAAAAATACTTGCTATAATCAATTATTCATATTCAATATGAATAATATATTCTTTATATTATTAAAACAATTTGGTTTTGTATTTGAAATATTATCTTATTTTAAATATTCTATTTATACTTTTATTTGTAAACAATTCATATAAAATCTTATTTTATATTCAACATTTTAATAATTCCATTAATAAGTCTTGTTAGCACTACGTTCATATTCAGTTTTAAATATCGATGTTAAAATCGATTCTCACTTCTCTATATAAGTTCTGACTTATATATTCCATTTACCCAATGATAAATATTTTACTTAATTTATAAAATATTATTTATAAATTAATCTGCTCCATTTATCTGTTTACTTCTTTATATAAGTTCAGACTTATATATCTTTATTTATCAAATTATAAATATTTTTCTTAATTTAAAAACATCATCTAAAAATCATTCTTCTCAATTTATTTATTAAAAAACATATTTTAATTTAATATCTATTTTAAATGAATCAGTTCACATCTCTATTATAACTCGAAATCCCCTTTTTGTAATTCTATTTATTTTTTTCAAATATTTCCTTCTATAAAATCTGTTGATTTTATAAAATTCCTTTATCTCAATATTCACCTTGAAATCTTTCTTATAAAATCCCTTGATTTATATAATAATTTATTTCAATATATGCATTGAAATTTCCCTTTTTATAAAATCTGTTGATTTTAAATAATATTCTTATTTCAATATACACATTGAAATTTTCCTTTTTACACTCCAGGGTTTCTTATGGTATTTAAAATATCAAATGACAATGATCAATATCATCCAAACACACATAATCAATAACAGATTATATACTCAGTCATATTTCACAATATATGAAAACAGTAAATAAATGTTGGAGAATCCAGTTGGATCCCTCCAACCTATTTCCCTGCATTCATAGATGTTAAACAATATAATATAGGATCAAGTTCATTTCAATATGAAATATTCTGATTAACAGAATCAATATTTGATTAACGATTTATATATATATATGTATATCATTATCTATAATTTTAACCAATAAATAAGCAATTCAACCAAACAATCATCACACAGCAGTCAATCAGCATTTATCATTACTAGAAGTACGTTATAAAAGTATAAACTGATCAAAGTTAGTGAGTTTTACTCACATTGGTCGGTTTATCGTTAAATAACGATAACCGTCATTGATTCAGATCAGACAATTTATTTCACTATAAATTGTAAGGAGCTCCAATTCATTCCTAGTCAGTTCCATTTTGTAGCCCTCGTCCATACGATCCCATTGTACCTTGTTTCGCTGAATTCTGATGCCGTATGACAAAGATATGTATTTTAGAAGTTTGCGTATACATTTATAAAATTTAAATTTAAATGGATTAAATAAATTTTTGGCCTCACTCTTTTCAAATCTCCGGCCCACTACCCATTATTCAGATCTGACTCCCTTCTCCTTCTTCCTATTCTAAAAAGCGCTCCAGTAAACCCATACGGCTGAATTCATTCTCCCGTTTACTCCCTCTCTCCTTCATGAGATTTCAAACGAAGTATACCGTGCATCTTCTCTCCGCATTATCTTCCATTCCATCACCCTAATATCAAACTCGTAACTCAAACTACCATCCCATCGAATAGGAGGATCACGTAACCATGATGAAAAACACCGAACTCCATTGCTTCCAAAATCAATAAAACTTGGCTAACAAACTCTCATCGACCTTGTAAACCCCAAAACAACAACAACCACTCGAATTGATGCACACATACGTCAAATTTCTAATCCCTAAGCCCACGGTGAAGGCATGACATCGAACTGTATCACATTCGAAACCAACAAATCCTATACGAAAGCGAAGCTCTTTATTTAGGGATTTCGAATACATAAGTTGTGTGATTTATAGATTTGTATATGAATTTCTATTGATTTCCAAAGAAAAATCATTTACTGGAGAAGAAAAAAAATGCGGTGGCTCATGTTTTTTACTGTGAAGAATTTTTTGTTAGGGTAAGAAGTATTGTAGGGTATTTATAGAAAAGGTATAATATTTTTTTAGTCGATTATTTTATTGAGTTTTAATCAATCGTTATATGTACTTGTCATTTAAAAATCCATACGATCATACAATACCCAATTTTGATGAAAATGGACATGTAGCTACAGTTTGACATTACGGACCCAGCGAAACTTGTTTCGTCGAATTCCGAGTCTGTTTGCTCACACAGTGTATTTTTAAAGTCAAATTATTGATTGTATTTCATTTAAAATTCCGTACGTCCACATACTGACTCCAAAAATCATGAAAATTGAAATTTTACAATAACCTAATATTTCGAATCCAAAAAATTTAGTTTTTTCGAAAACGGAGGTCGTTTGCAAAACTGGCTATTTTTAAAACTCTAAATAAATCCACTCAAATATTAATATATTTAAAAAAATTTAAATTAAATATTAATAAATTAATATTACCGTATATATTCACAATAGAATACCATACAATTCAAAAATATTTCTATCTTAATTTATAACTCGATATTTCAAATCCAGTGTTAAATCGATACCCAATTTATATTGAAAACCTTTTTACAATATAAATAAATCGTTATAAATTATAAAGGAATTCCATAGCGACTTTCTTGAAATTTGATTTGGACATAACTCACAATCTATAGGACGAAATCCCGATTTTTCTCTCCCATTTGAAAAATATCGTTCACCAGCTCCGAACGTTTCTTGTTTCATAGAGATCCGGCTTAAAACGGATTCTATATATTCGTCTAAAGTTCGAATTGCCAAATTACGAACTTCCGCGCCATTTCGAGCTCGATTATAATTATAATATAATTTATACGCTCTAACATCATTTATTAAATAGATTCGTTGTTATAATTCAATTCTAAACTAAATTATATCTTACTAATAATTTAATTCACCCAATACTGCTATTTCAGCTATTTTTTATTACAGGAAAATATTTACAAGGACAAAACTGAAGGCCTTTTTATCCATAAGGACACAGCCCACTAAAATTTTACTCAAAAGGACAATATATTGAAAAATAATTTTGGCCGCTACTTTTATCTTCTCCCTCTCTCACGTCGGCCGCTACTTTCAACTTCTCCCTCTCTCACGTCATTCTCGATTTCATCTTAAATCACGAAATCATAAAATCAGAAAACGCGAAATCACGAATTTCAGAAAATACTAAAATCGAAATTCGAAATAAAAGGAAAACATCACAAGATCAAAATCGAGAAGAAAATCATTCGAAACCCTAAAAAATAAATAAAATATTCGACCAACAAAATACCAATGGAAATCAGAATTGAATGGAATAAAAATATTTTACAAACGATGGAAATCACAATTGAAGAAGTCGAAATTGTTGAAACAATTTTTTTAGATTGGAAATGGTTTTTTATTTATTTTACCAGTACAGCAGTTCGTAGGTATCGTTTTTGTATTTTTGTAGCTATCATTTTTCCTGTTTTTAATTTATAACGTAGCAGCAGTTTTTAGTTATCATTTTTCAATTTTTTTAGTTATCATTTTTCCTGTTTTAACTTTAAAAACATAGCAGCAGTTTTTAGTTATCATTTTGCTATTTTTGTAGTTATCATTTTTACCGTTTTAACTATGTTTCATGTTTTTTCAGGAGATTTTGTTGCTGTGTTAATTTTGAAGTTATATTGTTGTATCAGTTTTGAAACTAAGTCGAACTTTTTTCATTTTAATCAATAAAACTGTGATATAAATTTTTTTCCCATTATTTTATCATCAAAACATTGCATCAGTATTTAGGTATCATTTTTCTAATTTTTAAGGTATCATTTTTTCTGTTTTAACTGTGTTATGTGTTGTTTTGATGTGATTTTATTGCTGTGTTAATTTTGAAACTGTTTTTTTGCATCAACTTCGTCACTCAGTCGAACGTATTTCGTTTTATTCAATCAAACTGTGATGTAAACAATTTTTGCATTAATTTTTCTTAAAAACATTGATGCAGTTTGTAAGTATCATTTTCCTATTTTTTGAGGTATCATTTTATATGTTTTATTCAATCAAACTGTTATGTTTTATGTTATATTTTGTTATCAGATTTATAAGTTGGTACGGCTAAGTTAAAGTTTTTCTCATTTTCAGAGTTCATGAATATCAGTTTTTTAATATTGTAGGTATTCATTTGTTTGTTATATTTTTTCATTAGCTTTTCTTCAAAACATTGAATCAGTTATTAGGTATCAATTTTCTATTTTTTTTAGTATCAGTTTTAATGTTTTAACCGTGTTAAGGTTTTTTTCATGTGATTTTTTGTTGTATTACAGTAAAAATGATACCTTAAAAAATATAAAAATGATTCCTTCAAACTGCAGTAATGTTTGACATAACAGAGAAATTACACTAAATGATACCTTAAAAAATATAAAAATGATACCTTAAAACTGCTTTGATGTTTAACATAACACATAAACTACAGTAAAAATGATAACCTAAAAAATAGAAAAATGATAACTAAAAACTGCTGCTATGTTTTAAAGTTAAAACAGGAAAAATGATAACTAAGAAAATAGAAAAATGATACCTACGAACTGCTATACTATTAACGATTAAAAAAAAAACATTTCCAATCACGAAAAAATTATTCAACAATTTCGACTTCTTCAACTGCGTTTTCCATCGTTAGAAAAATATTACTATTCAATTCAATTGTGATTTCGAATGGATTTATGTTGTTCGACAATTTTTTTTGCTTGGGTTTTTGTTTCTCGCGATTTTTGTTTCGAATGCTTTTCTATTCGATTTTGATTTCGTGATGTTTGAATTCGATTTCAAATTTCGTTTTTGTTTTATTCTGAAATTTGTGATTTTGCAATTCATGATTTAGTGTTTTTTGTATTTCGTGATGACTGATGCGCAAGAGGAGAGAAGAAGAAAGAAGCGGCCGATTTTTTTTTCCAGTGTGTTGTCCTTTAGGATAAAATATTAGACGGCTGTCCTTATGGATAAATTTTAGTGGACTTTTGTCCTTAAAATTTTTTTTCCCTTTTTTATTACAGGAAAATCATTTTATATGTTTTATTCAATCAAACTGTTATGTTTTATGTTATATTTTGTTATCAGATTTATAAGTTGGTACGACTAAGTTAAAGTTTTTCTCATTTTCAGAGTTCATGAATATCAGTTTTTTAATATTGTAGGTATTCATTTGTTTGTTATATTTTTTCATTAATTTTTCTTCAAAACATTGAATCAGTTATTAGGTATCAGTTTTCTATTTTTTTGAGTATCAATTTTAATGTTTTAACCGTGTTAAGTTTTTTTTCATGTGATTTTTTGTTGTATTACAGTAAAAATGATACCTTAAAAAAATATAAAAATGATTCCTTCAAACTGCAGTAATGTTTGACATAACAGAGAAATTACACTAAATGATACCTTAAAAAATATAAAAATGATTCCTTAAAACTGCTTTGATGTTTAACATAACACATAAACTACAGTAAAAATGATAACCTAAAAAATAGAAAAATGATAACTAAAAACTGCTGCTATGTTTTAAAGTTAAAACAGGAAAAATGATAACTAAGAAAATAGAAAAATGATACCTACGAACTGCTATACTATTAACGATTAAAAAAAAAACATTTCCAATCATGAAAAAATTATTTCAACAATTTCGACTTCTTCAACTGCGTTTTCCATCGTTAGAAAAATATTACTATTCAATTCAATTGTGATTTCGAATGGATTTATGTTGTTCGACAATTTTTTTTCTAGGGTTTTTGTTTCTCGCGATTTTTGTTTCGAATGCTTTTCTATTCGATTTCGATTTCGTGATGTTTGAATTCGAAATTTGTGATTTTGCAATTCATGATTTCGTGTTTTTTGTATTTCGTGATGACTGATGCGCAAGAGGAGAGAAGAAGAAAGAAGCGGCCGATTTTTTTTTCCAGTGTGTTGTCCTTTAGGATAAAATATTAGACGGCTGTCCTTATGGATAAATTTTAGTGGACTTTTGTCCTTAAAAAATTTTTCCCTTTTTATTATTCCAAAAGTAAATATATTATTTAATTATTATATAAATTAAATATTCAAAGTTATTTAATTTAAACCATTAAATTACTGAACTATTATTTAAATTATTAAATAAAATTAATTATTAAATCGTAAAAAAATATGGGTTGTTACAAATAAATTTGGATTTATTGATACTATTTGTCGTTTGATCGGATTTGTTAGACCATAACATGAATTAGTTGCGTTAAAACTAAGCGTTGTCCTTAGTGTTCATATCATTTTAAAGGAAATGCTACCAAAAGACCAATTTCCCTCCTTAAGACAACTGTAAGGACATTTTGCATGCCTCCTTTCATGCATGTTTTAAACTTGCCCCCTTTATGTGTCATTACCTCCTTAACCCTCCATTCCTATATAAGGAGGCCTTTTCTCCATTTTTTAACCATTCCACTCCATTTTCTCCTTTTTCATCTTCTTCTTAAAGCTTATGGCCATGGTTTCCATGTTATAAGTCTTCTTCTATTCCACCATCACCTTGTCGAAGTTCGTCGTCATCCTCCTCCTGAGAGAGATTAGTATATATATTTTTTGGTGAAGAAGACGTTGCGCTGAAATACCGTCCGACAGTTCACTCTGCTAAGATCGCCGACCAGGAAATTTGGAAAGCTGTTTGGTGAGAACCCTTTAAGCACGGCTTATATATTTAATTAGTAGTTAGACTAATTTAAAAATAGTGATGAATTATTAGTGGTTAATGATGATTGATGTTTGTTGTGATGGATGATGGATGCATAGTTTAGAACACACACACTATTAAGCGTTAATGTTATAACGCTTGTGCACAGTTATGATTTATTTAATTATGTTGATGATGGTTGCTATAGATGTTTATAATAGTTGCTAATGTTGTTGCGCACACACTATGACACAACAATTATGGTATCACATTGGTGATCAACAAATCTCCTTCGTAATTAGAAGCAATATTATTATTGAAAGTGAAGGCTAATAATTAGAAAATTCACATATGTATAAATTCATATACATTGATAAATTTCTTGAAATGAATAAATAAATACTAGAACATTCTATGATGACAGAGAGGATAGTGTCTAGGCTTGGGTTTGGAAATAAAATTTCCTGCTCTCCCTGGCTATCCCTAACTGATCCAACGAATGGGGTGGTTAATTTGAAGTTATTTGAATTTAGAAATTAATTGGAGTTTGATTTATTAAGTAAAAAAAAGTTGAATTTTAGATCCAAAATAATTTGGAAAGTAAATTCAAATGATTTTAAAAGGGTTATATAAGGATATAATGGTTTTCTAAGATATTTTGAATTATCGTAGAATGATGGTTATTACGATCAAAATAGAGCTTGTCGCATAACGACAATTTACGTATTTTAGATGCAAACTTTAAACGCTTATAACTTTTGCAATCTAAATCGGATTTCCATAAAATGAAAAATGTTTGATTTCCATTAAATAGAACTTTCAAATGAGTGAAAGCAGATTTTAAATTCGATTTATGATTTTCAACTTATGTTTGAAACCGTTTTGGAAAGGGTCGATGTAAGAACAATTGTTGACCATAACTATAAACAGTTATTTTAAAATGTTTTAAAAATATGAATTTTTTTGTAAAATCATTACAAACTATGAAAAGGTGTTTTGAATTGTAAGGTTTAAGTTTTGGCTAAGATAAGCGATATTTTGATCAAATTAGTTAAGATAACTATCTTAACTATTTTGTAACGCTTTTGTAACACTTTTGAAATGCTATTGTAATGCTTCCTTCGAAAACAATCAATTTTGAAGTTTTAAACCGTAAACTATTTTTCGAACTATAAGTAATGATTTGTGGAATGTTTACAAAGTTTTAAAAGTATTAGAAATATTTTATATGGAATTTAAATTGATATTAATACAGGTTTCAATTTTAAATAATTGGATATGGCTGGACATAAATATTCGGATGTTTGATATTGATTCGGTAGATGATGACTCTTACTATTTGAGGAATTTAAAAGGTAGTTCACTGTTATTCCGCTTATAGTGTGAGTTGGATAAGGAAATCAATATTGAGGATAAGTTGATGGTATTTCTATCCAGATCTAACGTCAAAGAGTTGGATAAATCTTTTAATTAAGATATGGGTTTCCTAGTTTGATTGGGATAAGTTGGATAGAAATAATCTTCGGATATTTGATATGAAATTCTTTGGTGTAAACGTATACTATTTGAGGAATTTGGAAGATATTATTATATCGTTAAGATATTATTATATCGTTATTCAACTTATAGTATTCGTTGATTATGAGAATTGATATCGAATATAAGTAGACATAATTTCTATGTAACTTATGTTTAATATTGATTGACTTGGGTTTTTTCGTGAATCATATCTTCAACAATATCATTCTTAAAACCCAATGAGATTGAGTTGTGGAATTTCATATCATAAATTGGGATTTAATCAAATCTTTGATTTGAGAAAATTAAAAATAAGAAATTAGGAACCATGTATAATCTTTTAGTTAAGATTAAAGAATTGAATGTTGGAAAAGCGATTTAATTAGAAACTATAGTTGAAATATGGATTAATAGATTTTCAAAGAAAACTGGGTTTTGATAACGAGTTATCAAACGGAAAATTAATTAAGGCTTTGGGGCTAGATTATCTTTGATTTAAGGGATGTGTTTTAAAGAAGAAGGGCTAAAATATGGATTTTGTTAAAGATAATTTGAGAATGGGTTTAAAGAAATTTAATTTAACAAAATCTAAGATGGAAGGATACTTGGTTGAAAGCCTGTGTGTTCCGTAATTGTGTTTTAAAAATTACACTTATTATTTGGGAAGACCGGGATCAGACGTATGTCCGAAAACCATTCCAGGTAATAATACGATATTGTGGAGTAAATTGAAGACATTGAAGAAAGCATTGAAGACCGGGACCCTTCATATCGTAAGGACGACTTGCTGAATGTCTCAAATGGGTAGCTCCCATTTGCAGATGGATTTTATATCAACCAAGTGGAAAGAAGCCCAAACGTATGTGAAGGAGTTTCGGATTGTTATTTCGTTCAGACCCAGAACGAACATTTATAAATTGTGGGTCTGACATCGTAATTGACTGCGTAGCACTGATCTTTGTTAAATATATGTCTGTTTGGTGGCAGAGAATTTATTCTCTTGCTTAAAACCCTTCTCTAAGACGTATGAGCTTGGAGGTTATGCATTGATAGAAATCAGTGATGCGTTGTGAATGGACAATGTGACACACTAAAGTTATATGGTGAGCTTTGGATGATCAAAGCGTGGCCTATTTAGCGTTATGTATATCGGGACCTCGGCAAGCCTCACATCCAGGTAAATGGCCAAAACAGGAAGAAATGCAGCAGGGTTATGGGGTGTTGTCTCCTTCTAGATAAAAGGTGTACTATGGTATGGAGCTCAAGTATTTACCCTATGTGGTTAAAGCATCTACTTTTGTGGTTGTTGTTGGCGTGCGCTCGGAAAGGTCATTAACGACCAGGAGATGACATACTCAGACGTACTCTAAGTTACCCAATTTAGGGTTAACCCAGCCTTGTGTTGGCATGAGGAACATCACTGTTGATCCTCGAACATCCCTCTGGAGGTGTTCAAAATTCGGTTCGAAAGGAAGTTCCATTGCCTAGTCATTGTTGGAAACCCAGTTTCCGCTGCGAGTCCGTACGATTTTGGTTGTATACCATACGTCAGTATAGTGTATGGTACCTATGCTGGCTTGGATTGATACATTTACTTTCGAAATTATTTTCGGACTATATTATAGCATTGAAAGAGGATTTTTCACATATCAAGCATTTTTGATTGCATAAGGAGAAACCTCGCCCATGTGTGCATTTGCATTGTGTGTGTGCCGCGAGACCTTATGTTAGTTTCGTTTTTCAAAAAGTCACTGTGAATTTCTATGCACCGGTATTCACATGGAGTAAACCTGTTCCGGATTAGCGGCATGGTTCGGTGAATTACCTAACTTTAAAATAAACCCTAAAAACAAATGTTTTGAGTTCTCATACCAGTCCCATGACTGACCCTGAAGTTTATTGTTCCCACACCTAAACTCTGGGTGTCCATAGTTTTTGCACGGGCAATCTAGTAGTTTGGTTCGCAGGTTTAGTCTTGGAGTTGGTTAGAGCAGGATGCTGGTTTAGCTGGAGTTATTATATCTTGGAGCATGCATATTCTTCCGCTGAGTTTAGTATCTTTTCCGCTGTATAACCGATGTACTCTGATGTTTCTCCTGTAACTCTGATTTAATATTATTGTAATGATAATGGAAAAGTTCTTTTTAGTTTGTGCAAATGTGTAAGTACCCCTAACAATCCGTCTTTATGAACAGTTTAAGTTGGTTTAATTACCGGCGAAAACCGAGCAAAAAGCCGAGTCGTTACATTTTGCACCTACATTTGTTGGATTTTCTGGGTTTGTTTTCATGCATAATATTTTTTCCACTCAAATTTTCAAATATGTAAGTTCTAAAATCCACTTGGCCCAATTAAGGAGAAATGACTCATTGTAGCGTTCTTCTTCGATACCCCACATTATTCAAACCCAAGTTTTAGTCGATTTACATTCATGTTTCAACAAATTTTTCTTATATTGGTAGACTTAAGAGCCTTTTGTTTAAAGTCTAAAAACATGACATTTTTTATACCAACATTACACTACCCATTCCGTACTTGTTTTAAGGTAGGATAACCATATAGCTTATCTTATTTTATATGGGTTATCTATCTTACAAAACTTTGCATATCTTTCCTTTCAGTTTTTTATATAACATCAATCTAGACTTGTGTGTTGAATTAGGGTTATAAAAGTAAAGTAACTAGGGCACAAAATTTTCCTTTCATGAGTCTTGGTTTTGATTCGCTTAGTAGAGGAGAAATCAAATGAAATAATATACGGTATCACTCCATTTCATCTCCACTCATCATTCATCATGCAAAAAGGAAAAAGGAAAAAAAGGAAAAAGAAAAAGAAAAAATGCAATAAAAAGAAAATCTCTGAGAATCAAATAGTTATTCATCATTCTTGACTATAAAGCATTTCCATTCCGTCCACATCCATCATACCGTACTTAGAAGCGAGGATTGTAGTAGAGGAGATGAAAGGAAACAAAACGTCCATATGTGCCTTAGTATTACTTTATCTTTTGTAGCTTGAAGTTCAACTAATACACTTCCCCTCTTATCAATAATATTTTAGAACTTACAAAATTCTCCTTCATCTATGCATAACTCACATACAATACATTACAGTTACACTAGTGCAAAATTATACAAAAAAAAGAATGAATAATTGATTGGGTGCACATTGTTGATATGTAGAACTTTGGTTGACATCACGCTCTTAACCTTCAAGGCAATTACAGTGTTATCAAGGAATTACGATTCAACTTGAAATTTTTTATTCATTTTGCATTAGTAATGGGATGGACAATTTAGGACTAAACCGTTATTATTGAAGTTAGGTAAAGTCCTTGGAATTTTAAAGACCTTAAATATATTATTTGATTAATCTGCGTATATAAAACGCTTTAGATTTTGGGGGTAGTATCAGCTGAAAACCCTCACGAGACAACACTCGTCCTACTAGGCACACCTAGGGGTTTAACGACTTGTTGCATACGCTAAATGCAATCGTATTTCCTATGAAAGTGTGACATATCTTAGTTTAGTTTATTCGAGGACGAATAAAAAGATAAGTGTGGGGGTATTTGATATACACGTAAATGTGTATATTTTATCCGCTTATTTATCATGTTTTCCCTTTAAAATAATTGATATTATGTATTTATAGCTGTGTTTTCAGATTGTTGATAAAAAGCATGGTTTAGAGCATTTGATGGATAAAGCATGGAGAATTTGGTAAAAAGAGTGAAGTTTGAAATTACTAAAGCTTGAAGAGTTTAAAGCTTGAAGAACGGGTGCAAAAAGAGTTCAGTTAGGTAGATTTGACTCACTAAAGACTCATGTTGCATTCACATTAGCTCGTTTGCAAGGCCTCTCACTCTACAGCTGCGTTCACACTGGCTTATGTTTTATTTGGGCTAAATCTTTAGTCCTACATTGTGTAATTAGCCAATTAGTCTTTGTCATATCAGCTATAAATACATTATATCTTGTTCAATCAGAATAACATTAGGTTTTTTTCTGTAACTCTTCTTTTGGAATAAAATTCTTCTCCTTCTCTTCTTAACTGTTATTTTATTTTATTTATGTTTATGTTGTTTTTTTTCTTTTTTCTTCTTCTTTTCTTTTAGCTATGTCTAGCTAATCCCATTTAATTAGGGGGTGATGATGCTCAGATTAGATTCAATATGAATCACATAGCCAAAAAGATTAGAACTTCATGTATATAGATCTAGATCTAAACTAAGAGTTAGATCTAAACCTTCATACTCTGTGTCGTTTAAGAGTTGTGCTCCTTCACAGGATATATTCGAGTTCGATTTAATGCTTATCAGATTTAGATCAAATTTTTAGGGTTTTCGAAATAAAGTAGTGAATCTGTCCTGATAGCCTATGGTTGTTTAAGAGCTTAGCTCCTGCATAGGCTATGCTTGTCATTATCCACATGTTTGTTTCTAAAAACCTAATTGTTGTTGATTCGTGTTTGTGAAAGAAACATGGGTTAGATCTAGAATAATTTGTTTGGCTATTGAATCATATTAATCTAGTTTATTTCATTGCTCCCTAATTGTTTTCATTTATTATTAAAATCTCTCTTTTTGTTTATTTTTTGTTATTTTCAAATAATCAAAATTTCGGAATAACTTGATAGGATTTATTATTAAAATAATTTTTCGTCCCAGAGTTCGACACCCTTTACAAAAACCCTTGTTGTTTAGGAAAGCCGAACAAATTTAACAGTTGTTCACATTTGTTAATTTGTTCGCAAACAATTACTAACACAAAAAGGTCATAAGTAAAATAATAACAATTATAACTAAGTATGTTTCTAGGGAAATAAATTGAATAGGGAAATAGTTGCCTAATTGGTCATAATTTAATTTTTTATTAGGGTAGGGATTGTAACTCCAACTAGGATAATAAATAAGCGATAAACTTATGTATATATATATATATCTATATATATTCAAATAAGAATCAAATGGAATTGGATTAATATTGAAATGTTTAGGAATTAAAAATATTAGATTAAAGCTTAAATGAGACAGATATAAATGGCATTCAATAGGACAATTAATGTCTTAGGAAAGTATGACCTTAGGGTCATAAATGGTAGATTATATAAATAGTAATTGTAACACCCCATAATTTTATAACATTAAAATTCACAAATTAAAGTATACTTAATTTTCAGAAGAAGAATTAACTGAAATCGGTTGCGCTATTATGTTTGTCTCAAAATTTTGGGTCAAGATAGACATTTGGTTTGCACGAAATGGATACCTTATGAAGATGTTATTAAGCCTTGAAGTTTGTATTCATATGATATATATATATATATATATATATATATAAATTAAATAAATAAATATTCAGAAAAGTTCAAAATAGCAAATCGGGAGGGGAAATAGCCGAACCTCACCATTTTTGGAGTCGAACCAAGCCCCGCTGGGTCGACCTGGGGTCGATCTAGGGTATTTGGCTGTCAACCCGTGGCCTGATTCGCGCTAAGGGCTGATGTTGCATTTGAGTGGTCCTGATGATTTCTGGGTTAATCTAAGAGCTCTAATCGATCCTAGACATCTATATATACACCTTAAGACCTAACCCTAACTCATAAAATATTATCTATGACACCATTATGCTGTCAAGCTCTCTCTTAAACCTTAGCCGCCGCCTCTAAATTAAATCTCAAGTGTTCTTACACAATTCAAATCAAAGTTTAGAGCTTAAACAACAATTAAAGAAGATCAATCAACATCACCACAACGTTTCTACACCAATTTCAATTCATTAATCCTTTTCTTAAGCCACAAACGGTGAGTACATTTATTTTCACAAATTTAATGGGATTAAAGTAACATGAAAAAGTTGTAAAAAGGATTCATATATATGTTTGTAATGAAAATCTCACCAAGTCTTCACCTTTTTGATTCATGTCATCATATGCCTATGTTTCTATGTAAAGTTCATACCTTTTATCAGTTTATTCATGTTGAATCTTTTAGTATGCCTCTATGCCAGTCTATATGCCACTTTATTTCATGATGTTGTTTTATTCCAATTTTCGATGAATTGATTCTCTCTTCTTACCCCTATTCCTTTTATTTGTGGATCTAGGTTACCTTCGAGCCTATATTAAAAATACGCGCGAATGCGAATACGTGGGAATGATGTGGAATATTGGTAATATGGGAAATTTGGAAAATGGGATATTATTGGATATTTTGGACAATTGGGTAATATGTGAAATTGGCATATTTAGGTATGAATTACATGGAACTGATGAAATTGCCTATAATTGTAAATTTGTAATTGAGGCTAATTAATATGAAATTAGTGACAATTTGGAATAGGCAATATTATAAACATGATTATTTGTTTATTTGGATATACATGACATGAAAATTGGATATGGGTGAAATACGATTATTAATAAACCTTTGACACGAGGTTAGGCGCAATTGTGGCATAAGACTGCCCTGAACCACCCGACAAATCCAACTGCCACAATTGGACGTCTAATGTGAGAGGTCAACGGAATGAATTGTAGGCGCAACGGTTAATGAAACGAGGTTAGACCCGGTTTGTGGCGTAAGACTGCCCGACAAATCCAGCAGCCATAAAGCGTTCGGTCTAATGTGGGAGGTCATGCACCGTTCGTCATAAGGAATGATTTAAAGAATACTAACCAAAATAAGACATGGGCATGGTTAGAGGGTTAAGTGGGGTGACATGCAAATTATGACATGTAAATATGGACTTAACCGGTATAAGATAAGACACGTAAATTATGGCATGTAACTATGGACTTAACCATAGCATGTGTAAGACATGGACATTTAAATTAAAATGGTTAAGTGGGAGAAAAACATAGTGGGGACCAAGCATAGGTTGGAGGCTTGTGTCGGATGGGGACCTGTTTCAATCAGTAACCCGTTTGAGTATCTAATTGGGACTGGTACTAGACCAGGGTTGGGGCACGCTTACTGGACTTGAATGTAAGAGGTCAAAATGTGAATAGCGGTGGCAACGCGAGTCCAATGGGTTCATGTGCGTGCATTGGTCCGGGCTGATAGGCAAGACGTTGTTGCATCGTGTAGGTATGGCCGTGCATTTCATGTTGGTATCGGGGTTGCCACTTTGGGGAGTGATACACCCCACTGTGGGGCCAGCACGGGTGCCTACAGGGTTTAGGGAGCCGATCGAATGGGTAGATAAAGGGTACCTTAGCGGTGGTAGGAGCAAGCCGGCACCTACGATAGCAGCTTGGTACAAGTAACTACAAAGTTTTCATGTGGGTACAGTTAGTAGGAAGGGATCAACCTCTAGTAAAAAGAGTCTAGTAGATGTGCGGTGTAAATAGGGAATGTGGTGTAACCTAGTAAAAGTGTGGTGTAACGAAATACATGTTGGTTAAGTCAGATAATTCTTTGGGTGCTAGTCTGATACTGACTTCGGTCTTCGGGGTTAGTACTTGGAGAGTTGTTCTCTTAACCATGGTGTAGGATTGTCTTAGTACTTAGGATTGAAATCATCTTGTCCATCCTTTTATCTTACCTCATCTATGTTACATCCATATCATGATGCCTGTTTATGTCTTGTTCTATTACTTTACCTATTGTTTGTTAAAATCACTGGACTCGCCAGACTTTATGTCTGACCCATTTTGTTTGCACCTCTTTTCTTTCCCTATTCCACCTCAGGTTTACAAGTCAGGAATACTACAACTTAGTGTTGATTTCTTTCAGTTGCTTGAAGACAGTAGACGTATTGCTTTGGACTCTCTCATCTTTATGGCTTTGCTTATGCTCAGTGGGAATTTATGCATTTATGTTATTTAAGTATTTACTTCTTTATGTACTTCGAAGTTTTTGAAAAAGACTATTGATCCTGTTGTAATGGTTTATGAGTATTTGGAGACTATCTACGTAAGCTTGCTTTGAGTTATGATGCTATGAAATAAGTTTTATCTTCCGCTGTGTTGTTTTATTTATTTATTCTTGTAATTTATCTGTTCTATACAACAGTAACGCTCCATGGACATTGATGCATTCCCTTTGTGAGTGATATTAATGGACATGGGGTGTTACACGTGCTATCGGAGCTATGGTTACAAGAACAGATTAAAAAAAGTTTTGAAAAATGTTTTCAAAAGTATTATTTTCCTAGAAAGTATTTTCAAAAACTTGTTTTAAAGAAGCTATTTTCAAGGAAAAGTTTACTTTAAAAAGCATAATCCCCGCAAGCCATATATCTCTCTTTCGCTTCCCTTGTTTTGAAACTCTTTTGTTTTCTTTTCATCATGTCTGGAGCACCTGAGATACCAGAGGGTGTTCATGTACTCGGTTGGTTTTGCCAATATCTCAAGGCTAGGGCCGCTGCCGCGGGTCTGGCCGACGTTCCTCCTCCTCCCCCAGCTCCAGTGATTCCTCCACGGGGAGATGCTTTCTCCAAGATATGTAAAGACTTTCCTTCGATGGGTGGAAAACCTTTTAGTGGGTCTGAAACGTTCGTTGAAGCTAGAAATTGGTTGAAAGAAGTGGAGGATCTTTTTGGCATTTTCGATTTGGACGATTGTAAGAAGGTCCAATTGGCTGCTTGGTTGATGAAGGAAAAAGCTTCGTTTTGGTGGGAGGTTACTAATGGAGAGCGTGCTGTGGAGACGTGGGCATATTTTAGGGGAAGGTTCAGGTTGAAATTCCTTTCTCAAGCTGAGGAGAGTATGTACATGGAGAGGTTCTTGACATTGAAGAAGAAAAACTTGACTGTGAAGGAGTAGGTGACCGAATTTAATAATTTTGCGAGATTTGGGCTAGAGTTGGTGAATACGCCTCACAAGAAGGCCTTGAGGTTTGCAAAGGGCCCAAATGAACTGCTTCACAGTTTGGCTATGTCACACATTCCAATGGGGGCTACGTATGAAAAGCTTGTTGATATGACATACATGCATGAAGAAGAGAAGGACGTAAGTACTTTTAGGCCGCAAGATAAGAAGGAGGATCCAAAGAAAGCCCAACAACAAAAGAAAGGTGGTAAAGAAAAGAGGAAGTGTCACAACTATGGGATACCTGGCTGTTTGAAGAAGGACTGTAGGAAGAAAAAGTTCGCTTGTTATCAATGTGGTGATGCGGGTAATGCTGTGAAGGACGGTCCTAAGAAGCAAGGGCAGAGGGCAGGTTCTACTTCGAGAGGGTAGGTTCACGCTCTCATGGCTCCGAGACAGGAAGAAGGTAGAAAAATTTCTGTCGAAAGTTTGATTTTCTTGTTTGATCATCCTGTCTGTACTTTATTCGATTCTGGCCCATCACATTCGTTTATCTCTACATCATTAGTTGAAACACTGCACTTAAATACTAGTCTCGTTGTAGATCCCATTGTAGTCTCGAATCCTATTAGTGGGTCGGCTTATTTATCCATGGTTTGTAGGGATTTGAGATTGTCTATCTTAGGCGTTGGTTTTGAATGTAATGCTTTTGTGCTTGGTTTCATTGGCTATGGGTTGATTCTAGGGATGGATTGGCTAGCCAGATACGGTGCCATCCTAGATTGTGAACGAAGGGTAGTAAAATTGTTGACTCATAATGGAAAGACCCTTGATATTTCTTGTGACCCTAGAGGATCGGTGATGCTTAGTTATCTTGAGTCACTTGACGCATCCAATGATGATTTACATTCTATTCGTATAGTCCGTGAATATGTTGATGTCTTCACTGAGGTGAGGGGTCAACCTCAGAAACGTGAGATAGACTTTCGTATTTATCTTGTAGACAATGCAAAACCAGTATCTCTGCCAGTACGCCACATGGCTCCACGTGAGAGGAGGGAGCACAATAAGCAAGTAGGGGAGTTGCTTGAGAAGGGATTCATAAGACGTAGTATATCGGAGTGGGATGCTCCAGTAGTATTTGCCACGAAGGCGGATGGGTCCCTTAGACTTTGTGTGGACTATAGAGAACTTAATAAGCTTACTAAGAAGAATAGGCACCCATTGCCAAGGATTGACGATCTCTTCGATCAGTTAGTTGGCGCCTCAGTATTTTCGCAGTTGGACTTAGCCACTGATTTCCATCAGTTGAGAGTGGCTGAGGATAGCATAGATAAGACTGCCTTTAGGACTGCGGACGGTTTCTATGAGTGACTTGTAATGCCCTTCGGTTTGACAAACGCCCCCGCATACTTTTTTGACTTGATGAGTAGGGTGTTTAGGGAGTACCTTAACAAATTCGTGGTGGTCTTTGTGGATGACATCTTGATCTTTTCTAAGAGCGAGGAAGAGCATGCCCTACATCTTAGGGAATTGTTGGAGACCCTTCGAGCGCATAACCTTAAAGCTAAATTTTCTAAATGTCACTTTTGGAGGAAGAAAGTGCGATTCTTAGGGAATGTGGTTTCCAAAGAAGGGATAGCTGTGGATCCCGTGAAGGTGGTGGCCATCCAAGACTGGAAGGTCCCTAAAAATGCTACCAGAGGACTTTCTTGGGGTTGGCAGGCTACTATAGGAAGTTTATCAAGGACTTCGCAAAGATATCAGCCCTATTGACATGCTTGACGAAGAAGAACCTAATTTTCACGTACGACGTAGATTGTAATGATGCGGTCCAACGTTTAAAGAGAGCTTTGACCACAGCCCCAGTCTTAGTGTTGCCCGATGGGAGTAAGCCATTTACCGTTTATACCGATTCTTGTGGGACAGGACTAGGTGCGGTCTTAATGCAAGAGGGGAGGGTACTAGCCTATGGAGGAAGGTAGTTGAGAGTGCATGAAAGGAATTACCCTACACATGACCTAGAGTTGACTGCTATTGTTTTCGCGCTTAAGTATTGGCGCCATTATCTTCTTGGCGAGAATTTCGAATTGTTCACAGAGCACAAATCGCTAAAATACTTGTTCTCTCAGAAGGACTTGAACTTAAGGCAGCAAAAGTGGATGGAATTCTTAGCGTCCTACGATTTCGAGATAGCATATACCCCTGGAAAGGGTAACGCAGTGGCAGATGCCTTAAGTAGGAAAAGGTTGTCCTTGAGTCTGTTGTTTATTGAGCAACAAAGCTTAGAGTTCATCTCTACGTTTGACTTTAGACCTTCCATTGACTTTGTACCCGGTTTGCAAGCATCCTTAGAGGTCAGACCTACGCTTTTGGGGACGGATTGGTGAGGCACAGCGAGATGACCCACAGTTGGTTGAGTTGGTAGAGAAGCTCATAAGGGGGAGTCATCGAGCCATCTCAGTAGGTATACCCTAGTGATAAGGGTTGGTTACGTAGGGACGATAGACTTTGTGTACCACAAGACGAGAATTTGAGGAAGACCATTCTTGATGATGCACATCGTTCGAAGATGACCATTCATCCCGGCGGGGACAAGATGTACATGGACATGAGACGAGTTTACTTTTGGGCCGGTATGAAGAAGGATGTGGCCGAGTTTGTCGCTAGATGCTTGGTGTGACAAGTAAAAGCAGAGCAAAAGAAGCCCGGTGGGTTGCTTCACCCATTGGAGTTTCCACAATGGAAGTGGGAGAGTGTCTCGATGGATTTCATTGATGGGTTGCCGAGATTGAGGAAGGGTAATACGGGGATTTGGGTTGTGGTAGACAGACTTACTAAGAGCGCCCATTTCATTGCCGTGAAGAGTAAGAGGACTGCTCCATGGTTAGCCTCCGTATACATTCGAGGGATGTTCGTTTGCACGGTGTTCCTTCTAGCATAGTGAGCGATCGCGATCCTATTTTTACTAGTGAGTTTTGGAAGAGCTTGCAAGAGGCGGTAGGGACTCAGTTATGTTTGAGCACCGCATATCATCCTCAGACCGACGGCCAGATCGAGAGGGTGAATCGTATTCTAGAGGAACTTTTGAGGCTATGTGTTTTAGACTTCGGAGGCATATGGGAGGAGCATCTTCCTTTGGTAGAGTTCGCGTATAATAATAGTTTTCAGTCTAGCATTGGCATGGCATCTTTCGAGGCTCTTTATGGAAGGCCTTGTCGTTCGCCTACATGTTGGTGGGAATCTACGGATAAGATCTTACTTGGGCCCGATATGATTAGAGAGACTTCGGAAAAGATTGATTTGATTTGAAGGAGGATGAAGACGGCGCAAGATAGGCAGAAATCATATGCGAACAAGAGGAGGACAGATCTTGAATTTGATATTAGGGACATGGTCTTTATCGAGGTGTCTCCATTACAGAATGTTGTTCGCTTTGGGTCCATTGGGAAGTTAGCACCAAGGTTCGTAGGGCCATTTTCTATTAAAGAGAGGATTGGACAGATGGCACATAGAGTGGAGTTGACCAAATGACTTAGTGGTGTACACGATGTATTCCATGTATCACATTTGAGGAAGTGCTTACATGAGACCGCGGAAGTGGTAAAGCCGAGCTTGCTTAGAGAGGTGGAGATAGAGCGTGATGCGAAGATTCGACGAGCTCTTACATGCATTCTTGGGTCGGAGATTAAGAAGTTGAGGAATCGAGAGGTCAAGCTAGTCAAAGTGCAATGGGGAGATGATGAGAGCGACGCTACTTGGGAGGCGGAAGAGAAGATGCGTTCATTATACCCTTTTCTTTTCGAGGGTATGTCTTTTAATTTCTCCTTTATCGCTTAGTTGTACTTGTCCTATCTTTAGTATATCCTCTCGTTTAAGTCTTTGACCTTTAGATAGGGTAGTCCTATGGTTGAAACATGTGTTTGAGACATGTTATGATTGATGGATGCATGTGGATGCAAGTGTTTGCTAGTGGTTGCTCGTGGATACATATACACATACTTTAGGCACTAGATCGGCTCAGTCACTTTCATATTGCATATTCCATATAAATGAATGTATTTAGTTAAATGTATGTATATTGAATGGACGTATCATATGGATATTGCATTTGAATGAATGGTTGTGCGCACATGTAGTAATGATATGTATAGGGTTCTTTGCATACATGGTGGATACATGACATTATCATTATTTGCATTAAGGAGGTCGACTGAATCAGTGGACAGCCTGATCTTTGCATTAGATAAGGAACATATACATACACTTTTGCATATGTTCATATAACATTAGAAATCTTTTAAGGACAATGTATGCTTGCGGATGATGGTTGAGTAGATGGATGATTGGATGGTAGGACACATTCTTCTTAACTTGGAGATTCCGGGGACGAAATCCTTTAAGGAGGGGAGAATGTAACACCCCATAATTTTATAACATTAAAATTCACAAATTAAAGTATACTTAATTTTTAGAAGAAGAATTAAATGAAATGGGTTGCGCTATTATGTTCGTCTCAAAATTTTGGGTCAAGTTAGACATTTGGTTTGCACGAAATAGATACCTTATGAAGATTTTATTAAGCCTTGAAGTTTGTATGCATATGAGAGAAATATATATAGATATATATAAAAATTAAATAAATAAATATTCAAAAAAGTTCAAAACAGCAATTCGGGAGGGGAAATAGCCGAACCTCACCATTTTTGGAGTTGACCCGAGCTCCGTTGGGTCGACTTGGGGTCGATCCGGGGTGTTTGACTATCAACCCGTGGCCCGATTCGCGCTAAGGGCTGATGTTGCATCTAAGTGGTCCTGATGATTTCTAGGTTAATCTAAGAGCTCTAATCGATCGTAGACATTTATATATATGCCTTAAGACCTAACCCTAATTCATAAAATATTATCTATGACACCATTATGCTATCAAGCTCTCTCTTAAACCCTAGCCGCCGCCTCTAAATTAAATCTCAATTGTTCATACACAATTCAAATCAAAGTTTAGAGCTTCAACAACAATTAAAGAAGATCAATCAACATCATCGCAACGTTTCTACACCAATTTCAATTCGTTAATCCTTTTCTTAAGCCACGAAAGGCGAGTACAGTTATTTTCACAAATTTAATGGGATTAAAGTAACATGAAAAAGTTGTAAAAAGGATTCATATATATGTTTGTAATGAAAATCTCACCAAGTCTTCACCTTTTTGATTCATGTCATCATATGCCTATGTTTCTATGTAAAGTTCATACCTTTTATCAGTTTATTCATGTTGAATCTTTTATTATGCCTCTATGCCAGTCTATATGCCTCTTTATTTCATGATGTTGTTTTATTCCAATTTTCTATGAATTGATTCTCTATTCTTACCCCTATTCCTTTTATTTGTGGATCTAAGCTACCTTCGAGCCTATATTAAAAATACACGCGAATGCGAATACGTGGGAATGGTGTGGAATATTGGGAATATGGGAAATTGGATATTATTGGATATTTTGGATAATTGGATAATATGTGAAATTGGCATATTTAGGTATGAATTACATGGAATTGATGAAATTCCCTATAATTGTAAATTTGTAATTGAGGCTAATTAATACGTAATTAGTGACAATTTGGAATAGGCAATATTATAACCATGATTATATGTTTAGTTGGATATACATGACATGAAAATTGGGTATGGGTGAAATACGATTATTAATAAACCTTTGACATGAGATTAGGCGCAATTGTGGCGTAAGACTGCCCGGAACCGCCCGGCAAATCCAGCTGCCACAATTGGACGTCTAACGTGAGAGGTCAAAGGAATGAATTGTAGGCGCAACGGTTAATGACACGAGGTTAGACCCGGTTTGTGGCATAAGACTGCCCGGAACCGCCCGGCAAATCCAGCGGTCATAAAGCGTTCGGTCTAATGTGGGAGGTCATGCACCGTTCGTCACAAGGAATGAATTAAGGAATACTAACCATAATAAGGCATGGGTATTGTTAGAGGGTTAAGTGGGGTGACATGTAAATTATGACATGTAAATATGGACTTAACCGGTATAAGATAAGACATGTAAATTATGACATGTAAGTATGGACTTAACCATAGAATGTGGAAGACATGGACATTTAAATTAAAATGGTTAAGTGGGAGAAAAACATAGTGGGGACCAAGCATAGGTGGGAGGCTTGTGTCGGATGGGGCACCCGTTTCAACCAGTAACCCGTTTGAGTATCTAATTGGGCCTGGTACTAGGTCGGGGTTGGGGCATGCTTACTGGACTTGAATGTAAGAGGTCAAAACGTGAATAGCGGTGGCAACGCGAGCCCAACGGGTTCATGTGCGTGCATGGGTCCGGGATGGTAGGTAAGATGTTGTTGCATCATGTAGGTATGGCCGTGCATTTCATGTTGGTATCGGGGTTGCCACTTTGGGGAGTGATACACCCCACTGTGGGGCCAGCATGGGTGCCTACGGGGTTTAGGGAGCCAATCGAATGGGTAGATTAAGGGTAACTTAGCTGTGATAGGAGCAATCTGTCACCTACGATAGCAGCTAGGAACAAGTAACTACCAAGTTTGTCTTATGGGTACAGTTAGTAGGAAGGGATCAACCTCTAGTAAAAAGAGGCTAGTAGATGTGCGATGTAAATAGGGAATGTGGTGTAACTTAGTAGAAGTGCGGTGTAACGAAATACATGTTGGTTGAATCAGATTATTCTTTGGGTGCTAGTCTGATGTTGACTTTGGTCTTTGGGGTTAGTACTTGGATTGTTGTTCTCTTAACCAAGGTGTAGGATTGTCTTAGTACTTAGGATCGAAATCATCTTGTCCATCCTTTTATCTTACCTCATCTATGTTACGGCCATATCATGATGCCTGTTTATGTCTTGTTCTATTACTTTACCTATTGTTTGTTAAAATCACTGTACTCGCCAGACTTTATGTCTTACCCGTTTTGTTTCCACCTCTTTTCTTTCCCTTTTCCCCCTCTCAGGTTTACAAGGTGGGAATACTACAGCTTGGTGCCGATTTCTTTCAGTTGCTTGAAGAGAGTAGACGTATTGCTTTGGACTCTCTCATCTTTATGGCTTTGCTTATGCTCAGTGGGGATTTATGCATTTATGTTATTTAAGTATTTGCTTCTTTATGTACTTTGAAGTTTTTGAAAAAGACTATTGATCCTGTTGTAATGGTTTATGAGTATTTGGAGACTATCTATGTAAGCTTGCTTTGAGTTATGATGCTATGAAATAAGTTTTATCTTCTGCTGTGTTGTTTTATTTATTTATTCTTGTAATTTATCTGTTCTATACAACAATAACGCTCCATGGACATTGATGCATTCCCTTTGTGGGTGACATTAATGGACATGGGGTGTTACAGTAATAATAAATAGAATTAAAGGGGGACTAATAGGGATTGATTATCGTAATAGATGCTAAGTCCTATGGGAAAATAATTAATTAAGCAACCTTGAGTAGGGAGTTATAGGTTTCCTTCTTTTATTCTAATTAATTTAGAAATAATATATTTAGAAATAAGGGTTGGATTTAGTGGGTTAACGATGCGAGGTCAGTTTCCTTATTCGATAGAAGTCTGCACTTTCCAACAGTCAGATATATGTACAACTGATGTGAGATATCATTAACCATAGGAATCCATGACGATAGCTATTTGTGTAGCGAGAATTAAGTCGCCGTATGGCCTGCCTCCTGTCCAAAAGAAGAAACCATCAAGGGAATAATTCGTAAGCATAACCTTCTTCGGGATTAGATGTATTAAGTAGTTAGATCCACCCTTAAAAGGGTATTAATTGATCGTGTAGCTTGTATCCCCATTAGTAAGAAGTACTAAATGGCTAGTTGGGTGTGAAAACAGAAATCTCCACGATGGTCTGCTTCCTCTAGGTGGTAAGTGACCGGGGATGGAGTTCACCTTGGGATAACGTATTAAATGACTGCTATTGAGGTACAATATGTCTGTCTATCCTGCGTGAAGTATTAAGTGACTATGGGTAATCCAATAAGGTCAGCTAGATAATAACACAGGGGTCCGCCGGTTAAGGTCATAAATGACGAGATGTTGTCTACCTATCCTGTAGGTATGTAGGGTTTGGGTATATGTGTGAATGATGAAAGCCTTAAATTAGTAGGACTTAGTAGTTAGTGTATTCTAATTTATATTAGTGTAGAGTAAACCACCAAGTAAGGTAATAAGTGACCGATAGGTCCTCCTTGTGTAACGACCATACTTTTCGGCTCTCGAAAATCAATACTAATACATCCTCTGTATTCATATATCTCAAATCAAATGCCAGAAAGTCTGATAGGTAGGGGAAAAGAAAGAAGATAGAAGAATAGAAGAAATAAGATAAAGAACAGAATCTTAACATGGAATGAATAGTCTATAATAATACAGTGCTCTTTTACAAAAAGCGGAAAAACTTTAAAATATACATACATCAATCAGAGTACACCATGAATCAGCCATAACTGTTATAACAACCTGTCCTTACAACTGTTGATACATACAAGAACATACACATCGGAATAAATAAAAGAATACGATTATACGTCTCGTCACCAACTCCTCTTCTGAAGTTCCAAAGCAATCCTAATCTGATTTACAAGTATACTCAGTTTGACCCGAGCATTACCACAAAATAACACCCGGATCAGGCTAGCAACCACGTGAGATAACTCAACATTTAAGTAACACATATCTCAATACAAAGAGAGGCCGTACGCATATCCGTAACGGTTATCCCCTCAATAACATACAACCATTTATTAGGAGAAGCATAGTTGTAAATAAATAATGTCTAGGGTGTAGAATATAAATAAATTCACATAGAAGAATGGTTAAATTGGTTACATTCGACAACTATTAAGTGTACAAACAAAACTGATGAGGCACGTTCGCAAATTGGATTTTCCCATCGGAGATCTCTCAATACAGATCCGAACTCCATGCACAAGGGCTAGAAAGTACCATCGAGGGTCGTATATCACTAGATAAAATATACCATAAGGTAAACACAATTGGCCCACGCACGAAACACCGGTATGCACCACGTGGAACCAAATGTACCCAACTCTCGTGCGAAACTTCAAAGAGCTCACACACGATTCGATAATTAGCATAAACTAGATATGGAGTCAATGCCGTAGGTTAGCAAAACCCTAGATTGTGCTCCTACTCTATTTTTAGCCATTTCCGATGTCGAGGTTTCGTTTGGCATCTTTCACACGAGTCTTCATCACTCAAACAGAGCCAGAATTCCCAGTTGGAATCCCATAGCTTAATAGATCTTGGAATCATACATAGATTCCTTCGCAGATCTCAGAATCACACATGGATTCCAATACATCAACAGATCTTGGAATCACACATAGATTCCTTCACAGATCTTAGAATCACTACATGTTTTCGAGCATCTCAACAGATCTCGAATCGCCATATCGACTTCACTTCACAACCGCTTCCTAAACATAGAACCCATATACTAGTTTTGAAGTGGTTTTCGAAAGTAGAACACATACCAATCCCGATCTCCTAAAAACCAGTCGATAATTTAAGGTCAAGTTCTATAGTCAATTAACTGACTATGATTCACATAATAGACGATTGTATATGGGAAACAACCTCGCTTAATTTCCATAACGATTGGATAATAATCCAGGACACTATCAAGGTCATGAAGCATGACAAACAACCAAATCACTATCAAGTCACATAGCATGATAATATTCAAAGCACGATTAACTCATATAAGTGGCTTCTAATCCCTTTCCCATTTAATTAATCTTTCACTTATTAAA
This sequence comes from Allium sativum, assembly GCA_030737875.1. Taxonomy (NCBI): domain Eukaryota; kingdom Viridiplantae; phylum Streptophyta; class Magnoliopsida; order Asparagales; family Amaryllidaceae; genus Allium; species Allium sativum. The sequence goes on from CM060921.1 coordinate 693,919,113, forward strand.
ACTTCTATTATTAGTAAAACTACTTTATTCTAATAAAACTCATTTGTCAAATACTACTTCGCTTATTAACTGATAACTCATACTCGATTAATATTCCTTTATTAGTAAAACTTCTTTTAACTAATACAACTTCATTTGTCAAATAAGATCTTGCTTATTAATCAATAAATCATACTCAATTAATATTCCTTTATATACTAGCGTATATATTCAACTTATACATATAAAAGACATAGGTGTATATTCTATGAATTCTTTATTCCTTTATGGTCTTAATACCTAAAAATATTAATATACTTATCCCTTTAGTATAAGCATAAACACAATTCATTTTCAAGATTTCCTTTCTAACTTCAATACATCAAAACGTATTTGTATACTAATCCGTCAGGTATAAGTATAACTATAATTCATTTATAATAATTCTTAAAATATAATCAAACAGCTTAAACCATTGTTTAATAAACAACCTCTTCTCTTTTATGAGTTAAACATCTTATTCCATATCTTTATCCTGATAGATTTCCTATACTTATTTCTGTCTTTAAAACAGTTATTAAAGATCTAAATATATTCAAACTTGTTAAACAGTATATTTCCAGATTAACTATATTCTATGGGTTTAAAAACAAATGTTGCTAAAACACCATTTACAACAAACCCAAATCTATTCCTTTAATATAATTATCTTTAAATGTTTGTTTAAAGATTCGATTAAATTAACTTTAATGATATAATCCAATAGGGTTCAAGATGAATGTAAATAACACATTGTCACGAAAAACCCAAATCCATTTCTATATTTATCCACATCTTTAAAATAGTCCTTTAAAGATGTAAATATCGATAAATATTCAATACGGTGAAATACTGTGATTTCTAAATCATTTATTATAACAGATGTGTTATAATCCAAAATCATTTCCAATCTTATAAAACCATTCCCTTCCAGTTTCCCCATTCCCGTTCCTATTCGTATAATTTCCCAATTCAGTCCCGTTATGCCAAACACACCAATTTGTGTGAAATAGACAAACCCAATATATTATATAAAATAATGAATTTACTTCATGATAATTTCACATATAACAATGTTATATAGTCAATGGGGTCCACAGTTAGGTTTAACACACAATCAATTCATAATACAATATATGAATATAAATATGATAACAATAATATTGAGGAATCCTGTTGGATTCCACCAACCTGTCCCCCTGCATCGCAGTTCATATATCATCACATACATATGTAATATAGTTCAATATTATTATATGGTATAACATTATTGCGATAGGCGTAATTTAAAATCACCATCCATTCCAGTCGTTGATTTCACGCTATTTTATCTAATTTCAAACTAGCGTTTGAAATTAGATAAAATTCCAAACTCCTCCGAATGATTCCAATCCACTACCAACGCGAAGTACTCTTCACCACGATCCCAACGTAATTGACGGTTTGTCAATCGGATGTTGTATGAACTGTTTACGGGCGTTTCAAGTTAAAACATGATTTAATTATAATTAAACTTAATATTTAATTATGAAATTGCTCCTCACCCTCTCAGCACGTGACTCCCCCTTTCTTCCCCAATTACCAAATTCCGCTCCCTCCCTATATCACCACACAGTATCTCACGTGCACCTCCTTCATTGATACAGAGCTCCAATCCATCGTTCTCCAAACTGACTTCACCATCGAATCCCCCGCCTCAAACCACACCTACTCACTATCACCGCATCACCTCCGACAGACCATTTCAAATTCCGGCACTTCCACCCAGCAATGCCAACCCCAAAGTCGCACTTTTCCCAAGAACTCCATTCATCAATCGTTCAAATCCCTGCATCGACCTTAGCCTACTGACCCCCTCCGCTGCTGCTCCGACCCGCTGTGATGAAATCTAAACCCATGCCTCTCCTGTAGCTCCATTCGTACCCCATGCTATCGCAATTTGCATGACACTCTCGTTCATCATCAAACTGTGTCGACCGCACCTCCTTTCCTCTACGATCCCCAATCCAACACCCATTTCCTCTGCCAACCACCGTAGCTCCCCTCCACGTCAGCCCTAGGCCACTGTAGAAAAATCGAGCCCCCTACAAACCCATCACACCTCAAACCAAGCCCACCAGGTTGAAGCTCTCCACCATACAAGCCAATGGACCCAAGGACGCTTGATTTCGTGGAGAAATGAAGTCAATTTAATTGTTTGAAGTTTTAAAAATAAGCGGCCTCCTTTCTTTTGATTTACATAAGAACAAAAGAATTGGAATCAGGTCGTAAGGTAGAAGAGGGTTATTTATAAGGAAATAAAGGGTGAGGATATTTTTAGATATTTTATTTTTAATTTCTATTATAATCCCACCTTGCGCTATAAGTTATCACGACTTCATATCAACCCGGAATTCCACGTAATTTGTTATTTTGCTACATTATAATATTCTAAACTCAAAAAATCTAGTTTCGACGAATTCCGAAACTGTTTGCGAAATCATTATTTTTACTGTAAATAAAATCGAATAAATATCAATCGATTTCCAAACACTTTTATTCTTCGATGATAAATTAATATTATTATTCCCATTCAAATACGAATTTTCATAAGCTTTTAATTAAATTTAATGCCATATTAAATTCCATATTCGATTCAGTTATTTTTAATAACTCATATATTCTGATTTCAAGTTATTCAACTTTTATTTTAATATTTAAATATATTAAATATTCTGGTTCTAAAAACCCAGGTCATTACATTCTTCCCCCCTTAAAAGGATTTCGTCCCGAAATCACAAGTTAAGTAGGATGTAAATAAACCCACTAACTTTACATTAAAAACTTATTTTTCAATATCATGTTAAATTTTTTCTAATGCCCGAAATTTACGGAAAATTTCGCCAGCACCTCCTTTGTACGGCTCGATACTGAAAATCCCAAATACCACGCAGGGCCTTACTCAACCCAAAAAGAAAACCAAAGCCAAGCGGCTACCCATCTCAGGGGCATAAAATCCATCGAACCCAATTTATAACATAAATGTGTACCAAAACCAATTTATAACATAAATGTGTGCCTATTTGTCGGGCAAACAAATCTCCATACATGAAATCAAAAAGTGACTAGCGCCATTTACTTCCATAAACCTTTATATACTTACATAACCCAAAAGAGTTAAGCAATTAAACAAGTAACATGATAACTACAACATGTGCATAAACAATATAGAAATCATATGCAATAACCAATATGATGCAACTGGTGATAATGGTGCGAATCCATAAGCAACAATCATATAACATAACATATCATCATAACCACTAATAATCATAACTCAGGTTTAACCCAGGTTCTGAAACCCAATCACTGCACAAGGATGATAAACAATTCATTAAGCATCACCTTATGCTTAAAAGCCTCAGGTTAATCACTTAACCAATCATTCACGCTACCTTGAACAATTCAAGGATTCAATTCCCGAATTCTCAACAAGTCAACAACATAGCATGAATTATTTACAAAGCCCGTACGATATACATAAGCCATTCGTACGCAATATCAAATTCGATCGCTTGCTCAATCACATGATTTCACGTCTAGACTAGTATCGCTCACTCAATCATTATAGTGCGAACTTAGAACTTCTTGGTTAGAAACCGCCATTCTCTTTACATAGCCATATACTATGATAGAGAATCACGAAATCACATCAAAAATCCCATTCTAATTCGTTGTCGAGAACCGAGTGAAAAATACTAACTTTGATTGGTATAAGCTACCACAAAATCACGCACTCGAATCTGGATCAAACCGCAAAGCGAATAAAATAACCTACATAAATCTTATGTATTCATTCCAATTTATTTAGTATTACTCCAATTATTTTATTCAACTTCATTCTCATACTTAGTATATTCTTCTATACTAATATTCCTTTGTGAACCATATCATAATACTTCAAGTTGTTAACCATTATATACCTTAAAAGTATATACAAACGACCAACTTGTCTTACTTAAATAAGCATGCTAACAAATTTGGACTTTTCTTACTTAAATTCTGAACTACTTCCCATAATCTATATGATTATATTTCTATAGTCCTTTTATCTTGAAATTCTTATTATAAACTGAACTGATTATTTACGCTTATAATCCATTCAACACTTAACACAAATTTCAACATACTCAAATCTTCGCTAAGAGCATAAATACAAAGATGTTCATTTTACTTAACCAAATTGATTCAATAATTTTAAAACAAGTTTAAACCTAATGATTCTCAATTCAATATTCAAAATCTTCGATTTCATTCCTATTTTAGTTTTAAATCACGAACTAACAAACCACGATGTCCTGAAAATTTGATTTAGCCACAACTCGAAATCTACCAAACATCTTCTCACTGAGATGCAAAATCATATAACTCTAATATATACTACATGCATCCATGTACAACTTAATTGAAAATTTCAGAATTGAACTTCCGGATTTCATATTTCAAATAATTTGGATTCAAAAAAGAAATCTATTCAAATCCAAACTGTCATCCATGGTAGCAAGTTCTTACTTAGAAACACAAAAATGAATCTCGATAATGCTGCAGTCATCATCAACATTATTTTCCAGCGACTTGAGTAAGATCAATTCTTTTCTAATCTTTTAAAATCCTTTAAACCCTTTCAAACAATAGTAATATTTCCTGGAGCTTTGAAAACCATTTTCAAACTTACCGAAATTCTAGGTTCTTTAATTTTCAACTCAATTTCAATTCATACTCATAAACATCATTTATAAAATACACTTGTAATTTCCTGTTTAAGTTCGATTTAAACAACTTCCATTCAGATTTAATTCTGACCCAACATCATTACTGAACACCTTATAGTCAAATCGTGAAACTGAATTCACAAAGTGTTCATTTCTAATGTTCACATCATTATCAATCTACCTAATCCATGCAAGACAATGAATAAGAATACTCTTATCCAAACACAGTAGTCCAAACCCATAAACTGGTCGGGTATAACTACAAATAAACCAATAAACGATAATAATTATATATCATTATTCTTAGCAACCAACTCATCCATATAACTAAATTTAGCTATGAAAACTTTCTTTATATATAAAATATATAAATCTTGGTAACTTATTTCATTTACCAAATTCAAAACAATATCGACTTGAATGACTTGTTCGATTGTTTCGGAATCTTCATCAAAATGATGATCAGTCGACCGATTCAGATCCAGAATTTAGACTTACAAATCAAACCACCCAATACAAAATATTTTGTATTCATTAACAAGTACACGCCCATATATATAATATACATACTCTCAGAACTCAATCTAGGGTATTATTAACTCTATCTCTAGTGAGCTATAACCTCATACAAGCCTAGGTGTTCGCTAAACCTAAGCTTTGATACCAAATGTAACGACTCGACCTTTCGGCTCTCGAAAATCAATACTAATACATCCTTTGTATTTATGTATCTCAAATCAAATGCTAGAAAGTCTGAAAGTTAGGGAAAAAGAAAGAAGATAGAAGAATAGAAGAAAGTAGATAAAGAATAGAATATTACAACGGAACATATTGTAACACCCCACCTCCGCTAGGGTCACTCTTTCGGGGGCACTAGCTTCTGGGGGGCGTTAGAACTGGGTAAGCATGCATAATGATATATCAAGGCAGAACTGGAACATAAATATATATGTAAAACAGAGTAAGTGAGAATAAAACAGCGGAATATCTCAAACCATCTCAAAACAAGTCTAGTACATCATAAAGTCATCTGCCAAAATAAATATGTCTAGTACAACATAAACAGAAATACTGAAATACATAGTGCTATCCCCAAAAATAAAAGTGATAAACCATAGCGAGCTCAATGTCCAGACATACATGAGCTATCCAGCGAACAAGCAAGCGATCCAAGCTAAGCACCACTGTTCCCTCCCTGAGAACCTGGGGGGGGGGGGGGGGAAACGGAAGAAAAGAAGCGAAAGAAAACAGGTCAGTCACAAAGACTGGTAAGCCCTACTACGATCAGTCTATAAACTAATAAAGTTAACATCATGATGGAAACTGAGATGAACATACTGGCAATAGATAAAGGTGTCATCACATAAAGAAGATTAAGCTTTGCACCACAGTGTACTAGCAAACTAACATAACAGGTATTGATCCCTCAGCCCAAACTTTGGCCCAATAGCATGAGGTGACCTTAATACAAGGTCCAAGCAAACGGTCTAGTCGATCGGCTCCCTATAAGCCTAACACGTCAAGTGTTGGTGTCCATACGGCCCACATATGGATGTAGTCAGACTGTGCTGGGTCCACCTTCGGGTGTATCAAGCCTTCGGGTGTCAACCCCAGACACTGAAGCAATAATGCACAGTCTAAACCTACTGGTACCCGTGCCTCGAGTTTGTCCAATACCGGACTACGTGCACGTCCGTAGCCCGCCTGGACCCGCACCGCTGTACCACTCAGCCGTCGCTTTGGTCGCTTACATCAGTCCAGTAATCGTGCCCCGCCCTAGCCTAGCCTCTAGGGTTGTGATGATACCAAACTGGGATTACTGCTGGAACAGACCACGTTGCTAGGGTTTCCTAAGAGGGTTAAGTGCGGTTTAACCCTTCACTAATCATGGATTAAATTGGTTAAGTGTAACGGATAGTTCACAACTTAACCCCATTTCAATCCCTCAAACCCCCAAATGGATTAAATTGGTTAAGTGTAACCGACAGTTCACAACTTAACCCCATTTCAATCCCTCGAATCCCCAAATTGGTTAACTATTAGTGGACCCTGACTTAACCCTAATCATGAGGCATTAATTAATTTAATGCACCTTAACCTCTCACATTAGACTTTGTTGTGGTTACCTAGTTAAGCCGGTGGGTTCCGGGTAGATTTACACCACAACTTGGTCTAACCTCGGGTCTTGGCAACACATGACCAACTTCTCACATTGGGTCCTATTGTTTGTAGCCACTAGTTACGCCGGTAGGTTCCGGGTAGAATTACGCTACAAACTCAACCCAACCTCGAGTTGGCCACACTTATGTTTTCTAAGTGTCATATCCACTTTATTTCAAAACATAATTACAAGTCAACAAATACTTGGGTAGACCTAACTTAATAGGTAAATTCCCAAGGGGTAGACCTAACTTAATAGGTAAATTCCCAATCTTATATTTTCATGTATTTTAAGTTTACCCAAACCCCCCAACGTCATTCTATCGCTTACATATTCGTAATAACGCATAAAGGATAGGAAGAGGGAACTTGGCATAACATACATGATGAACTTGCATATCACAACAAACATGCATAACATGTTAGACTTGTATAACTTAGCATAGTGAACTTGCATATTACCATAAACATGCATAACATGTTAAACTTGCCTAACATGGCATATGGGACTTGCATAAACATGCATAACTTGTCAAACATGCGTAACATGTCATTGTGAACTTGCACAAGCATGCATAACTTATTAAACATGCATAACATGGCATAATGAACTTGCATAAGTATGCATAACTTATTAAACATGCATAACATGGCATAGTGAACTTGCATAAACATGCATAACTCAATAAACTTGCAAATCATGGCATAGTGAACTTGCATAAACATGCATAACTCAATAAACTTGCAAATCATGGCATAGTGAACTTGCATAAACATGCATAACTCAATAAACTTGCAAATCATGGCTTAGTGAACTTGCATAAACATGTATAACTCAATAAACCTGCAAATCATGGCATAGTGAACTTGCATAAACATGCATAACTTGTTAAACTTGCAAATCATGGCATAGTGAACTTGCATATTACCATAAACATGCATAACATGTTAAACTTGCCTAACATGGCATATGGGACTTGCATAAACATGCATAACTTGTCAAACATGCGTAACATGTCATTGTGAACTTGCACAAGCATGCATAACTAATTAAACATGCATAACATGGCATAATGAACTTGCATAAGTATGCATAACTTATTAAACATGCATAAATCCCAACTTTCATCACATATTAACTTTAGAGTTTCTAAAATGAAGGTAAGAGGGCTTACAAATATTATGAAGACACAAATCTACTAATAAAGATTGAGAAGCCCTTCATGCAAGCATATAAAAACCCAAAACAAAGCTCCAATAAGAAAACTCTTAACAAAAATTCCAAAAACTCTAGCTTAGCCAATAAAGCTTGCAACTTGATGATGTATGCAAGCTAATGATCATTCATACAACTTAGAAATGCTTGTATGAACATCAAAATCTTCATAGGAATGATTTTTGAAGAGGGTGGAGGCTAGGGTTCTTAAGTGGAGGCCATTTGAGAAATCAATTTGCCATAGTTTAGCTACTAGAATGAATAAATTAGGTTTTAGGGTAGGATTAGGGTCTTATTTATAGAAGATTGAAGTGTTTTTAGCCCTAGGATTAACCCTAGGTTAGTTTAGGTCCATCAGATTTCAGAAGTCTCCAGAACTAAGCCACACAACCAGACCAAGACCCAAAATGGTGCGCCAGGCAAAACTGCCCGGCCACCCTGTGTCGACAGGGCTGTCGACACCCTGGGGACCCTGTCGACATGCCTGTCGACATGGGGGTCCTGGCGGGAATTTTCCCGCCTGCGCCAGTTTGCCCTAATTTCCAACTTGAACTTGAAGTTCAAATTTGTTTTTGACATGGAAATTTCTGAAAACTTCAACGGGCCTTAACTGGGTCATACGGACTCCGATTTTCGAAAACTCGGACTCTATTTCGCGTATTTTTCCGAGACGAACGCAATGGCATAGCCCGTTTCCCTTGATTCAGATTTTAGAATTAAATTCTGCCTCGATTTATGTTATAACAGGTTATTGAAAATACGGGTTGTTACACATATAATCTATAATAATAAAGTGCTCTTTTATAAAAAGCGTAAATACTTTAAAATATACATACATCAATCAGAGTACACCATGAATCAGCCTGAACAGTTATAACAACCTTTCCTTACAATTGCTGATACGTACAATAACATATACAGCGGAATAAATAAAAGAATACGAGTATACGTCTTGTCACCAACTCCTTTTCTGAAGTTCCAAAAGAATCGAAATCTGATCTGTAAATATACTCGGTCTGACCCGAGCATTACCGCAATTTAACACCGGATTAGGCTAGCAACCGCTCAAGATAATTCAATATTTAAGTAACACATATCTCAATACAATGAGAGGCCGTATGCATATCTGTAACAGTTATCCCCTCAATAACATCCAACCATTTATTAAGAGAAGTATAGTTGTAAATAAATAATGTCTAGGGTGTAGAATATAAATAAATTCACATAGAAGGAATGGTTACATTGGTTACATTCGACAACTATTAAGTGTACAAACAAAACCGATAAGGCATGTTCACATATTGGATTTTCCCATCGGAGATCTCTCAATACATATCTAAACTCCATGCACAAGGGTCAGAAAATACCTCCGAGCGTTGTATATCTCTAGATAAAATATACCATAAGGTAAACACAATTGACCATGCACGAAACATCGGTGTGCACCACGTGGAACCAAATATACCCAACTCCTGCGTGCAACTTCAAAGAGCTCCCGCACGATTCGATAATTATCATACATTGGATATGGAGTCAATATATCCTATCGTAGGTTAGCAAAACCCCAGATTGTGCTCCTACTCTGTTTTTAGCCATTTTCAATGTCGAGGTTTCATTCGGAATCTTTCACACGAGTCTTCATCACTCGAACAGAACCATAATTCCCAGTTGGAATCCCACAACTCAATAGATCTTGGAATCACACATAGATTCCTTCGCAGATCTCAGAATCACATATGAATTCCAATAGATCAATAGATCTTGGAATCACACATAGATTCCTTCACAGATCTTAGAATCACTACATGTGTTCAAGCATCTCAACAGGTCTCGAATCGCCATATAGACTTTACTTCACAACAGCTTCCAAAACATAGAACCCGTATACTAGTTTTGAAGTGGTTTCAGAAAGTAGAACACTTACCGATCCCGGTCTCCTCAAAACCAGTCGATAATTTAAGGTCAACTTCTATAGTTGATTAACCAACTATAATTCACATAATAGACGATTGTATATGGAGAACAACCTCGCTTAATTTCCATAACAATCGAATAATAATCCAAGGCACCATCAAGGTCACGAAGGATGATAAACAGCCAAATCACTATCAAGTCACATAGCATGATAATATTCAAAGCACGATTAACTCATATAAGAGGCTTCTAATCCCTTTCCCATTTAATTAATCTTTCATTAATTAAAAATTCTATTATTAGTAAAACTCCTTTTAACTAATAAAACTCATTTGTAAAATACTTATTCGCTTATTAACCGATAACTCATACTCGATTAATACTCCTTTATTAGTAAACTTCTTTTAACTAATACAACTTCATTTGTCAAATAAGACCTCGCTTATTAATCAATAACTCATACTCGATTAATATTCCTTTATATACTAGCGTATATATTCAACTTATACATATAAAAGACATATGTATATATTTTATGAATTCCTTATTCCTTTATGGTCTTAATACCTAAAAATATTAATATACTTATCCCTCTGGTATAAGCATAAACACAATTCATTTTTAAGATTTTCTTTCTAACTTCAATACATCAAAACGTATTCGTATAGTTATCCCCCCCGGTATAAGTATAACTATAATTCATTTCTAAGAATTCTTAAAATATAATCAAAGAGGTTAAACCATTTTTTTTAATAAACTACCTCTTCTCTTTTATAAGTTAAACATCTTATTCCATATCTTTATCCTGAAATATTTCCTATGCTTATTTCTATCTTTAAAATCAGTTATTAAAGATCTAAATATATTCAAACTCGTTAAACAATATATTTCCAATTTAACCATATTCTATGGGTTTAAAAACAAGTGTTGCTAAAACACCTTTTACAACAAACCCAAATCTATTCCTTTAATATAATTATCTTTAAATGTTTGTTTAAAGATTCGATTATATTAACTTCAATGATATAATCCAACAAGGTTCAAGACGAATGTAAATAACAGATTGTCGACAAACCCAAATCCATTTCTATATTTATCCACATCCTTAAAATAGTCCTTTAAAGATGTAAATATCGATAAATATTCAATACGGTGAAATACCATGATTTCTAAATCAATGATTACTGTTATAATCCAAAATCATTTCCAAATCTTATAAAACCATTCACTTCTAGTTTCCCCATTCCCATTCCTATTCGTATAATTTCCCAATTCAGTCTTGTTATGCCAAACGCACCAGTTTGTGTGAAATAGACAAACCCAATATATTATATAAAATAATGTATTTACTTCACAATAATTTCACATATAACGATGTTATATAGTCAATGGGGGTCCACAGTCAGGTTTAACACACAATCAATTCATAATACAACATATGAATATAAATACAATAACAATAATATTGAGGAATCCTGTTGGATTCCTCCAACTTGCCCCCGCATCACAGTTCATATATCATCACATACATATGTAATATAGTTCAATATTATTATATGGTACAACAGTATTGCGATAGGCATGATTTAAACTCACCATCCATTCCAGTCGTTGATTTCACGCTATTTTATCTAATTTCAAACTGGCATTTGAAATTAAATAAAATTCCAAACTCCTCAAAAAGATTCCAATCCACTGCCAACGCGAAGTACTTTTCACCACGATCCCAACGCAACTGATGGTTCGTCAATCGGATGTCATATGAATTGTTTGCATGCGTTTCAAGTTAAAACATGATTTAATTATAATTAAACTTAATATTTAATTACAAAATTGCTCCTCACCCTCTCAGCACATGAATCCCCCTTCTTCCCCAATTACCAAATTCTGCTCCTTCCCTGTATCACCACACAGTATCTCGCGTGCACCTCCTTCATTGACACGGAGCTCCAGTCCATCGTTCTCCAAACCGACTTCTCTATCGAATTCCCCACCTCAAACCGCACCTTCTCACTATCACCACATCACCTTCGATGGACCATTTCAAATTCCAACACTTCCACCTAGCAGTGCCAAACCCAAAGTCGCGCTTTGCCCAAGAGGCCCATTCATCACCAAATGGACATCGTTCAACTCCCGACATCGACCCTGGCCTGCTGACCCCCTCCGCTGTTGCTCCGACCTCCTATGATGAAATCCGAACCCATGCCTTCCCTGTAGCTCCGTTCATTCCCCTACTGTCGCAGATTTCATGACACTCTCGTTCATTACCAAACTGTGTCGACCACACCTCCTTTCCTCCATGATCCCCAATCCAACACCCATTTCCTCTACCAACCACCGTAGCTCCCCTCCACGTCAGCCCTAGGCCACTATAGAAAAATTGAACCCCCTACAAACCCATCGTACCCCAAACCGAGCCCACCAGGTTGAAGCTCTCCACCATTCGAAGCCAATGGACCCAAGGATGCTTGATTTCGTGGAGAAATGAAGTCAATTTGATTGCTTGAAGATTTAAAAATAAGCGGCCTCCTTTCTTTTGATTTACAGAAGAATGAAAGAGTTGGAATTAGGTCTTAAGGTAGAAGGGGGATATTTATAAGGAAATAAAGTGTGAGGATATTTTTAGATATTTGTAGATATTTTATTTCTCATTTCTATTATAATCGCACCTTGCGCTATAAGCTATCACGACTTCATATCAACTCGGAATTCCACGAAATTTGTTATTCTACTACATTATAATATTCCAGACTCAAAAAATTCCAGTTTCGTCGAATTCTGAAACTGTTTGCGAAATCATTACTTTTACATGTAAGTAAAATCGAATAAATACCAATCGATTTCCAAACACTTTTATTCTTCGATAGTAAATTAATATTATTGTTCTCCTTCAAATACGATTTTTCATAAGCTTCTAATTAAATTTAATTCGTTATTAAATTCCATATTCAATTCAGTTATTTTTAATAACTCATATATTCTGATTTCAAATTATTCAACTTCTATTTTAATATTTAAATAAATTAAATATTCTGGTTCTAAAAACCTGGGTCATTACACCTTGGGTCTTAAGTAATTGAAAGAATTCGCCCTTATCTTATACTGGTAACGAGGCCTTAAGTCACTATATATAAATAATTTACCTCCTTACGAAATAATGAATAGTTGGAAGCCTGCCTCTTAATCTTTGGTAATTGGTTGAATTTTGTTTAAAGGATTCATACTATTGCGTAAATGTTCTATCTTAGTATTACGATATTGTTATCTTTGGGGATACTACCCTGGGTATGTTAGTTAGTTGTCGTGCGTAAATCTTTACGAGGCTTGAATATAATTACTAGCATTTTTAGGCATATGTTTTTGTTGAGACCAGACATAATACATTTGTTTATTGCAGACAGTGTTATACGTTTTCTACTCACCAGAACTTGTTGTTCTGACCCCAGTCCTCATAACATCTCTCGCATTTGCTTCGAGGAAGAAAGGTCTCCGTAAGTGTTCAAGTTTGGTTTTCGGTTCTTGTTCTCTCATGCTCGATATCGTTGTGGCGATTTTATTTAATATAGTTTCCCTGGTCGCTATTAGTTATCTATCTTTTTTCCGCTGTGAGTTCGTTTGTCTTTTACTCTGATTATGCTCATGCTCGTTATTTGCAGGTACCAGATTTATACTCTTCATGCTTGGATGAGTTTGAGTTTCGATTTTTATCGAAATTCGGGCTTAGAAAAGTGCCGGGTGTTACATTTAGTATCAGAGCTTATGTTTAGATAATCAGAGGAATTAATAAATTAGGATTAGTAAGAGAACACATTCGAATTTATTTTCTATTTTCTTTCGTCTTTGTTACTTAACTCTAAATTACTTCAAAGATGTTGTAGTCGTTGGCCTATTTAATTAAGATAGGTTTTACACAACTAAGAGCTAGAAGTGTTTTGAGTTCAAGCTTTCAGCCAAACCCGATTTACCCCACGATGAATTTGACGATTTTAAGATCATAAGGACGACATATGGTTAATCCCGTAGATTTGAGCTTGGTGACTGGACAAAATGCTAACTCCAATTGAGATAGTCATGATTTCTTGTTTTTGGTTTTGTTTTGGGAGTTCCTACCAATGACCTTTTTCTTCGTCTTAACCGGGAAGTTCATGTTTAATGTGTGTTATAGTCTGGATATTTTTTTGAAAGATTTATTTATTTGAGCCCTAGGTCTTACATTTGGAGAGATTCCGGTTTATTAAAACTATTTTTGAAATTAAAAAGGTGTTCCAGAAATTTAAACTATGTTTTTGAAATATTGTTTTATAAATTAAATCTAACCATGTTTCAGATTGTTGTGTTTTGTGAAATTTTAATAAATAATCCATTTTGATGGAAAAGAAAGAATTTGAAAATAAAAAGGAATAAGCCTCGAAATTCAAAAACTGTAATTACCCATTCGTCGTGATTTTTAATATTCCTCTTTTCTAATATTTTATATGATTTATAGAAATTATCACAAATAAACTTTTTAAGATCTAATAAAAGAAATCTCGATAATCCAGAGCATGGAATGGTTTTTCCAGTTCGTAGTATAAGCTGTAATATAAAATTTTAAATATAGATTTATATTATGAGATCCTCCATTGGAAATAAAAAATTAATATCGAAAAGTTTTCAAAATTTTCTCTTGAAAAAGACTATAGAAATTTCTATTCACTTCAGGGTGTTTGGCATCGTAAATTGTTCATGTCATTTGTCAGCTAGGTAAGAGGAAATTTGTTTTATACTATTTTGGATTTGCAGCTAAGTTTTATTTTTGAGAATTTGTTCGTTTGATGGGAGAAACTATTTCGGGGTGTTAGGAAAAACATTTCTCGTCTTAGCGAATGATGGACGTCAACTGAGTTGGGAAGGCGATGCGATTCTTTTATTATTTAATTTTAATTTTCCAAAGTCAAACCAGCCCATCGGGTTAGGGTTAAAGTTGTACCATAAAAGGGTCAGGCAGTCGACCGGGCGGTTAACCACCCTCCTTCAATTCAGTCGACCATTCTATCTGTTTGGGTGTGACCTGAGCTTAGAGCGATGTAAATCGATTTCCAACAGCCAAAACCACATCCCCTAGCTCCTCCAAGCCAAAATCGAATGTTTGAGCTCCATTCCTCCTCTAATCACTAACAAAATTCTTGCATATCAAATCTTGGCCCTCCTATACTCCAAATCTGGACTTTCCTTCGTCGATTTCGTTGATTTCTCATTGGCCCTTTCTCGAGCTTCTAATGTGCTTGCACACCACACTGGTCTTACGCCTTTGGAGGCCGCATGGTTAGACTGCAACCCGAGGAAGTTAGAAACTTATTGAAAAATGGCAAATTTCGAGTTTCACCAACGACGCCTTGTGAAATTCTTTGGTTTCTCCCCTTTTCTCTTAGAGGAGCTATTCATTGCAGTAGGCCTGACACTGATCTTGTGCCATGACACCTTTGAGCGCGAGTGCTATCCCCGCGGTATCCATCTTTTCTGACCCCCAGATGGCTGTTAACTTTCATGAAGGTTCGAGTTTGATTCGGTTTAAGGTGAATGGGATCCATATTGAGTTCACCGACCAGGACTTGGCTGAGATCTTAGGTATTTCCATTGTTGGAGCGGATTTGGACAAAATTGAGATGATGGACCCTCTGATCCTCTCTCGCATCTCGGATGGAGCTACTGGTGCTTGGGACATCAGTATTTTGCGACCCATCACCCATTTAGTTGTGCGCATTATTCAGCAACATTATTCCTAGGATAGGAAGCCTCGAGAAAATCTATTCTTCAGTGCGTCAAGCCACTTGTGCTATTATTGGCAGAACATCCATCAATTAGACGCACACATTGATGATCCATCTCTTCGAGCCTTCAGTTGGACTTCAAGGACCCACTTCCCGTGTAGTCATCTTTTCACTTGTGTCTTTCGACACTTTCCGATGAATCTTCATAGGGAATCAACAGTCAAGGACCTCTACCGCCATTGATCATGCCTCTCTTAAGAGGATGGGCATCCAGCCGCTTGCTGCTCCTTCTCTAATTCCTGCACCTCCCCTCCAATCGAGCACCATCAACAACAATCACCCGCAGCTGACCAAGAGAGCCCTGAGATTGCCACCCTACGTCAGATCCAGGAAGAGCTCCGCGAGGTTCGCAAGGAGCAACATCGACAGATGCACAAGATTGGATTCATTTCTTCTTTGCTATGTTCCTAGGGCAGACACGGCAATGGATCAAGTTCCAACCGTGGTGCTCGCTTATAGGCGGTATCTTTGTATGTTGTACTGTGTATCTTTTCATTTCCAGCATTTGGTTATTGTGGTAGTTATTTTTGTAACTATTAGTATTGTTGTTTCTGTAAATTGCCCAACGATGTAATGAGATTTCATACATGTTTGTCATCACGCTCAATTGTATTTGAATTAGAAGTGAAATCTCTTCTTCTTACCTAACTAACAGTTATTGTAGAGCTGGAAAGTATAAAATTCCACAGTGGACAAATTTTAGCAAGTGACAGATTTTTGCATAGTTTCGTCATGGGTATATTTATTATTTGTCAGCTGTTCCTTTTTGAGCTAAAATTTATTTTGATTTTTGTGTGTGGTTTGGATTTTTGCATTTTTCCACGTAACTGATTTCTTTCCATGCCAACATGTGACTTGAATCGTTTAAGTTTCCATAAAATATTTTTTTTGAAATTTTTGCAAATGCTATTTGATTTTTTTGTATTTTTTTTACTGATTTACTTTCTTTTAATCCGATTTATGTCAAAACATGGATTTGTATATGATAGTTTACGTATGTTTAAACATCCGTTTTGTATAAAAATAGATAGTTTAAATGTAGTAAAGCCCACAATACCAAAATTGTGTTTTTATGCGAATCTTATAAGGAAAGTAAACATTATCAAAAAGGAAATTTAGAATTTACATAAGAATTTTTAAAGTGGGAATTTATTTTTATGGAAAATTTCTATTTTTATAGTCATAAAGGTAGATTTTGGATGGTTTTTTTTCTTGTTTTAGCGGTGCATTAGGGACATGCATTAAAGACGTTAACGATAGCAAGGAAAGGTTGTTCTAGCCATGAAAATGTTGTTTTCATACTTTGTCGACGATGCACACGAGTTATTAATTAACTAGTTTTACATTTAGACTTGTCTTAAGCCTCCTATGCAGTCATTCTCAGAGTATTTTAGGGTTATTGAGGTAAAATTCCACTGTAGGATGAGAATTGGAACATTTATAAGTGGAAAGAACGTTGAATTTCTCTGCTTTGATCTTCTTTTTCAGGCTTAGGGGAAATTAATAGGAAACAGTTTCGATTCGTTGATGTGTTGGATGGTAGGGTTTGGATGCAAAATTGGATGCTTCACACTTCTACTCGTAATCGCGTGAGGGTTATGGAAGAAAAATGTTTTCAAAAATAAGCATTCATGTAGAACTGCCTATATATATATTTTAGGATGTTTGCATCATGTTTTAAAAAATGAAATGCATGCACACAGGTGGATCCAATTTAGGATCATTATGCATGCATTTTTATGATTTCAACTCATTATATACACTATGCAATGTGCACGCTTGTTGCAAAATTGGATGTACGCTAATTGGCTGTGCGGTTTAGGATATCTAGGTGCCAACACTATGACTTTGTCATTGTTAAAATTTCAGGATGAAATATCTTTTAGGGAGGGGAGAATGTAACTACCCAAAAATTTATCGATAAGTAATTAAGTTATTTAATTCGATTTCCAAAAATAGAATTTTCGCAAACAATGGAATTTGACCATGAAACTTGCACCGTTACATTCATGATGGAATTCTGGTCAATTTTCATGTGTGAAACTTTGCGAACGGAGTCCGTATGAAAAAATTAGGGATGAAATGCGAAAACGAACGGAAAATAAATATATCTGAGTACATAATAACTCATTGCCATTTATAACCTGCATCACTGAGCAGTTTCGACCCAAGGCGGTCAACTCCTTAGTCAATTACTGGCCAGCGACAGCTAAGTTTAGAGGAGTATTTATGTACGTAAATTTTATATTAATGGATAGATCTTTATATTATATCTGACAACTTAGGGTCATTCCCACACCTGTAAATAAAAGGCTAGAACCCCACTCTTTTGCTTATATTTTTTGGAGGCAGCAACGAAGCACTGCCGTTTTCAATTCTCCAATCTCTTCTAGAATTCTAAAACATAAATCTATTCAAATCAAACAAACAAGGATTGAAGATATTGAATCCAAATCTGCACAAAAGGTTTTGGTTTTACGAATAGGTAATTTATAGTATTAAATTTCCTTCTTCTTTTTCCTATTCTTCTTTCAGATCTACAAATCTGAATCTGTGTTTGTAAATCTCCTTTGTAAATAAATTGTAGATCCGTAGGATTTGGAAATTGTAAGACTAATAGCTGTGTTAGATTTAGATTTAGATTTGGAAGCTTTAAAGTGAGTGAGAAATATATACATTGTTTATAATAACTTATATAATTCATTTGTGTCGATTCTGAAAAATATGCCTAAAAGTTATCAGATTTGTTTATTGTGTCAAATCTTAAATATCGTGAATATAGGTTAAGTATAAATTGTAGAGCTTTTAATAGTATATCATCATCTTGCCTACACCTGTTCTTATATTATTTGTGGTTATTGTAAGCACATTGGATCTGAAAATTAGTCCCAAAATTTTGATTGGAAGTATAATATCTTATTCTAGATTCATAGGAATTCGGTGTTGATTTATAATTGTGCAATTTTGGTTAAAATAATAATAATAATCTTGTTTGTATTTGATATTATTTGAGGTTTTCCTTATTATATTAAATTTATTTATTTTTCTCTTTTTGCATTAAAAGGAACCTTTTGAAGTCTACAAGGAACATAAATAAATCAAACAAGAAGAGATGTGCAAATTCATGCATTTGTATACGTAGTTTTCAACATCTATTCTAAATAAAATATTAAACTATTTCCTTGGAATTTGAAATGCATCAGTTTTCCTCTTTTAAGTAATTTAGGCAAATTTAAAATAATTACAGTAAATAACCTTTTATAGGATTTTGAATCTTAAACCAAGATCAAACACAAAAAAGGTGTTTTGGTCGATAGTTTATGCAAGAAGATAAATAAAAATGTTAATAAAATAAATTTTGTAACTACAAGAATTCGACGCTTAAAATATAAATAAATATAATATTATCTGATCCTTCCAAATATATGTAAATAACACCATTTTATTAAATAAATGTTGTTTGATTGTTGTATGTGTTTGAATTTGAAGTGTTTCCATTTCATGGCAATGAATGTATGGTATTAAGCTCATAATAAATGGAAAGCGACCATTGTAGAACTAAATATGGAATCTATTGCTAAAACAAAAAGGTCATAAATAAAATAATAACTATTATAACCATGTACGTGTTTGGAGAAATAAATTGAATACAGAAATAGATGCCAAATTGGTTACAATTTAATTTGTAATTAGGGATTATGGATTTTAACTCCAACTAGGGAGATAAATAAGCAATAAACTTATGAATATATCTATGTATTTTCAAATAAGAATCAAATGGAATGAAACTAATATAGAAATGTTTGGCAGTTACAAATATTATATTAAAGCTTGAATGAGACTAATATAAATGGAATTTAATAGGATAATAAATGCTTATGAAAATATTAACATTAGGATCATAAATGGCATATTATCTAAATAGTAATAATAAATAGAATTAAAGGAATTAATGGGGATTGATTGTCATATTATATGCAAAATCCAATAAGAAAATAAACAACTAAACTTCATAGGTCAAGAAGTTATAGGTTTCCTTGTTTTATTCTAGTTAGTCTAGAAATAATATATTTAGAAATAAGGATTGGACTTAGTAGGTTAATGATGCAAGGTTAGTTGCCTTATTCGATAGAAGTCTGCACTTTCCATTAGTTAGATATATGTACAACTGATGTGATATATCATTAACCATAGGAACCCATGATAATAGTTATTTGCGCAGTGATAATTATTGTTGGTTCTAGATTAACCCTAAAGGGGGGGGGGGTTGAATAGGGTTCATTGAATTTTTACCCGATATTAAAAATATTACTGCACAGATTGCAACAGAGAATATAAATGCAGGAAAGAAATAACACAGATTTTACCCAGCTTTAACAAACCCTGCCAACTGCCGCATCACCAAGATTTCTATTAGGTATTAAAACAAATCCCGCTTACAATACCCTGTAAACTCGCAAACCCTGGTCCTGCTCTAATCCAATGCTCAAAACCCTAGATTGGCCTTTTCCCCAAGATCAGATTTCCCCCAGATTACAAACCGTAACCTGTAAACCCTAACAATAAATCCTATTGCTAGTAAACCCTAGTTTTTACAGAAAACTAGAAAAACTAATGGTCAAGTACACAAGAAATTAAAAACAAAACAATATAAAATAAAAACTAAAAAACCCTTAAGCCCTTAATAACAAACAAGCATGCCCCTTTATTTATTTCTTAGCAAAGCTTTGTCTTTAAAAATGTCAACCGCACAAAATTAGGGTTTTCCCCTAAATTCGCGTTTTCAAAAAAAGGATTGCTTTGGAAATTTTATCTGAAGCTTCGAATGAATGATGCTTGGCTTGTCGATCTGATTAGGGTGCTTGCGATCAATAACAATTATGAGTAATTTGAATTGATTTTTCTTTTGCTTTTGATTTCGTTGCTTTTGTTTTCAAAACCCTTCTTGCCAATGATGAATTGGTTAAATATATAGGGTTAAAAGCCCTTATGCATCTCTGACTTAATACGTGGCTTGATTTGCAAAAATGCTTGATTTATTTTCTAATTTGTTGCCTTTTGTTGCCTTTGAATTCTTTGATTGATTGGAACATGTTGTGAGTAAGCACTTGATTTCGAACACATGAATTGAATCATTCAAATAATTTTTGCCAAAATTGTTACGGTGAATTTCTGGAAACAAAACAAATTGTTTTCTTGCCATTTCTGGATTTATTTATAAGCCATGAATTCCTTATTGATTCTTGAAAGTAGTCGAATGAATTTCTGGCCCAAAATTGTTTGTGCATTTCTAGAAACTCTTTTAAAACCATGAATATTTTCTTTTAATTCCTAGAGACAAATATGTCGACCAATTTCGGAATTCTCTAAAAGTCGCTTGCCAAAGTTGAACGTTCAAAATCTTGAAATAAAACTGTAGATTTCTGAAAGCAAATAAGATTGTTTCTTGCTAAAAATTATTTATGTGATTAAAATGGAGATTCCTTGCCAAAAAACTTAAATGTGATTTTGTTAAGACAAAACCTATCTATTTAAAAACTGCATGATTTTCTATGCTTCGCTGAATCATCATCAATTGATAATTGCCAAATTTATATTCATTTCTGGAAATATGGAAATATTGGTTCTCAAAAAATAGTTTCCCAACTTAACACTTGAAACCAAAAAAATTATCTCCTTCCAGTGTTGAGTTAGTGATTTTTTGAGAGATATTTGCTTTTTGTTTACTGAAATTTTTTCGACCAGTTTCTTTGGCATTTTATGTTGACATGATTATTTTTGGCACGTATATTTGGTACATATATATATGTATATACATATATTCACAAAAGTGTGTTGTACATACATATCAATGAAGTTTCCTTATTACATAGTATGTTGACATTGCCATGTTGTTGCAACCTTGTTCATTGTGTATCTTTACTATTCTCATGCAGCAATGTACATATCTATTTGGCTCTTCATGTACACTACGTGAACACCCTTGTTGTATTTGGTCAGTGCATTCACGTTTCGACTTGATATGTATTTTCCAGTTCCCATGTCCATTTGTCGTTGTGTTAGAGCCATGCGTCTGTTACGTGTATACGTGGTCTTTGGCACTATGTATATGCTGATGTTTGAGTCATTGTTGAGTTTCCATTTTGTATTTTCTATTGAGTTGGACCTGTTCTGCTTGAATGGATTCATGATCCTTGAGCTTGAGTTTGTATTGCATTTCGCCCACACTGCTTCCATATATATATATATATACACACACACACACACGCTTGATGCCATTTTGTTAAACCATTTCTGAACATTTGCTCAACCACCTATGCAAATGTGTGAACATGCTCTTGTATTCTTTTTTCATTGTTTATCTACCACGACGTTTGTACTTTTTGTGACCATTCCACTTGAAATGTTTGAATTTAAATCTGTCATGTGTCTTCTTCATGATGATCTGTTTGCATACATGATTTTATGTATTGCTGTAACATTGCATTGTCTTGTGTACCATTCTGCTTCATCTCTTGTTTATATGCCACTGTGTATATACATACAATGTATGTATATATGTGCATGTAAATCTTCATTGCTGGGCTTGAACACTGATCAGCCATTTGTGTGTATTTGTGACTTGGCAACTCCCTTCTTGTACATGTCCCCTGAACCATTTCTTGTGTATTTGTGGGACTGTGATATTGAATCAGTTTGTATCATGGATGGTGTACTTTGGCATTGGCTTGATCTTGTGATCCCTGGCATGAGTTTGTACATGTATCCAGCTTGTGCATGTACATATGTCATTTGTAGCGCACGACTTGCCTGGCTTTGTATGTTTGTTGCATTGAAGAATGCTCATCACTGTTGTACAATTTTATGTATGTATATCACAAACACATACACATATATGTATAAATTTGTATTTGGTGTACACTAAGCATATCAAACTTGATATATTTGTCCCCCACTGTTTCAATGATTGACCATCTTGCCCATGCATAAAAAATACGCGTATATACATACACATGTATGTGTATACATGTATTGCGCACATGCATAATATATATATATATATATATATATTTTTGTGTGTGTGTGTGAGAACTAGAGACGATGTCTACCTTATGGTATTTATAGTGAATCCCTATGAAATCACAAGCTGTCGAGACATAGATGGATGAATATGCATATCAGATCAAGTCAGTAAATACGATGAGAAACATACCAAAATTATGAGGAAAATAAATTTTAAAAATAAAATTATATCTTCTAGAATTTAAAATTATTTTGTTCCAGATTACTGCGTGTGTTTCTGTGACAGGTAAGTAGGTGACTAGACTGACTGAGAAGCTGTCAGAAGACAAGTGTGTCAATGTATGTGTCAATGTATATGAGCGACCGAGAGATACCGAATGTATATGAGTTTGTACAATATAATTGAATGTAACTGAGTGTTGTAGTGAGGAGCAATGTAACAATTGAAATT
The DNA here is from genome assembly GCA_030737875.1 of Allium sativum. Taxonomy (NCBI): domain Eukaryota; kingdom Viridiplantae; phylum Streptophyta; class Magnoliopsida; order Asparagales; family Amaryllidaceae; genus Allium; species Allium sativum. The sequence goes on from CM060921.1 coordinate 693,942,459, forward strand.
GAATGTGAAATATAATGTATTAAGTGAGATGTACAGATAGTGGAGTTATAAATATGTACTATTCAAATGTAGAAATAAAATATTTATATTTCAACAAAATACTGTTTGAATATTTAAATTCTTGTTTAGTAGTATTTTATTTAAATATAATGTTTAATTCCGTCTGAGATGTAGTAGAATAATACAATTACATGCACATTTATATTATATATATATATGTTTGTTATCATCAAACAAAAATCATAGAATTGTTATATAAAACAATAAGGTTAACTTCAAGTGTTGAGGTATTAAGTGGCCGTTAGGCCCGCCTCAAAAGAAGAAACCATCAAGGGAATAATTCGTAATCATAGCTTGCTTTGGGATTAATGGTATTGAGTAGTTAGATCAATCCTTAAAAGGGTAGTAAGTGATCGCATAGCTTGCCTCCCCACAATTAAGAAGTATTTAATGGCTATTTAGGTGCGCTTTCTCTAGGTCGTAAGTGATAGGGGTGGAGTCCGCCTTGGGATGAGGTATTAAATGACTGCTAAGGAGGTACCATAGGTCTTCCTATCCTACGGGAAGTATTAATGACTAGGGCATTATCCAATAAGGTCATAAATGATGTGTCATCGTCTACCAATTATGTAGGTAATCAGTGACCGCTTTCTATCTCTCGCCTTATGTAAATCTATTCCATATGCATGAACGGCGGAAGCCTTAAATTAGTAGGACTTAGTAGCTAGTGTCCTCTAATTTATATTAGTGAAGTTAAACCATCGAGTAAGGTATTAAGTGATCGATATGTCCGTCTTGAGTCTTAAGTGATCGAAAGGCTCCGTCCTTATCTTATGTTGGTAATGAGGTATAAAATGGATATGTAGAAATAATTTACCACCTTATGGAATAGCGAGTAGTTGGAAGCCCGTCTCTTAGTCTTTGGTAATTGTTTTAATGGTGGTTCAAGTGCTTCATACTTTTGCGTAAACGTTCTATCTCAGTATTCCAATGTCATTATCTTTAGGGATTGTAACACCCCACCTCCGCTAGGGTCACTCACAAAGGGAATGCACTAGTTTTGGAAGAGCGTTATCAAGGTAAACAACACAGAAATATTACAAGATAGAACATAAATAAAACAGTGGAAGATTCAAGAGCTAAATTTCATAACTTTCAAAAAGAGTCAAAACCTTTACATCAAATAGCCAACGTCATTATTTTCCGTTACAACAAATTCTGTCTTGCAGAAATAAAGAAGCATAATCTTAAAACAACAAAAGTAGTTTAATTCCCCAAAGGTAGCAGAAATGCAGCCATAGCATAGCTCAAGATCAAACCGTACATGAGCTGAACCGAAAACAAGTGAAATCCAAGCTAAGTGCTAGAGTCTCCTCCCTGAGAACCAGAGGGGATGAAAGGAAAAGAAGCGAAAGAAAATGGGTCAGTTATAAATACTGGTAAGTCCAAGTGACTTTCAGCATAAAAACAGGTAAAAGTAACATGACATGTATAAACTGAAAGTAAACATAAGGATGATGACAAGATGGGCAAGATAGACTAAGATAACATGATAAATCAAGTATAAATCAACTATAGCATCACATATTCAAGGTTCTATGCATCAACTGTACTAGGATCCAAACCCATGTCTTATATTAATCATGAAATAATACCTTTGCCCAATATCATGAAATGACCTATTTCTAGGTCCAACGAAACGATCCACTAGTCGACCGGCTCCCTACAAGTTCTAGCTAGTCATGTGTGTCTGTGTCATACGGCCTTATCACGAATGTAGTCACCTGTGTTAGGTCCACCATAGGGTGTATCAAGCCCTAGGGTGCCAACCACCGACACGAATCAAGCATGCACAGGTAAACCTACTGATGCCCAATGCCTACTTTTTCAACTCCGGACCACGTGCACGACCATAGCCCACCTGAACCTACACTGGCGCACCAACACAGCCGTTGTTCTGGTCGCTTATAATCAGCCCAGTAATCGTGCCCTACCCTGCCTAGTTCCAAGGTACCATGATACATCTAGTGGGTTACTGCTGAAATGGACCACGTAACTAGGGTTTTCGTCCAATAGGTTAAGTGTTGTCATTTAAATTCGTGACTTAACCCTTATCTGTCTAGCATGTCAAGCTGCTTAAGTGTTGTCATTCAAGTTCGGGACTTAACCCTACGAATCATGTATCAAGTTGGTTAAGTGTGGTCTTTCATGTTCATGACTTAACCCTATAATGTGGCATTAATTCATTAATGCACCCCAACCTCTCACATCATACCTGTTATTGTGGTCACTGGATATGCCGAGTGGTTCCAGGAAGAATTACACCATAACTCAGTCTGACCTCGGGTTTTCAAGTGCGATATGACCAACTACCCACATTGGATCCTATTGTTTGTAGTAACTGGATTTGCCGGGCGGTTCCAGGCAGAATTACATTGCAAACTCAACCCAACCTCGAGTTGGCCATTTTCATGTTCATTCTATTGTCATGTCCATGTTCAAGATTCATGTCAAGTTCGTGTCAAGTTTCATGCCAAGTTTCCTATAATTACCAATTTTTCCCAACGTTACCCCTTCTAAATATTAGGCTAACAATTTTAGCCTAATTTTTCGTCCGCATGATTTTTGCCATATAATATTAAGCTAAAAACTTATCCTAATTTAACGTACACAAAATTTGCATAAAGAAATTCATTAACATAAACATGACATAGGTGTAAACTCGGCATTTTTGGCATAGTCAATAAGAACACCACAGGTGTGTACTTGCAAAATAATCAACATGAATGTCATAGGTGTGAATTTGCAACGCAGACTAAACCAACATACATATATGTGAATTTGCAACGTAGACTAAATCAACTTACATATATGTGAACTTGAAAATGAATCACGAGCATATGAATAACTGTGATCTTGAAATATGACATAGGTTTAACATATACACATAAACATGTAGATCTAACATGTGGTCACATATGTGATATGATTTTATAACCTAAAACTTGCATAACATGGTAAACTACACAACTTGACATAACAGGTCATACTCCAATATACATATGAATAGACTTATTCATTAATTCCCAATTCAACATGATAATAAAATAGAATATCATTCAATTTCACATATAACATAATAAACATTGTTCTATTATCAATTTATTTCCAAGGCATAACATAACTGAATAAATTGAGTAAAACATCGCAGGCATATAGATCTGATAACATTATGATCATGAAAAGGTTTGAATAATAATCTAGGTTCAAGAACGTGGATAGATCTAACTTAAATAGAAAAATCCCCAAAATCAAGATCCAAGGACAAATAAAAAAATAGGTCTGAATAGAAAATCAACCTTAGATCCAATTTCATAGTCATAACCCTAGGCAATAACCTCATGGTCATGAATCATAGGTGATTAGCCATAATTGTCCTTGTCATAGTTATAGGCAATAGTCTTATGTTCACAGTCGTAGGCATAGTCGTAGTCTTATGTTCACAGTCATAGGCATAGGCATAGTCTTATGTTCACAGTCATAAGCATAGTCTTATGTTCACAGTCATAGGCATAGTCTTATGTTCACAGTCATAGGCATAGGCATAGTCTTATGCCATTAACAATAGTTTCAACGTCGTAGGCAATATTCCCAATAGTCAAGATCCAAGAAGAAAAAAAAAATAGATATGAATCATACATAAATCAATTCCAATTTATAACATGCCCATACTAAGTTTATAGTTTTTATCTAAAAGTAACTGGAACTTACAGATCGTGGTCTAAGAAATTGAGATGCAGAAGTCGAATCTATAAGCTAATCATTGAATTGCTGAATCGTTGAATCTTGATTTGATTGTAGAAGCAAATCCCCCAATATGAAATTCCTAGCCGTAGTCTTCAAGAAATAATCTTCGCGTTTTAATTTAATTTAATTTAATTTAGAGGAAGAAGAAGAAGCCATGTTCATCAAGAGTAGCATAAGGTTAGAGAAGAATGGTGTAAAGAGAATGAGGCTAGGAGGCTATTTAAATAGGATTAGGCAGACGAATCTGGATAGAAAACGAGGTCAGATACATCAGAATGCATCAGGTTCAGAAAATGGGTTCGGGAGGCAGGTCGATCCCCTGGTCGACAATATGGTCGACCTGGTCCCTGGGCTAGAAATTTCCCGCCCAGCCTGCTTTGGGTTTTGAATTTGAATTCGAATTTTCGAGCTGTTTTTGATTCTGAAAATTTCTGAAACTTAGGAGGGTCATATCTCCCTCATACGGACTCCGATTTTCGAAAACTCGGACTTGCTTCCAAGCAGAATTTCAAGATGAACGCAATGGCGCAGCCCGTTTCCCTTGATTCTTAATTTAAAATTTAATTCTATGTTGATTTATGGTTTTAACATGTTATTAAAATATGCGTTGTTACATTCTCCCCTCCTTAAAGGATTTCGTCCCTGAAATCTTCAAGTTAGGAAGAATGCATCCTACCATCCAATTAACCATATACTCAACCATCATCCACAAGCAATCATTGTCCTTAAAAGTTTTCTAATGCTATATGAACATATGCTGAAAGTGTGTGTATATGTTCCTTATCTAGTGCAAATGATCAGGCCCGATTGATCTTCTTAATGCAAAATATGTTTAGTGCCATGAATCCAACATGTATGCAAATAGTCCTAGTCACATAAACACTATATGCGTGCACAAACATCCATCCATATGCAACATTCATATGATAACACATTCAATTTCATCCATAAACAAGTATAAACACTCATGCATATGCAATAAGAAAATGTGTCTAAGCCAATCTAGTGCCTAATGTGTGTTATCCAACCACGAGCAACCACTTGTGACCACTTGCAGCCATTTGCAAACATCAACCATAACATGTTTCAATCACATGTTTACATCCAAAAGGGTTCTACCTAAGGTTCTCAAGATAGGATTAAGAAGACAAGAAAGATAAAACAAAGCATCAAGGAGAAGAAGTTAAAGATGTACCCCTAGAAGATCCTGCTTGCGGGTCTTGCCCTTGCTTCTTAGGGCAGTTCTTACTGATATGTCAAGTATCACCACACTAAAAGCATGCCCCCATCTTCATCTTCTTCTTTCTACAATCCTGGACTATATGCCCCTCAATACAACAGAAGTGGCATTTTCTTTTCTCATGTGTCTTGTTATCATTATTGTTGTTGTTGTTCTTGCCTCCTTTCTTGGAGTCTACCTTCTTGTTTGGAGACTCATTCGCCTTGACCTCCTTCTTGCCATTCTTGTCTTCTTCATTTAAGAGCGCCATGTCTACTAGCTTTTCGTAAGTAGCCCCCATAGGTACGTGGGTCATAGCCGAGCTGTGAAGTGGCTCATTCAATCCTTTGACAAAACGAAGAGCCTTCTTATGAGGGGTATTTACTAAGTCTAGTCCAAACCGAGCCAGCTTATTGAATTGATTGACGTACTCCTTAACCGTCATACTTCCTTGCTTAAGAGATAAGAAATTTTCCAGCTGTAAACTTCATTCATCTTGCGAGAGGAATTTCGTCTCAAACCTTATTCTGAAATCCATCCATGTTTCAACCGGCCTCTCGGCATTAGTGACTTCCCACCAATAGGAAGCTTCGTCTTTGAGCAACCATATTGCCAACTGTACCTTTTGCCTATCGTCCACCTCGAAGATGACGAACAGATCCTCAGTTTCTTTGAGCCAGCTCCTCGCTTCTACGAATGATTCAATTCCATTGAAATCCTTTCCACCCATGGCTATAAAATCTTTACAGATCTTTGAGAAAGCAATTGCACGAGGAGGGGGAGGAGGAATCGCTGCAGTTGGAAGAGGAATATCTGCTGGGCCTGCATCGTTGGCCCTAGCCTCTAAGTACCTCCTGAACCAGCCAGGTATTGGCACGCCCTCTAGAAAGTTAAGATTCCCAGACATGCTAAAATTATAAGGAAGAAATTCAAAATAAGGAAACAAAGGATAGTGCTAATGGCTTTTGGGGAATAGCCTTTCAATAAAACAAGACTTTTCTTGAAAAATGCTTCTTTGTAAACGGTTTTGAAAATAGTTTTGGAAGGTTTTCTAAAAACTTTTGCCCAGTCTAGTAACCTTCTGCTCTGATACCAAATGTAACACCCCACCTCCGCTAGGGTCACTCACAAAGGGAATGCACTAGTTTTGGAGGAGCGTTTTCGAGGTAAACAATACAGAAATATTACAAGACAAAACATAAATAAAACAGCGGAAGATTCAAGAGCTAAATTTCATAACTTTCAAAAAGAGTCAAAACCTTTTACATCAAATAGCAAAGGTCATTATTTTCCATTAAAACAAATTTTGTCTTGCATAAATAAAGAAGCATAATCTTAAAACAACAAAAGTAGCTTAATTCCCCAAAGGTAGCAGAAATGCAGTCATAGCATAGCTCAAGATCAAACCGTACATGAGCTGAACCAAAAACAAGCGAAATCCAAGCTAAGTGCTAGAGTCTCCTCCCTGAGAACCTAGGGGGGAACGAAAGGATAAGAGGGGAAAGAAAACGGGTCAGTCATAAAGAATGGTAAGTCCAAGTGACTTTCAACATAAAAACAGGTAAAGGTAACATGACATGTATAAACTGAAAGTAAACATAAGGATGATGACAAGATGGGCAAGATAGACTAAGATGACATGATAAATCAAGTATAAATCAAGTATAGCATCACATATTCAAGGTTCTCTGTATCAACTGTACTAGAATACAAACCCATGTCTTATATTAATCATGAAATAATACCTTCGCCCAATATCATGAAATGACCTATTTCTAGGTCCAACGAAACAATCCACTAGTCGGTCGGCTCCCTACAAGTTCAAGCTCGCCATGTGTGTCTATGTCATACGGCCCTATCACGAATGTAGTCACCTGTGCTAGATCCACCATAGGGTGAATCAAGCCCCAGGATGCCAACCACCGACATAAATCAAGCACGCACAGGTAAACCTAATGATGCCCAATGCCTGCTTTTTCAACTCCGGACCACGTGCATGACCATAGCCCGCCTGAACCTACACTGGCGCACCAACACAGCCGTCGTTCTGGTCGCTTACAATCAGCCCAGTAATCGTTCCCCACCCTGCCTAGTTCCAGGGTACCATGATACACCTAGTGGGTTACTGCTGAAATGGACCGCGTAACTAGGGTTTTCGTCCAATAGGTTAAGTGTTGTCATTTAAATTCATGACGTAACCCTTATCAGTCTAGCATGTCAAGTTGGTTAAGTGTTGTCAATCAAGTTCGGGACTTAACCCTACGAATCATGTATCAAGTTGGTTAAGTGTTGTTTTCATGTTCATGACTTAACCCTATGATGTGGCATTAATTCATTAATGCACCCCAACCTCTCACATCAGACCGGTTGTTGTGGTCACTGGATATGCCGGGTGGTTCCGTGCAGAGTTACACCACAACTTAGTCTGACCTCGGGTTTCCAAGTGCGATATGACCAACTACCCACATTGGATCCTATTGTTTGCAGTAACTGGATTTTCCGGGTGGTTCCGGGCAGAATTACACTGCAAACTCAACCCAACCTCGAGTTGGCCATTTTCAAGTTCATTCTAGTGTCATGTCCATGTTCAAGATTCATGTCAAGTTCGTGTCAAGTTTCATGCCAAGTTTCCTATAATTACCAATTTTTCCCAACGTTACCCCGTCTAAATATTAGGCTAACAATCTTAGCCTAGTTTTCCGTCCGCATGATTTCTGTCATATAATATTAGGCTAAAAACTTAGCCTAATTTAACGTACACAAAATTTGCATAAAGAAATTCATTAACATAAACATGACATAGGTGTAAACTCGGCATTTTTGGCATAGTCAATAAGAACACCATAGGTGTGTACTTGCAAAATAATCAACATGAATGTCATAAGTGTGAACTTGCAACGCAGACTAAATCAACATACATATATGTGAATTTGCAACATAGACTAAATCGACTTACATATATGTGAACTTGCAAATCAATCACGAGCATATGAATAAGTGCGATCTTAAAATATGACATAGGTTTAACATATACACATAAACATGTAGATCTAACATGTGGTCACATATGTGATATGATTTTATAACCTAAAACTTGCATAACATGATAAACTACACAACTTGTTATAACAGGTTATACTCCAATATACATATGAATTGACTTATTCATTAATTCCCAATTCAACATGATAATAAAATACAATATCATTCAATTTCACATATAACATAATAAACATTGTTTTATTATCAATTTATTTCCAAGGCATAAAATAACTGAATAAATTGAGTAAAACATCGCAGGCATATAGATCTAATAACATTATGATCATGAAAAGGTTTGAATAATAATCTAGGTTCAAGAACATGGATAGATCTAACTTAAATAGAAAAATCCCCAAAATCAAGATCCAAGGACAAATAAAGAAAATAGGTCTGAATAGAAAATCAACCTTAGATCTAATTTCATAGTCATAATCCTAGGCAATAACCTCATGGTCATGAATCATAGGTGATTAGCCATAATTGTCCTTGTCATAGTTATAGGCAATAGTCTTATGTTCACAGTCATAGGCATAGGCATAGTCTTATGTTCACAGTCATAGGCATAGGCATAGTCTTATGTTCACAGTCATAGGCATAGTCTTAGGTTCACAGTAATAGGCATAGTCTTTTGTTCACTGTCATAGGCATAGGCATAGTCTTATGCTATTAACAATATTTTCAACGTCATAGGCAATATTCCCAATAGTCAAGATCCAAGAAGAAAACAAGAATAGATATGAATCATACATAAATCAATTCCAATTTATAACATGCCCATGTTAAGTTTATAGTTTTTATCTAAAGTAACTGGAACTTACAAATCGTGGTCTAAGAAATTGAGATGCAGAAGTTGAATCTATAAGCTAATCGTTGAATTGTTGAATCGTTGAATCTTGATTTGATTGTAGAACCAAATCCCCCAATATGAAATTCCTAGCCGTAGTCTTCAAGAAATAATCTTCGCGTTTTAATTTAATTTAATTTAATTTAGAGGAGGAAGAAGAAGCCATGTTCATCAAGAGTTTGTGCAGCATAAGATTAGAGAAGAATGGTGTAAAGAGAATGAGGCTAGGAGGCTGTTTAAATAGGATTAGGCAGACGAATCCAGACAGAAAACGAGGTCAGATACATCAGAATGCATCAGGTTCAGAAAATGGGTTCGGGAGGCAGGTTGACCCCCAGGTCGACACTATGGTCGACCTGGTCCCTGGGAGGTCGACACTACGACCTAGTCCTTGGGCTAGAAATTTCCGACCCAGCCTGTTTTGGGTTTTGAATTCGCATTTGAATTCGAATTTTCGAGCTGTTTTTGATTCTGAAAATTTCTGAAACTTCGGAGGGTCATATCTCCCTCATACGGAATCCGATTTTCGAAAACTCGGACTCGTTTCCAAGTAGAATTTCGAGACGAACGCAATGGAGCAACCTGTTTCCCTTGATTCTTATTTTAAAATTCAATTATGCCTTGATTTATGGTTTTAACACGTTATTAAAATACGGGTTGTTACAGGGATACTACCCTAGGTATGGTTGTCAGTCGTCGTGCGTGAACCTTTACAAGCTGGTTAGGATAGAATTAATAGCCATGTTAGACATATATTTTGGACAAGAACAAATGTGGTACTTTATGTATTGTAGACAATGTTATACAATTTCTACTCACTAGGACTTGTTGTTATTGTTGGAGAGTGGAATGTTGATCATTTATTGAAGGCAACAACCTTGTTTCAATCATTATTGATTATAAAATATAAACTAACATCGTTATCTAGAGTATATATACACACACACACATGCAGGGTTTATATATGGGTAATAAATATTGAAGACTGTAAAGTTTAGAGATTCAAGATCTGAAAGGAGAATAAAGAAACATGAGTATCAAGATATCAAGAGTCCAAGACTATCAGGGCAATAGAGTCTAGAAATTAAGTAAAACTTTGAATATAACTCAAATTCTATTTTCAAATTATCTCTTTTCAAAATTGATTTCAAACTTCTCTCAAAATGATTTTTAATCATCCAAGGATTTCAAACTTATGATATCAAATATATATATATATATATCCTAATTTGTAAGTATTTTTATTTTTATAGTTTTATTAAATCATTTATATGTATATTTTACTAAGTTTATATTTGATTGTAATTTCAAATATTCTTATTTAAACTCCAAGTTTTCATAAAACAATTTTATTATTTAGTTTATAAATATCTCTTTATAAAGAGTTGCATATCTTGTGCTTATATATTTATTATTCTGATTTGTAAACTAGACTGGCCCGTGTGTGTATTCCTCGGGTCAGACCAAGATATTTCAGGTGTATTTGCTGAGTTTGTGGTTAGATAGTACTCTTTGGACTGTCTTCGCTGTAGTTACTTTCATTCGAGATCACATAGTCAAGTCACATATTCTTATGATTGTATCATGTTGTATAAGTATCAGAGTTGTATCTATTCGTTTGTACCTAATGTAAATGTTGTACTTTGACGATGTAAGATTATGTAACTGTTCTGCAATCTGTGATGGTGTAATTATATGTATTGAGTTCTGAGTTGATTCTGGAGCCACCATAGACTTGTATTACATAATGTATTAGGTATGTCGAGCCTATTAAAGAAAAAAAAATAGTAGTCACTTTATCGACATATTTAAGACTTGTTAATGCAAATCTATGAGTGGTCGCCCTCAACAGGCCCTATTCTCGCTCCAATAGACAACATTACCTGGTATTGCTCTTTATTAGCGTGGGTCTTGGGGGTGGTTCCTATACATATGTTTATAATTATATTATATATAGTTTTTATATCGCTTACATATTAAGTTTTTAATCATATGTTTAGATAATATTTTCTTATGGCATTACACTTGAAAAATAAAATTTTAAGAACTAGTTTTATTTCAGGAATTTCCAGAATACATATATTAATTTAAATACTTTTAAAAATTGATTTAAAATTCAAAAAATACAATATATGTCGACATACAGTTCTTACATGTTGACATATAACCGTCATTTTTTTAAAATTCAGAAGGAAGTGTCTTTTCATATTTTGAAACATTTCAGGACTGTTGCAACCTTTGGAACTTTATATGAAGGGCTCATTTTCAAAATTTTAATCAACTTATCTTTTCCTTCTTCATCTTACTCTTACCACCATTATTCCACTTTCATTTTTTGATTTCTACACTTATACTCTTCCATTTTCAATACTAATTATATCATTCTATTTCTCTTCTCAATCTCTATCAAATACTCTCTGTTTGGAATTATTATTCAAGGGTTTCAGGGCTGTTTGTAATTGTTAAGGAAAGGGTATGTTCCTTGTAGCTTGTAAATCAAGGAAATAGAGCACTATGAACCTTGTAGCCGTGAAATCAAGGGTGTTGAATCAGTGTGAACCTTGTAGCCGTGAAATCAAGGGCGTTGAATCGGTGTGAAACATGTAGCCATGAAATCAAGGGTGTGGAATCGGCATTAACCTTGTAGCAGTGAAATCAAGGGTGTTGTAAGATTGATACTAGTATTAATAAAACTCTGTGCAATCTAGCGTTGCGTGGGACTGGATGTAGGAGTAATCCGAACCAGTATACGATCCACTGTGTTCTTTCCTTTCCTGTATTTATTTCTGTTGTGATCGATATTCATTCTATGGTTCATATATTCATTTAATAATAATTAATTGTTTAGACTTTCTGTAATCTCTTTAAAACACTATTCACCTCCTTCTTGTGTTAGTTTTGCCTTAAGATCCATGATTCCCATCCCTAACAATTGGTATCAGAGCGAGGTTTTTCAAAATTTCATCATTTGAATTTTGAAAATATTAAATGGTAAAATTTGAAATGATTTATAACACTACTTTAAAGTCATGCATTGCATCAATATTAGATGAGTGCATTTTATTATGATGAAAATTCAAGTTATTATAATTTGATTTTTTTTTGAAAAGTTTAAATGTCAATTTTTTAACATTTTTTTCTTATGGATATGTCACAAAGTCATTATAAAGTTATGATTTAAAATTATAATTAGTTATTTTGAGAATTCACTTGATTCGTTGAAAAGTTGTGTTCTTTTACAGTAGAAGAGTTATGTCTGATGACCACTGGCCAAAAGACACTAAGATGATCATTCATTAATCAAGAAGAAAAAGATGGAAATGTAATTAACAATCTACAATGAAATGAGTATCCGATCAATACAAAACTTTTGATTTTCTTCTGCAACTTGATTCGATACTATTCTTCTCATCATCTGCTTCCAAATGCCACTGGTTTCATGTAAATCTGTCAAGAAATGGCCAAGTTATAATCAAATGAAGCTTTGGTGCATAAAGGGATAAAGAAACCAAAACTGTCACTGAAAAATGTGCCCGTCACAAAATGGCAGTTCTCATCGTCAAATTCTGGAAGATGTAAATGTTTTGTTCATGATAATGGAAGAACATCAAAATAATGGATTGCAAAAAGAGGTACGCTTTACATTTATTTCATAATTATCATTGAATTTAGGGATATACATATATACATATAGTTAGGTATAGAAATTTATGTCTTTTATAATTTTAGACATTTTTGGTTCATATATCAAAACACCATAATATACATACCAATATACCAATCTAATTAAAATCCTTTTTTATTCTAAATTTAAATTTCGCTACTTTTTGATTTGGTTTTGAAAAAACTGAAAAGGCATCTTTTCCATATGAAAATGTTAGTTCAAACTCTAGTTATCAATTTTGTTCATTTACTTATGTTTCATATATTTTGTTTCAAAAATACATTGAAATTATATAAATCAATAAAATTATATTTAGTACATAGATATGTTAATATGCTTGAAATATCTTAAACATTTGATATTGTTATAAAATATAAATTTATATATCTTTTATATGTAGTTTAAACGTACATAATCTAACTTATATATATTTTTCACCTATGATTACATAAAGATTTGAATACTACTTGAAACTTAATACTAATTTTGATTATCGTATTTTATTAGATTTATAAAACTTGTATATTTAAACTTAATACTTTAGTACATAAAACATATTATTATAATTTACTCTATATTACCAGATTTCATCAAAAAAATTAATTTTGTAATAATTATAGATTTTATATTATAATAATTTTCTAATTTTAAGTTTTAACATTTCAATGTTTCTTTAGTACATTAATTTATTTCTGTTGTGTAAGTCTAAAGTTAATTTGTATTAAAAGATACAATACATTAATTTTTTATGAATATATGTTTATTTCAAAATAGTTTACTTCATATGATAAAATTTTATATTCCCTTTGAAATGATCTTTAATATTTATTATATTATTTCTAAAGAAGCATCGTATTAAGATTATTTAACTCCATATTTCTCATAGAATTATTCTGAAAATTTTACTACCTATCATGAATATATTTTTAATTACCATTAAACTCTTATCTTTATTATTCTTTCAATCTCTTTCATTAGTCTCATTAACTCAAGTCTAGAAATTAATGTATAATACCTTTATTCAATTCAAGTAATTTATAATATATATGTATTGTTGCATAATAGAGATATCATCACCAAATCATTCTGCATATTATCATTAAACCTCTTACTTCATACATTATAGTGCATCTCAAATTAAATTCATTCACATCACAAGTTGCATTTCATTCAATATATCATTTCATATTGCTTTACATATTACATTAGAACCAGCATATTGCACACACTGCATTACATGTTTGTGGAGTTTTTCTCTAACTGGAAATAAATAAGATTATAAATTACATACATAACATATTTGTTTAACTTTATTGATTTGATTGACTTGTTTGAATTATTAGACTTAATTGACTTATTTGGCTTGATTGATTTGCTTGACTTGATTGACTTATTTGTTTGAATGGTTTGACTTATTTGACTTGTCTGATTTGTTTGACTTGAATAACTTGATTGACTTGTTTGACATGGTTAAATTTCATTTATGGTTGATTGACTTATTTGACATGGTTAAATTTCATTTATGGTTGATTGATTTGTTAGAAATATACTCATGCATATGTAGATATTAAATAATGTAACCATCTTTTTCATATTTCATTACTTCACTTATTGTTCTTATAGTACTAGATTAAGGCAGGAGTTTTATAGGGTTTTAGGATAAATAGAAGTTACAAGAAAAGTTTGGTTTTATGTTTGAATTTATTTGAACTGATGTTTTATGACAACAAAACTTAAATTGGTTGATTGTTTAGATTAAATTGCTTAAATATTGATTTATCATTATTATATTTTATGGAAATATTGTATATCAAAATTATTTCATAGTCTAGATTAAAGTTTTATTATAGTTTTAAGGGCATTAGAATTTAGGCTAGGTTTTGTAACACCCCGTATTTTCTGTGAACATTAAAGTAACAAATTAAGGAATACTTTATTTTAAAAGTGGAAATTAGGGGAAATGGGTTTTTCCATTGCGTTCTTCTCGGAATTCTACTTGAGATGGAGTCCGAGTTTGCGTGAATCGGACTCCGTATGAAGAAGTTATGGAGTTTAGAAGATCTCAAGTTTAAACGGAAATTAAACATAAATAATAATTAAATCAAAAAGCAGTTTGTCTGAGAGAAGCAGCTGGGCGGGAAATTTCCCGCCCATAGGGGTCGACTCCCCCCAAGCGGGTCGACATAGGTGTTGACCCCCCAAGTGGGGTGTCGACTGGGGTGTCGACCCCCCTGTAGGGGTCGACCCCCTCGGCCAGATCTGGACAGTTTGTCCAGTGACGTTTTTCTGAGTCACTAGGGCATATGTGGCAACTTCCGGTTAGCTCTGTTTGATCTGGATAGCTCTGATTTCTCCTAGGATGATCTAACGGCTCTCATTAATCTAAACTTCTATATAAACAACCCCAACCCTCAACCTTAAAACCTCATAAAATTGCTCTCTGAAGCTGTCATGCTGTCCATGGCCCAACTAGCATAGCCTCCATTTTTCTCTAAACTATGAAGCAATTTAGGAAGTCCAAAATCAAATCAAAACTAGAGAATCAGTAGTCTACATCGAAGGACAGCTTTTCAGTTTCAGAAAACAGATCCCAGAAAATAAGATTTGTCCTTTTGTTTGTAAGTTCAGTTATTCTTTAGATTTGAAGAATAAAAGTCATGACTTGTAATAAAGAGAAACTAGAACTATGCCTAGTTGTAAGATAATCGTATTTTGATTCTGAAATTACTTATGCCTATGAGGCTATTATGATTGATACAATCTATCATGTTGTATCTTAATTTGGTGATGAATCTATCATGTTGTATCTTAATTTGGTGATGAATCTATCATGTTGTATCTTAATTTGGTAATGAACCTATCATGTTGTATACCAATTTGGTGACGAACCTATCATGTTGTATATTAATTTAGTAATGAACCTACCATGTCGTATATATATTTGGCGATTATTTTATGATATGTTATATGCAAGTTCATAAGTTAAGTCATGTTTATATAGGCTTACATGTGTAGATCTACATGCTTAGATGTTTAGATCTATGTTAATTTGATCCAACTCAAATGCAAGTTCACATTTACATGCTTAATTAAATTTGTGTAGTACTATGCCAAATTGATATCACACATGCTTAGTTGATCTATACTGTTTTATGCCATTGGAATGTAGCATGTCCCTTTTGCTTTTCCCTTTTGTTTATGAGTTAGGCTAATTTGCGAGCCTAACATTCTATGTAATTTATGCGAACGAATAACGGGGGATACGTTGGGAAAAATATTAAATTACATGCTATTGGCATAGGTTGGCTCATAATCATGTAAATGATTAATGTAATAAAATGATATAATTTGTATACCTAAGAATTATGGACATAATTTAGTAGGTGAATGGGACATGACTTGAGTTAACAACATTGGTGGATAATTTACATATAAATATAAATGGTAAATATGTAAATTAATGGAAAGATGATTGTGCCTAACCCGAGGTTAGACTGAGTTACGGTGTATGACTGCCCGGAACCGCCCGGCACATCCAGCGACCGTAACAATATAGATCTAATGTGAGAGGTTAGCGCATTAAGCCCCAAAAACCCGAGGTGAGATTGAGTTGCAGTGTAAGACTGCCCGGAACTGCCCAACACATCCAGCGACCACAACAATACATATCTAATGTGAGTGGTTGGTGCTTTAATGAACGAATTAAAGATAAGGCGGGCTAAGAATGGTAGAGTTAAGTTAATTAAGGCAACACTTAACCAATACAACATGTTAACTAAACTAATGGGGGGGTTAGGTTAATTTGAGAACACTTAACCATTTTAACATGTTGATTAGGAAACCTGTGACGACCCCATTTCCCGTTCGGACGGAGACAAGGGTAATCTTTGGAATATAACATAGAAACAGATAATAGCAGAACAAAATTAAATAAATACACCAGATAATGTACAATAGGATATACTGGATAAAAGTAATCATCAGAGTTACACAGTATACAGGATCTTACTTAGTACAAATACAATTCAACTATACATATATGTCTACAGCGGAAAAACAA
Source organism: Allium sativum (assembly GCA_030737875.1). Lineage (NCBI taxonomy): Eukaryota > Viridiplantae > Streptophyta > Magnoliopsida > Asparagales > Amaryllidaceae > Allium > Allium sativum. The sequence continues at coordinate 693,959,095 of CM060921.1, forward strand.
ACATAATGTGAAATAGGAGCTGAACAGCATAAAAAGAGAAAAATGATAGAATCCATCTTCAGCTCCAGCTATCCAGAGAAAGCCAGCTAAACCAGAATACAAGGCTGCCCATGTAGAAAAAGGGGCACCCGAGTTTGAAAGTGAAGCAAACTACGAGTCAGTCATGGGACTGGTATGAGAAATCTACTCAACACATTCATAATATGGCTAATCACAGGACCACGCCACTTTCGTGGAACGGGTTTACTCCATCGGATTGCCAGTGCTTTAAAACAAATCATTCTTTTAAACATCGCAATGCTTTTTATAAAAATGAAGCCATTATAAGACTCGGTTCCCATCACACAATGCAACACAAACCAGAGGATAGAGTTTTTACCTTATAACGGCCAAAATATGCTTGATACGAATAAAACAAAAGCATTTGATATTATTGCTAGTGTTTATATGTTTTAAAAACAATTTCAAATCATAACTATCAATCATAGACGGCATTAATGCCCCATACCACTATGTCACAATTTATAGGTATACAATCAAAACCACACAGTCACGTATTTGGAAATTGGATTTCCGTCATGAACCAAGGCAAAAGATAGTCCTTACCGACTTCGCGACTCTCTAGCCCGAGCCATAGGATCAGAGCTCGAGTGACCCTTGGATCGTCAGGGCCGGTCCACCAATGTGGATTAATATTCCTGAACAATGCGTTTCCCCGCCCTATGGGGCGTAAATGAGCCAACGAATGACTCCATCGGACCCGGATCGTCCGATCTAATCGAGGCGCCTCGCAAAAGTAACAACCACATAAGTCAAACTCGTCAGGGCGTGTAAAACTACTGATGCCACTTCTAGCTAGAAAGAAACGCATGTCCTCCCTGAGGTCCTTCCTCCCGTTTTTAGTTCTTACCGGGTGTGAGGCTCCCGATTTCACGTTATACACAAAGCTACGCTACACAAGTGGTGCTTTGATCATCACCACAAGACTTTGCTTTTCAACAGAAGCCCTGTTCATTTGCCACTTAGGCATGCCACACTAGCAATTCATGCCATGCGACTGATGTCCGTTGATATACAACCTCTGAGCTCGTGCGTTTCAGAGAAGGGCGTTAAGCAAAAGAATAAATTCTCCGCCGCCAAACAGATGTATATTTAATAGAGATCAATCAACACAGAATAAAATCCAATGTTAGACACACAGTCCATTTACAAGTCCGTTCTGGGTCTGAACGAAACCGGAGGCACTATATACCTCGCAAACCCATTGACCACCACGTACGTCTGGACGATCACCACTCATTATCCATATTTCGGGATGCCACCCAATCAGGACCTCGGTTACCATCCGAACGAGGTGAAGATCTCCGGTCTTCGACCATCGTCTTCATCTTCGATTTCTTATCGTCGATTCTGTTATTCAGAATGGGAGAAACCCGGTCATTCTGAGCAACTCGCGTATATAATAAACAAGTGCAACACTAACATACACACGCATCATTTCAATTCATTAGTCACTAACCGTCAATTAGTAAGAGAAAGATTTCCCAAATATTAACCCCGAAGGCCGAAACCAACATCAGATCAACACCCAAGAAACCATTCGACTTAGCCAACCTTCAGTTAATTTCTAAATCCCATCCATATCGTTTATAATATTTTATAACGATTTATCGCTATTTTTATTTATTTTAAAATAGCTAATTTATTTAAAACGACGCTTCGGGCCATAATGCGACCGTGGCGCTGTTTTTCTTCATATTTTATTTACACATATCTGAAAATCTAACCGTTGGATCTTCACAAAATTTACATCATTAGAAAGATCTTTTCAAAACGAATCCAATGGTTCCAGTTTCGGGAAAATCCGACGGTCGGATCTCCCGGTATAATCGTTTGAAGTTTCGATTTCAAAATACGAACTGCATCGTCGTTATTCGATTAAATATAATTGTATATATATATATATATATATATATATATAATCGATTCTGGCGCTGTTTTTCTTCAGATTTGAATTAAACATTCCAGACAATCCAGCCGTTGGATTTTTTCAAAGTTGGTGCCGTTGGAAAGATATTTCCAAAGCAAACCCAACGGTTGTGATTTCAGGAAAATCCGATGGTCGGATATCCCGTACTAATCGTTTGAAATCACGGTTTCAAAATACGAACTGCAGCGTCGTTATTCGATATATTTTAATTCTATTTATATATATATATCGATTCTTCGATTTCAAAGCTATATTCTTTTCATACATTTGATAAAAATGATATTTTTATCTAACTGTCTTCTATTTCAACACTTCACTATATTTAGCAATTCTTGTATATAATAAAAATGTGATTTTTATTGTAAAACAATTCATTTCAAAACACTATTATTTTATATAGTTTATATAGGTAATAAAAATAGGATTTTTATTATAAAACAATTTCTTTCAAAACAAGATTATTTTATATAGTTCATATAGATGATAAAAATGTGATTTTTATTATAAAACAATTTATTTCAAAATATGAATACCATTCAACACATGAATTTCAATTCAACGAATGAATTTCAATTCAACACATGAAGGTTTTCTATAGTTTATATATATAGATAAAAATGTGATTTTTATATTTAAAACACGAATACCATTCAACACATGAATTTCTAATCAACGAATGAATTTCAATTCAATACATGAAGGTTTTCTATAGTTTATATATATAGATAAAAATGTGATTTTTATATTTAAAACACGAATACCATTCAACACATGAATTTCTAATCAACGAATGAATTTCAATTCAACACATGAAGGTTTTCTATTCAACGAATAAATATAGTTTCAGCAAATGAAAATAATTCAAACACATGAATATTATTCAAAATTTCGGCAGCATAACAGCAGGGTAGTTAAAACCGGGACCGTCCCTAGTACGGCTCCTCGCTCTACCTTAAAACCTCGCGGTTTTATACAATGGGGATCATGCATCTAGTTCGCACGCAGGCGGCATGTATATATTTATTTCATTTCCACAAACTAATCCTATGTGGTTTCAACCAAATATTTCTCAACCACAAACGGGTATTTTTCAACCACAATCAAGCAATATCAACCACAAACAATCCCAATCAACCATTCGCTATCAATCAATTTTCACACCAATCACAACCAAAAAATATCGTCCATGGTTTGTGGACGAGGGGCGTATATATATATATATATTTATATATATATATATAGCAATTCACTTCTATTTCAACACATATATAACTTTTACAACACATATATAACTTATACATCGAACGTACAACTTATACAACGCTTATACAAGGGGTGTACAACGCTTATATAACTCATACATCGACTATATAATTTATACACCGTCGTTTTCCATATCGTTTATAAATTAGAAATCTCACTTTTCATTGTTATTATTTAAAATATTTATTTTAAATATTTAAAATCCATTATTTTAGGCAATTTAAAATTTTTAAATTGGTTCAGATTTTCTGGGTCGTTATAAAACCCTAATAACGTGGACCCATTTAATCAATAACCTACACAGATGTATCATGGTACCTTGAACTAGGCACGGTGGGGCACGATTAATGGGTTGATTATAAGCGGTCAAAACGATGACGGGTGGTGCAGCAGTGTAGGTTCCGACGTAGTATGGGCATGCATGTACTACGACATGGACAAATCTGTCACTGGGCTTCAGTAGTGTACACTGTGCATCTTAAATTGTGTCGGGTTGCCACTATAGGAATTGATACACCTCATGGTGGGACGAGCACAAGTATCTACAATCAATCGGGGCTGAATGACTCAAGTCGTAAATGCATGCAAGTAGAATCCAATCGATAAAGGGATTATTTTTGTCATGAAAATAGATGGTGCTAGTTGAAACTCTTGTGCGTAGGTATAGAGAAATAGAAATGAGTGCGATAGGATATTCAGTTTTACTGTTATCTTATTTCTATGAATTGTTCTAGGTTCAGTTTATTCATGTCATGATCCTTTTACCTGTTTACATGCTAAATAATCACTGCGCTTACTAGGCTTATGTCTGACCCATTTTCTTTCATCTTCTTATCTTCCGTCCCCCCTAGGTCCGCAGGGAGGGAATACTTCAGCTTAGTCCAGAACTTTTCCAGCTTGAAGAGAGTAGACGTATTGCTTGGATTCTCTTTACTTGGGCTATGGCTGCGGTTATACTCTTAATTGGGGATTTATGCTGCTTTATTATTGTTTATGCTTCTTTATGTTTTAGTCAAGATAGAGGCTTTATTGTAATGATTTTGGAAGTTGTTTTTTAAGATAGTTGCTGTAACGTTTTGATTGGACCATGTGCTTATGAAATAAAATTTTAGTTTTTCCGCTGCTTATATGTCTGTCTTGTAAATTATCTGTGTCTTTTACCTATAATACTCCACTAAAGTTAATGCATTCCTTTTGTGAGTGACCTAACGGAGGTGGGGTGTTTACACTTGGTATCAGAGCAAAGGTTTACCGGATCAGATAAAAAATTTTGAAAACTGTTTTTCAAAAAAAAAAGTTTAAAGAAGCATTTTCAAGAAAAAGTGTTGTTTTATTTTAAAGGCATAATCCCCCAAACCATATGCACTATCTTTCTATCCTTTGTTTTGAACCTTTTCCTTTCGTTTCAGCATGTTTGGGGATCTTCATGCAGAAGGTACCTGGAAGCTAGAGCCAATGATGCAGGCCCAACAGACGTCCCCCCCCCCCCCCCCCCGTTGCAGTTGTTCCTCCTCCTCCTCGCGCAAATGCTTTCTCAAAGATATGTAGAGACTTTCGAGCAATGGGTGGAAAGAACTTTAATGGGACTGAATCATTTGTGGAAGCAAGAAATTAACTCAAGGAAATAGAAGATTTGTTTGTTATCTTCGAAGTGGACGATAGGCATAAGGTACAATTGGCTGTGTGGTTACTTAAGGACAAAGCTTCTTATTGGTGGGAAGTTACTAATGCTGAGAGACCAGTTAAAACTTGGGAGGATTTCAGAATGAGATTTGAAATGAAGTTCCTCTCGCAAGCTGAATGAAGCCTACAGATGGAGAAAGTTCTTAGCTCTCAAACAGGGAAGCCTATCAGTCAAGGAATACATCAACCAATTCAACCAACTGGCTAGATTCAGATTGGAGTTAGTGAACACTCCACATAAGAAGGCTCTCCGTTTCGTTAAAGGGTTGAACGAGCCACTACACAGCCTAGCTATGACCCATATACCTATGGGTGCGACTTATGAGAGACTAGTGGAAATGGCACTGTTACAGGAGGAAGATAAGGATGGCAAGAAAGAGATAAAGGCGGAAGTACCTCAAGACAAGAAAGTAGAGGGATCACAGAACAAGAAGACGGATTCTAAGAAGGGCGGGAAGAAAAATAACCCCGTGACAAGAGGAAGTGTAATTTTTCTGGCGTACCTGGACATCTGATTAAGGACTACAGAAAGAAGAAGAGGAAGATGGGTGGTTGTTTTCAGTGAGGCGAGACATGACACATGGCTAAGGACTGCCCATGAAAGTAAGGCCAAGGGAAGAGGGTTGGATCTACTTCTGGAGGGAAGGTTCACGCTCTCATAGTACCTCTGCAAGAATGAGGTAGAAATATTTCTGTTGAGAGTTTAATTTATCTTTTTATTCATCCTGTTTGTACTCTCTTTGATTCTAGCTCATCGCACTCTTTTATATCTACTACTTTAGTTGAATCTCTACACCTAGACACCAGTATAGTAGAGGATCCCTTGGTTGTTTCAAATCCAATTAGGGGTTCATCTTATTTATCAATGATTTGTTTGGATTTGGAAATTTATGTACTAAGCGTTGGGTATAGATGTAATGCCTATGTTTTGGGCTTCACGGGCTATGGGTTGACTCTAGGCATGGATTGGCTATCCAGTAATGGTGCCGTCCTCAATTGTGAAAAGAGAGTGGTTAGACTTATGACTCGCCTCGGCAACATTCTCGAAATCTCTTGTAATCCCATGAACTCTGTTATGCTTAGCTACTTAGAATCTCTTGATGCATCTGTTGAAAACCTGAAATCTGTTAGTGTATTCTGTGAATACTTTCATGTCTTTGAAGAGGTGAAGGGTTTACCTCCGAAGCGAGAGATAGACTTCTGCATATACCTTGTTAATAATGCAAAACCCGTTTCTCTGCCCGTTAGACACATGGCTCCAAGAGAAAGGAAAGAGATCAGCCAGCAAATTAAAGAGTTGCTTGAAAAGGGGTTTATAAGGCAAGTATTTCTAATTGGGGTGCTCTAGTGGTGTTTGCAACCAAAGCGGATGGTTCGCTTCGCCTATGCGTTGACTACAGGGAGCCAAACAAGCTGACTAAGAAGAATAGGCACCCACTTCCAAGAATAGACGACTTGTTCGATCAACTTGTAGGTGCATCGGTTTTATCGCAACAAGATCTAGCTACCAGGTTTCATCAGCTAAGAATGGCTGAGTACAACATTGATAAGACCTCATTCAGGACCCCGGATGGTTTTTTTTGAATGGCTTGTCATGCCTTTCGGATTAACAAACGCTCCTGCTGAGACACCCCACCGCCGTTAAGGTCACTCACAAAGGGAATGCCTTAACTTTGGTGGAGCATTATAGGTAAAAGACACAGATAATTTACAAGACAGATATATAAGCAGCGGAAAAAAAACTAACTTTATTTCAAACGTGGTTCATAACAAAACATTACAGCAAACTGTTTCAAACCAACTTCCAAATCATTACATCAAAATCTCTGTCTTGATTATTACATAAAGAAGCATAAAACAAAATAAAACTGCATAAATCCCCAAGTAGTAGTGTGTCCAAAGCCATAGCCAAAGGTAAGAAATATCAAGCTATACATCATAGAGTCTTCAAGCTTGGAAAGATGAACGGTCCAAATTAAGCTGAGTTATTCCCTCCCTGGGTACTTGGGTGGAACGGAAGAAAAGAGAGCAAAAGAAAATGGGTTAGACATAAGTTTGGTAAGTCCAGTGATTATTCAGCATGTAAACTGATAAGAGAACCATGACTTGAATAAGCTGGACACAGGACAATAACAAGGAAATAAGGTAACATAGAATAAGGTAAGATAAACAGGGCAGATAAACTAATCGTACTATCGAACTCATGTCGAAATTCTCTACACCTACTAGATATTTCAACCATTATCATGAGTTCAAAACCAGTGATCCCTTTTCATTGATCGGCTCCTACTCGCACGCATTTACTACTTGTGTCCTACGGCCCTACTCTATTATAGACACCTGTGCTGGTCCCACTATGGGGTGTATCAAATCCTATAGTGGCAACCCGATGTGATTCAAGATGCACAGTGTATAACTACTGATGCCCAGTGCCTGCTTTTTCCACTCCGGAGTACGTGCACGTCCGTACTCCATCGGAACCTACACTGACGCACCAGCCGCCGTTGTTTTGACCGCTTATAAACAGCCCAGTAATCATGCCCCACCCTGCCTAGTTCACGGTACCATGATATATCTATGTGGGTTACTGCTGAAATGGGTCCCCATTACTAGGGTTTCCTAGTCAACATGTTAAATTGATTAGGTGTCCAAGTTAACCTAACCCCAACCATTAGTTTTGTTAACATGTTGCATTGTTAAGTGTTGCCTTAATTAACTTAACCTTACCATTCCTGACTTAGCTTTAATTTATTAAAGCACCAACCACTCACATTAGACAGGTATTGTTGCGGTTACTGGATGTGCCGGTCGGTTCCGGGCAGTTTTACACCGCAACTCAGTCTAGCCTCGGGTTCTTCTGAGCTCGATGCACTAACCTCCCACATTAGATATATATTGTTACGGTTGCTGGATGTGCTGGGCGGTTCCGGGCAGTCTTACACCATAACTCAATCTAACCTCGGGTTAGGCATATTCGTCTTTTCTAAATTTACATATTTACCTCTTTATATTTATATGTAAATTATTGTCATTCAAGTCAAGCCCCACTTTCTCTTTTAAATAAAGTTCATAATTTTAGGTATAAAAATTTATACCACTTTATGCCATAAAACATTTACATGTTTATGAGCCAAATATGCCCATTTATATGTTATTTCATATTTTTTCCCCAACGTTACCCCCATTAAACGTTTGCATGAATCACATAAAATGTTAGGCTTGATACATAGCCTAACTTATACACCAAAGGGGAAAAGTGGAACATGTAATAATTCCAGCATCATAAAAAAAACATGGATCTAACTACACATGTATCATATGAATTTGGCATAGAACAATATACATTCAATTATGAACTTGCAAATTTAGATCTACTCGACATGAATCATGAAATAGGGGTTTTACATAGAACTGCATAAACTTAAAATTAGGCTTATAGTTCTGAACTTTGCAAATTTGTTGGATCAAATCTAACATGAACCTAATCATATTAGCATGTTGTTGTGGTCATATATGTGAACATGGTTGAATTTGCATAAACATAGCAAAATTCCCAAATTGTCATACAACATATAGGTGTTATTACCAAATCATGCGACATGAAATGTCATCGCCAAATTATACACAATGTGATATCCATCGCCAAATTATACAATATAGTATGTCATTTCCAAACTACACAATATGATATGCCATCGCCAAATAATAATATGTCATCGCTAATTTATGTCATCACCAAGTATACAACATAATATGTCATCTCCAATCTATTCAACATGATATGTCTTTGCCAAAGTATAATATGTCATCACTAAATTACAACATATATGTAATTGGCAAATTATACAACATATGGATCCAAAGCATTTAACTTTTATCATCAAATTATATACAACAAGATCACAACTTAGCATGATAAGAATCATAGTCTCAATCAATTCAGTTTTAACAATTAGGATAAGCATAGATTTACATTAGGCGGTGTTCTACATCCAGTTATTTAGTCACAATTCTAATATCGTTTAGGTCTAAATGATAACTAGACTTACAAAAAGGAGGCTAGTCTTGAGTTCTGGGATCTGTGTTCTGAAAGCTCTCCTTTGTTGTTGACGTTGAATTCTCTTAGTTGAAATAGATTTGATTTGCAATTCCTAACTTGCTTTCTAGTTGAATGAGAATGGCGGCTACTCTAGGTTGAGTGTTGACAGCATGATGGTCTTAGGAATATTTTTGTGTGGTTTTAGGGTTTAGATTTAGGATTTTTATATAGAAGTGCGATTTAATAGGAACCGTCCGATTAACCTAGAGAAAATCAAAGCCATTCAAACCTAAGAGAACCAACCAGAACCTGCCACACAAGCCCTAATGACACTGCAGTTCGTCACAGGAGAAAACACGTTAGATTTCAGATCTGACCCGAGGGGGAGGTCGACCCCCAGGTCGACCTGTATGGGGGGAGGTCGACCCCCAGGTAACCCCTTCACCTCTTCAAAGACATTCGAGTATTCATGGATTACTCTAACAGACTGCAAATTCTCAATAGACGCATCAAGAGATTCTAGATAGCTAAGCATAACAGAGTTCATGGGATTACAAGAAATTTCGAGAGTGTAACCGAGGCGAGTCACGAGTCTAACCAATCTCTTTTCACAATCGAGGATGGCACCATTACTAGATAGCCAATCCATGCCTAGAATCAACCCATAGCCCATGAAGCCCAAAACATAGGTATTGCATCTAAACCCCACACTTAGTATAGAAATTTCCAAATCCAAACAAATCATTGACAAATAAGTTGACCCCCTAATTGGATTTGAAACAACCAAGGGATCCTCTGCTAAACTGGTGTCTAGGTGTAGAGATTCAACTAAAGAAGTAGATATAAAAGAGTGCGATGCGCCAGAATCAAAGAGTGTACGAAAAAGATGATCAAAAAGGTAAACTAAACTCTCAACAGAAACATTTCTACCTTGTTCTTGCGGAGGTGCCATGAGAGCGTGAACCTGCCCTCCAGAAGTAGATCCAGCTCTCTGTCCTTGACCTGGCTTTCCTGGGCAGTCCCTAGCCATGTGTCCTGTATCACCGCAATGGAAACAACAACCCATCTTCCTTTTCTTCTTTCTGCGGTCCTTAACCAGATGTCCAGGAATGCCACAAAAATTACACTTCCTCTTGTCATGGGGTTTGTTGTTTTTCCCTCCCTTCTTGGAATCTGTCTTCTTGCTCTGTGATCCTTCCCCTTTCTTATCTTGAGATACTTCCACCTTTGTCTCTTTCTTGCCAGCCTTATTTTCTTATTGTAACAGTGCCATGTCCACCAGCCTCTCATAAGTTGCACCCATAGGTATATGGGACATAGCTACGCTGTGCAGTGGATCATTCAATCCTTTAACAAAACGGAGAGCCTTCTTATGTAGAGCGTTTACTAACTCCAATCCAACCCTAGCCAGCTGGTTGAATTGGTTAACGTATTCCTTGACCGACATACTCCTCTGTTTGAGAGCAAAGAACTTCTCCATCTGTATGCTTCTTCAGCTTGTGAGAGGAATTACATTTCAAACCTCATTATAAAATCCATCCAAGTTTCAATTGGTCTTTCAACATTAGTGACTTCCCACTGATAGGAGGATCCATCTTTGAGCAACCATACAGCCAGCTGTATATTCTGTCTGTCATCCACTTCGAAGATATCGAACAAATCCTCAGTTTCTTTGAGCCAGTTTCTTGCTTCCAAGAACGATTCATTTCCATTGAAGTTCTTTCCTCCCATGGCTTGAAAATCCCTACATATTTTTGACAAAGCATTTGCACGTGGAGGAGGAGGAGGAGGAACCGCTGCAGCTGGGGGAGGAGGAACGTCTACTGGGCCTGCGGCGTTGGCCCGAGCCTCTAGGTACCTTCTAAACTAGCCAGGTACCGATATGCCCTCTGGAAGGTTAAGATCTCCAGACATGCTGAAATGAAAAAGGAAAGATTCAAAACAAAGGATAGAAAGATAATGCGTATGGCTTTAGGGGATTATGCCTTTTTAGTAAAACACTTTTTCTTGAAAATTGCTTCTGTAAACTTCTTTTTGAAAAACAGTTTTCAAAAATTTTATCTGATCTGGTAAACCTTTGCTCTGATACCAAGTGAAACACCCCACCTCCGTTAAGGTCACTCACAAAGGGAATGCCTTAAATTCGGTGGAGCATTATAGGTAAAAGACATAGATAATTTACAAGATAGATATTTATAAGCAGCTGAAAAAAAACTAGCTTTATTTCAAACGTGGTTCATAACAAAACATTACAGCAAAAATTTTCAAACCATCTTCCAAATCATTACATCAAAATCTCTGTCTTGATTATTACATAAAGAAGCATAAAACAAAATAAAACAGCATAAATCCCCAAGTAGTAGTTTGTCTAAAGCCATAGCCAAAGGTAAGAGATTCCAAGCTATACATCATAGAGTCTTCAAGTTTGGAAAGATGAAAGGTCCAAATGAAGCTGAGCTATTCGCTCCATGGGTACTTGGGGGAGGGGGTGGAAACGGGAGAAAAGAGAGCGAAAGAAAATGGGTCAGACATAAGTCTGGTAAGTCCAGTGATTATTCGGCATGTAAACTGATAAGAGAACCATGACTTGAATAAGTTGGACACAGGACAATAACAAGGAAATAAGGTAACATAGGATAACGCAAGATAAACAGGGAAAGATAAACTAATCGTACTATCGCACTCACGTCCAAATTCTCTGCACCTACTAGTTATTTTTACCATTATCATGAGTTCAAACCCAGTGATCCCTTTTCATTGATCGGCTCCTACTCGCACGCATTTACTACTTGTGTCCTATGGCCCTACTCGATTGTAGATACCTGTCTTGGCCCTATTATGGGGTGTATCAAATCTTATAGTGGCGAACCGACATGATTCAAGATGCACAGTGTATAACTACTGATGCCCAGTGCTTGTTTTTCCACTTCGGTGTACGTGCATGCCCGTACTCCGTCGGAACCTACACTAACACACCAACCGCGGTTGTTTTGACCACTTATAGTCAGCCCGGTAATCGTGCCCTACCTTGCCTAGTTCAGGGTACCATGATAAATCTATGTGTGTTACTGCTGAAATGGGTCCCCGTTACTAGGGTTTCCTAGTCAACATATTAAATTGGTTAAGGGTCCAAGTTAACCTAACCCCACCCATCAGTTTAGTTAACATGTTGCATTGGTTAAGTGTTGCCTTAATTAACTTAACCCTACCATTCTTGACTTAGCTTTAATTTATTAAAGCACCAACCACTAACATTAGACAAGTATTGTTGCGGTTACTGGATGTGCCGGTCGGTTCCGGGCAGTTTTACATAGCAACTCAGTCTAACCTCGGTTTCTTTTGGGCTCGATGCACTAACCTCCCACATTAGATATATATTGTTACGGTTGCTGGATGTGCCGGGGGTTCTAGGCAGTCTTACACCATAACTCAATCTAACCTCGGGTTAGGCATATTCGTCTTTTCTAAATTTACATATTTACCTCTTTATATTTATATTTAAACTATTGTCATTCAAGTCGAGCCCCACTTTCTCTTTTAAATCAAGTTCATAATTTTAGGTATACGAATTTATACCAGTTTATGCTATAAAATATTTACATGTTTATGAGCCAAATATGCCCATTTATATGTTATTTCATATATTTTTCCCAACGTTACCCCCGTTAAACGTTCGCATGAATCACATAAAATGTTAGGCTCGATACATAGCCTAACTTATACACCAAAGGGGAAAAAGAGGAACATGTAATAATTCCAACATCATAAAAAAACATGGATCTAACTACACATGTATCATATGAATTTGGCATAGAACAATATACATTCAATTGTGAACTTGCAAATTTAGATCTACTCAACATGAATCATGAAATAGGGGTTTTTCATAGAACTACATAAACTTAAAATTAGGCATGTGGTTTTTCATAGAACTACATAAACTTAAAATAGGGGTTTTTCATAGAACTACATAAACTTTGTAAATTTGTTGGATCAAATCTAACATGAACTTAATCATATTAGCATGTAATTGTGGTCATATATATGAATATGGTTGAACTTGCATAAACATAGCAAAATTCCCAAACTGTCATACAAAATATGGGTGTTATTATCAAATCATGCGACATGAAATGTCATCGCCAAATTATACACAATGTGATATCCATCGCCAAATTATAAAATATGGTATGCTATTGCCAAACTACACAATATGATATGCCATCGCCAAATTATATTATGTCTTCGCCAATTTATGTCATCACCAAGTATACAACATAATATATCATCTCTAATCTATTCAACATGATATGTCTTTGCCAAAGTATAATATTTCATCGCTAAATTACAACATATATGTCATTGGCAAATTATACAACATATGGATCCAAAGCATTTAACTTTTATTATCAAATTACATACAACAAGATCACAACTTAGCATGATAAGAATCATAGTCTCAATCAATTCAGTTTTAATAAAAAGTATAGTCATAGATTTACATTAGGCGATGTTTTACATCCAGTTATTTAGTCACAATTCTAAAATCTTTTAGGTCTAAATGATAACCGGACTTACAAAAAGGAGGCTAGTCTTAAGTTCTGGGATCTGTGTTCTGAATTTGAATAGCTCACCTTTGTTGTAGACGTTGAATTCTCTTAGTTGAAATAGATTTGATTTGCAATTCCTAACTTGCTTTCTAGTTGAGTGAGAATGGCGGCTACTCTAGGTTGAGTGTTGACAGCATGACGGTCTTAGGAATATTTTTGTGTGGTTTTAGGGTTTAGATTTAGGATTTTTATATAGAAGTGTGATTTAATAGGAACCGTTAGATTAACCTAGAGAAAGTCAAAGCCATTCAAACCTTAGAGAACCAACCAGAACCTGCCACACAAGCCCTAATGACACAGCAGTTCATCACAGGAGAAAACATGTCAGATTTCAGATCTAATCCGAGGGGCAGGTCGACCCCTAGGTCGACTTGTCTGGCGGGAGGTCGACCCCCTGGTCGACCTCCTTGTCGACCTGGCCTTGTGCGGGAAATTTCCCGCCCAGCCCGCTTCTGCTTCTGACTTTGAATTTTGAATTTTATGAACTTTATTCTGAGTTGTTTATTTGAATTCTTGAATCTTCTGAAGGTCATAACTTCTTCATACGGAGTCCGTTTTCCGCAAACTCAGACTCTATCTCAAGCAGAATTCCGAGACGAACGCAATGAGGCCATTTCCCTTAATTCTTACATCTGTAATTAATTATTCTTTAATTCGTAACTTTAATGTTTAGAGAAAATACAGGGTTTTACATTCTCCTCTCCTTAAAGGATATCGTCCCCGAAACCTTCAAGTCAAGAAGATCGTATATCCTACCATCCAATTGTCCATCTACTCAACACACAGGAGTCCATTTTCCTTAAAAGACTTCTAATGTTTCATGATCATATGCATAGTGTGTGTACATGTCCTTATCTAATGCGAAATTAGGCAGTCTACTGATTCAGTTGACCTCCTAAATGCAATTTATGTCAGTGCCATGAGTCCATTATGTATGCAATCATACCTAATCATACTTTCTACATGAGTGCACAATCATTCATACAAATGCAACATCCACATGATAACACATCAAGTTTCAATCATATACAAGTATATATATGCATATGCAATATGAAAGTGACTGAGCCGATCTGACACCTAATGTGTGTGTATATGCATCCACAAGCAACCACTAGCAATCACTTGCTACCACTTGCAACCATCAATCATAACATGTTTCAAATACATGTTTACATCCATTGGTTTCTATCTAAAGATCGAGAACAACACTGAGGAAAATGCCAAAAAGATAGATACGAACATGAACAAACTTAAGGAAAAAGAGATCAAAGGTGTACCCTCAAAAAGAAATGTGTAGGCTACGCGTATCTTGGCCTCAGTCTCCCAAGTCGTGTCTTCCTCAGCGTCACTCCATTGAACTTTAATAAGTTTGACTTCACTGTTGCGTAGCTTTTTGACTTCAGTACCCAAGATACGATTTGGAAATCTTCTCACAGTCGCCTCTCGTTCTACTTCTACTTCCTCTAATACGCTTGGATCCACCACTTCCGCAGACTCATGTAAGCACTTCCGTAAGTGAGAAACGTGAAAGACATTATGAACTCCAGCCAATCTTTTGGGCAACTCTACTCTGTAACACATCTTTCCAATCCTTTCAATGATAGGAAATGACCCTACAAATCTTGTTGCCTACTTTCCTATGGATCCGAAGAGAACGACGTTCCTCAAAGGAGATACTTTAAGGAACACCCTATCCCCAACCTCAAACTCAAGGTCGGTCCTTCTTTTATCTGCGTAGGACTTCTGTCTATCTTGGGCAGTCTTCATTCTTCTTCGTATCAAGTCCACTTTCTTTGAAGTTTCTCTAATTATATCGGGTCCAAGTATAAGCTTGTCTGTAGACTCCCACCAACAAGTTGGTGATCGACATGGTCTTCCATATAAAGCTTCGAAGGGTGCCATGCCTATGGTGGCTTGGTAGCTATTGTTGTAGGCAAACTCCACCAAAGGAAGATGATCCTTCCATATTCCTCCAAAGTCAAGAATGCATAATCTCAAGAGGTCTTCTAATACTCTGTTCACCCTTTCCGTCTGACCATCAGTTTGGGGGTGATAGGTCGTGCTTAAGCATAGCTATGTGCCTACAACCTCTTGCAAGCTCTTCCAAAGCTGGCTTGTAAAAATAGGAACTCGGTCACTTACAATGCTGGAGGGTATCCCAAGGAGTTGAACTATCTCTTTAAGATAAATGGATGCTAACGATGAGGCAGTCCTCCTACTCTTAACGGGTATAAAGTGAGCACTTTTTGTGAGCCTGTCCACTATTACCCAAATACTGGTATTGCCCCTTCTTGACCTAGGCAGCCTATCGATAAAGTCCATTAAAATGTTATCCCATTTCCACTATGGGACCTCAAAAGGATGAAGTAAACCACCAGGCTTCTTTTGCTCCGCCTTGACTTGCTGGCATATTAAGCACTTAGAGACAAATTCAGCTACATCGTTCTTCATGCCATTCTAAAAGATAACTCTTTTTACGTCTTTATACATTTTGTCTCCACCCAGGTGCATGGTCAACTTGGAATGGTGTGCCTCTTCGAGAACTTTCTTCACCAAATCCCTTGCTTGTGAGACACATAGCCTTCCATCCTGCCTTAACCAACCTTTGTCATCGATGGAGTATCTATTGAGGTGATTAGAAGTCTCACCCCTAATTAGCTTGTCCATCACATCAACTAGCTGAGGGTCTACATGTTGCGCGGTTCCTACTGAGTCCAAAAGAGCAGGCCACACCTCTAGTGATGCTAACAACCCAGTCACATGATCAATGGAGGGTCTAAAGTCAAAATTGGCTACGTACACCAAGCTTTGCCTTTCTACAAAGAGAGGGCTTAAGGTCAGCTTCTTTCTACTCAAGGCGTCTGCTACTAAATTGCCCTTGCCAAGGGTATAGGAAATCTCGAAATCGAAGGATGCCAAGAATTCCATCTACCTTTGTTGCCTCAAGTTAATATCTTTCTGCGAGAAAGGTACTTCAACGATTTATGGCCAGTATATAATTCAAACTTCTCACCTAGGAGATAACTGCGCCAAGACTTAAGTGCAAAGACGATGGCAACCAACTCTAAATCGTGGTTGGGTAGTTTTTCTCATGTACTTTCAAGTGTCGGCCTCCATGAGCTACTACCTTCCCCTCTTGCATTAAGACAACACCCAGTCATGTACCACAAGCGTCCGTGTATACGGTAAACATCTTGCTCCCATCCGACAATGTCAGAACTGGGGCTGTTGTTAGAGCTCTCTTTAATCGTTAGAAAGCAATATCGCAATCCAAATACCAATTGAAAGTTAGGTTCTTCTTCGTCAACTTTGTAAGCGGAGCTGAGATTTTCGCAAAGTCTTTGATGAACTTTCGGTAAAATCCAGCTAGCTCGAGGAAGCTCCGGATCTCGGTCGCATTCCGTGGAACCTTCCAATCTTGCATTGCAACTACTTTTGCGGGGTCCACAGCTAATCCTTCCTTGGATACCACATGTCCAAGAAATCTCACTCCATATCTCCAAAAATGGAATTTGGAGAATTTGGCTTTCAACTGATGTGCTCGAAGAGTGTCCATGACTTTTTTTTTTCAAATGCTGAGCATGCTCTTCCCCACTCTTTGAGAAAATCAAAATGTAATCTATGAAGACCACCACAAACTTATTGAGGAACTCCCTAAACACCCTACTCATCAAGTCAACGAAATAAGCAGGTGCGTTTGTCAAGCCGAAAGGCATGACAAGCCACTCAAAGAAACCGTCCAGGGTTCTGAATGCGGTCTTATCAATGCTGTCTTCATCCACTCTTAGCCGATGAAACCCGGTAGCTAGATCTAGTTGGGAGAAAACCGATGCACCTACAAGATGATCGAACAAGTCATCTATTCTTGGTAGTGGGTGCCTGTTCTTCTTAGTTAACTTGTTTAACTCCCTATAATCAACGCATAGGCGAAGCGAACCATATGCTTTAGTTGTGAATACTACTGGAGCATCCCATTTAGAAATACTCCGCCTTATAAACCCTTTCTCAGGCAACTCTTTAACTTACCTGCTGAGTTCTTTCCTCTCTCTTGGAGCCATGTGTCTAATGGGTAAAGCAACGGCTTATGCATTATCAACGGGGTATATGCGGAAGTCTATCTCCCGCTTCATAGGTAACCCCTTCACCTCTTCAAAGACATTCGAGTATTCACGGATTACTCTAACAGACTGCAAATTCTCAATAGACGCATCAAGAGATTCTAGATAGCTAAGCATAACAGAGTTCATGGGATTACAAGAAATTTCGAGAGTGTTACTGAGGCGAGTCATAAGTCTAACTAATCTCTTTTCACAATTGAGGATGGCACCATTACTGGATAGCCAATCCATGCCTAGAATCAACCCATAGCCCGTAAAGCCCAAAACATAGGCATTGCAACTAAACCCCATACTTAGTATAGAAATTTCAAAATCCAAACAAATCATTGTCAAATAACTTGAGCCCCCAATTGGATTTGAAACAACCAAAGGATCCTCTGCTAAACTGGCGTCTAGGTGCAGAGATTCAACTAAAGCAGTAGATATAAAAGAGTGCGATGCAGCAGAATCAAAGAGTGTACGAATATGATGATAAAAAAGATAAACTAAACTCTCAACAGAAACATTTCTACCTCGTTCTTGCGGAGGTGCCATGAGAGCGTGAACCTGCCCTCCAGAAGTAGATCCAGCTCTCTGCCCTTTCCCTTGCTTTCTTGGGCAGTCCCTAGCCATGTGTCCTGTCTCGCCGCAATGGAAACAACCACCCATCTTCCTTCTCTTTTTTCTGCAGTCTTTAACCAGATGTCCAGGAATGCCACAAAAATTACACTTCCTCTTGTCACGTGGTTTGTTGTTTTTCCCACCCTTCTTGGAATCTGTCTTCTTGCTCTGTGATCCTTCCCCTTTCTTATCTTGAGATACTTCCACCTTTGTCTCTTTCTTGCCAGCCTTATCTTCTTCTTGTAACAGTGCATGTCCACCAGCCTCTCATAAGTTGCACCCATAGGTATATGGGACATAGCTACGCTGTGCAGTGGCTCATTCAATCCTTTAACAAAATGGAGAGCCTTCTTCTGTAGAGTGTTTACTAACTCCAATCCGACCCTAGCCAGATGGTTGAATTGGTTAACGTATTCCTTGACCAACATACTCCCCTGTTTGAGAGCTAAGAACTTCTCCATCTGTATGCTTCTTCAGCTTGTGAGAGGAATTTCATTTCAAACCTCATTCTAAAATCCATCCAAGTTTCAATTGGTCTTTCGGCATTAGTGACTTCCCACTAATAGGAGGCTTCGTCTTTGAGCAACTATACTGCCAACAATATCTTCTGTCTATCATCCACTTCGAAGATATCGAACAAATCCTAAGTTTCTTTGAGCTAGTTTCTTGCTTTCATGAAGGATTCATTTCCATTGAAGTTCTTTCCACACATGGCTCGAAAGTCCCTACAAATTTTTGAGAAACCGCTGCAGCTGGGGGAGGAGGAACGTCTACTGGAACTGCGGCGTTGGCCCTAGTCTCTAGGTACCTTCTAAACTAGCCAGGTACCGGCATGCCCTATGGAAGGTTAAGATCTCCCGACATGCTGAAACGAAAAAGGAAAGATTCAAAACAAAGGATAGAAAGATAATGCGTATGGCTTTGGGGGATTATGCCTTTTTAGTAAAACACTTTTTCTTGAAAATTGCTTCTGTAAACTTCTTTTTGAAAAACATTTTTCAAAAATTTTATCTGATCTGGTAAACCTTTGCTCTGATACCAAGTGAAATACCCCACCTCCGTTAAGGTCACTCACAAAGGGAATGCCTTAACTTTGGTGGAGCATTATAGGTAAAAGACACATATAATTTTCAAGACAAATATATAAGCAGCGGAAAAAAAAACTAACTTTATTTCAAATGTGGTTCATAACAAAACATTACAGCAAACTATTTTATACCAACTTCCAAATCATTACATCAAAATCTCTGTCTTGATTATTACATAAAGAAGCATAAATCAAAATAAAACTGCATAAATCCCCAAGTAGTAGTGTGTCCAAAGCCATTGCCAAAGGTAAGAGATTCCAAGCTATACATCACACAGTCTTCAAGTTTGGAATGATGAACGGTCCAAATTAAGCTGAGCTATTCCCTCCTTGGGTACTTGGGGGAGGGGTGGAAAGGGAAGAAAAGAGAGCAAAAGAAAATCGGTCAGACATAAGTCTGGTAAGTCCAGTGATTATTCAGCATGTAAACTGATAAGAGAACCATGACTTTAATAAGCTGGACACACGACAATAATTAGGAAATAAGGTAACATAGGGTAAGGCAAGATAAACAGGGCAAGATAAAATAATCGTACTATCGCACTCATGTCAAAATTCTTTGCACCTATTAGATATTTCAACCATTATCATGAGTTCAAATCCAGTGGTCCCTTTTCATTGATCGGCTCCTACTCGCACGCATTTACTACTTGTGTCCTACGGCCCCGCTCGATTGTAGATACCTATCTTGGTCCCACTATGGGGTGTATCAAATCCTATAGTGGCGACCCGACACGATTCAATATGCACAGTGTATAACTATTGATGCCCAGTGCCTGCTTTTTCCACTTCGGAGAACGTGCACGCCCGTACTCCGTCGGAACCTACACTGACACACCAACTGCAGTTGTTTTGACCACTTATAGTCAGCCCAGTAATTATGCCCCACCCTGCCTAGTTTAGGATACCATGATACATCTATGTGGGTTACTGCTGAAATGGGTCCCCGTTACTAGGGTTTCCTAGTCAACATTTTAAATTGGTTAAGTTTCCAAGTTAACCTAACCCCATCCATCAGTTTAGTTAACATGTTGCATTGGTTAAGTGTTGCCTTAATTAACTTAACCCCACCATTCTTGACTTAGCTTTAATTTATTAAAGCACCAACCAATCACATTAGACAAGTATTGTTGCAGTTACTGGATGTGTCGGTCGGTTCCAAGCAGTTTTACACCGCAACTCAGTCTAACCTCAGGTTCTTTTGGGCTTGATGCACTAACCTCCCACATTAGATATATATTGTTACGGTTGTTGGATGTTCCGGGGGTTCGGGAAGTCTTACACCATAACTCAATCTAACCTCGGGTTAGGCATATTCGACTTTTCTAAATTTACATATTTACCTCTTTATATTTATATTTCAACTATTGTCATTCAAGTCAAGCCCCACTTTCTCTTTTAAATCAAGTTCATAATTCTACGTATAATTTTTTTTACCACTTTATCCCATAAAATATTTACATGTTTATGAGCCAAATATGCCCATTTATATGTTATTTCATATTTTTTCCCCAACGTTACCCCCGTTATACGTTCGCATGAATCACATAAAATGTTAGGTTCGATACATAGACTAACTTATACACCAAAGGGGAAAAAGAGGAACATGTAATAATTACAACATCATAAAAAAACATGGATTTAACTACACATGTATCATATGAATTTGGCATAGAACAATATACATTCAATTATGAACTTAGATCTACTCAACATGAATCATGAAATAAGGGTTTTACGTAGAACTACATAAACTTAAAATTAGGCATGTGGTTGTGAACTTTGCAAATTTGTTGGATCAAATCTAACATGAACCTAATCATATTAGCATGTAATTGTGGTCAATATGTGAACATGGTTGAACTTGCATAAACATAGCAAAATTCCCAAATTGTCATACAACATATAGGTGTTATTACCAAATCATGGGACATGAAATGTCATCGCCAAATTATACACAATGTGATATCCATCGCCAAATTACACAATATGGTATGTCATTGCCAAACTACACAATATGATATGCCATCGCCAAATTATAATATGTCATTGCCAATTTATGTCATCACCAAGTATACAACTTAATATGTCATCTCCAATCTACTCAACATGATATGTCTTTGCCAAAGTATAATATGTCATCGCTAAATTACAATATATATGTCATTGGCAAATTATACAACATATGGATCCAAAGCATTTAACTTTTATCATCAAATTACATACAAAAAGATCACAACTTAGCATGATAAGAATCATAGTCTCAATCAATTCAGTTTTAACAAAAAGGATAGGCATAGACTTACATTAGGCGATGTTCTACATCCAGTTATTTAGTTACACTTCTAATATCTTTTAGGTCTAAATGATAACTGGACTTACAAAAAGGAGGCTAGTCTTGAGTTCTGGGATCTGTGTTCTGAATTTGAATCGCTCTCCTTTGTTGTAGATGTTGAATTCTCTTAGTTGAATTAGATTTGATTTGCAATTCCTAACTTGCTTTCTTGTTGAATGAGAATGGCGGCTACTCTAGGTTGAGTGTTGACAGCATGACAGTCTTAGGAATATTTTTGTATGGTTTTAAGGTTTAGATTTAGGTTGCTTATATAGAAGTTTGATTTAAAATGAACCGTTAGATTAACCTAGAACAAATCAAAGCTATTCAAACCTGAGAGAACCGACCAGAACCTACCACCCAAGGCCTAATGACACAGCAGTTCATCATAGGAGAAAACACGTCAGATTTCAGATCTGACCCGAGGGGGAGGTCGACCCCTAGGTCGACCCCCAGGTCGACCTGTATGGCGGGAGGTCGACCCCTTGGTCGACCTTCTGGTCGACCTGGCCTTGGGCGGGAAATTTCCCGCCCAGCCCGCTTCTGCTTCTGACTTTGAATTTTGAATTTTCTAAACTTTATTCTGAATTGTATATTTAAATTATCGAATCTTCTGAAGGTCATAGCTCCTTCATACGAAGTCCGTTTTGTGCAAATTCAGACTCTATCTCAAGCAAAATTCCGACAAGAACGCAATGGTATAACCCGTTTCCCTTAATTCTTACATCTGTAATTAATTATTCTTTAATTGGTAACTTTAATGTTTATAGAAAATACGCGGTGTTACACCTGCCTATTTCGTTAACTTGATGAGTCGAGTGTTCAGGGAGTTCCTCAATAAATTTGTAGTGGTCTTCGTGGACGACATTTTGATCATCTCAGAAAATGAGGAAGAGCATGCTTTGCATTTAAGGGAAGTCATGGATGCTCTTCGTGCACATTAGCTGAAAGCCAAATTCTCCAAATGCCATTTTTGGAGAGAAGAAGTATGGTTTCTTGGACATGTGGTATCCAAAGAAGGGATAGCCGTGGATCCCGCAAAAATAATTACGGTTCAAGATTGGAAGATTCCATGGAATGCAACCGAAGTTCGGAGCTTTCTCGGACTAATGGGCTTTTACAGAAAGTTCATTAAGGACTTCGCGAAGATCTCAGCCCCACTTACTAGGTTGACAAAGAAGAACCTAACTTTCGCTTGGGATTTGGATTGCGATGTTGCTTTCCAACGGCTGAAAAGAGCTCTAACAATAGCCCTGGTTCTGACATTGTCTGATGGGAGTAAGATGTTTACTGTATATACAGACGCATGCATGACAAAATTGGGCACTGTCTTTATGCAAGAGGGAAAAGTAGTTTGTTATGGAGGAAGGCAGTTGAAGGTACATGAGAAAAACTACCCAACTCATGATTTAGAACTAGCTGCCATTGTTTTTGCTCTTAAGCCATGGCGTCATTACCTACTAGGAGAAAGGTTTGAATTGTTTACTGACCATAAATCATTAAAGTACCTTTTCTCACAAAAGATCTTAACTTAAGACAACAAAAGTGGATGGAGTTTCTTGCCTCATACGATTTTGAGATTGCTTATACCCCTGTCAAGGGCAATGTGGTGGCAGACGCCTTGAGTAGGAAAAAGCTGACCTTAAGACCTCTCTTTGTAGAAAGGCAAAGCCTGGAGTATATATCAAACTTTGACTTTAGACCCTCCTTCGAATTTTTACTGGTTTGTTAGCAACACTAGAGGTGCGGCCTACACCTTTGGACTCAATAGGAACCACGCAATGTAAAGACCCTCAGCTAGTTGATGTGAAGGATAAACTAATGAGAGGTGAGACTTCTAGTCACCTTAATAGATACTCCATTGATGACAAGGGTTGGTTGCGACAGGATGGAAGACTATGCGTTCCACAAGCAAGAGATTTGGTGAAAACCGTTCTTGAAGAAGCACACCATTCTAAATTGACCTTACACCCAGGTGGGGACAAGATGTATAAATACATAAAAAGGGTTTTATTTTGGAATGGAATGAAGAAGGAAGTAGCTAAGTTTGCCTCTATATGCTTGGTATGCCAGCAAGTCAAAGCGGAGCAGAAGAAGCCTGGTGGTCTGCTTCATCCTCTAGAAGTTCCACAGTGGAAATGGGATAGCATTTCAATTGACTTTATTTATGGGATGCCTAGGTGCAGAAGGGGCAATACCAGTATTTGGGTAATAGTGGACAGGCTCACTAAAAGCGCTCACTTTATACCGGTTAAGAGTAGGAGGACTGCCTTATCGTTAGCATCCATTTATCTTAAAGAGGTGGTTCGACTACATGGAATACCCTCTAGCATAGTAAGTGATCGAGACCCTATCTTTACGAGCGAATTTTGGAAGAGTTTACAAGAGGCTGTAGGCACACAGTTATGCTTAAGTATGGCCTATCACCCTCAAACCGATGGTCAGACGGAAAGGGTGAATAGAGATTTAGAAGATCTCTTGAGATTGTGCATTCTTGATTTTGGAGGGACATGGGAGGATCATCTTCCTTTGGTGGAATTCTCCTACAACAATAGCTACCAAGCCACCATAGGCGTGGCACCCTTCGAGGCTTTATATGAAGACCATGTCGATCACCAACTTGTTGGTGGGAGTCTATAGATAAGCTTGTACTTGGGCCGGACATGATTAGAGAAACTTCAGAGAAAACTTCAGAGAAGGTGGATTTGATACGAAGACGAATGAAGACTTCACAGGATAGACAGAAGTCCTACGCTGATAAAAGAAGGATGGACCTTGAGTTTTAGGTTGGAGACAGCGTTTTCCTTAAAGTATCTCCTTTGAGGAATGTCGTTTTCTTTAGGTCTACCAGAAAATTAGCACCAAGATTTTAGGGCCATTTCCTATCATTGAAAGGATTGGGAAGAGGGCTTATAGAGTAGAGCGGCCCGAAAGATTGGCTGGAGTTCATAACGTTTTTCATGTCTCTCATCTACGAAAGTTCTTACACGAGTCTGTGGAAGTTGTGGAGCAAGCATACTAGATGAAGTAGAAGTGGAGCGAGAAGCGACAGTGAGGAGAGTTCCAACTTGTATCATAGGGACAGAAGTCAAAAAGCTACGCTATCATGAAGTCAAGCTTGTTAAAGTTCAATAGAGTAACGCTGAGGAAGACGCGACTTGGGAGACTGAGGACAAGATACGCGCCGCCTACCCTTTTCTTTTTTAGGTTACATCCTTGATCTCTTTTCTATAAGTTTATGCATGCTTATATCTACCTTTTAAGTATATCTCCTCGGTCCTATTCTTTACCCTTATGTGCTTGTGTTTGATGGTTGAGTTGATGTACGATTGGATGGTAGGATATACATTCTTCTTGACTTGAAGATTTCAGGGACGAAATCCTTTAAGGAGAGGAGAATGTAACACCCCGTATTTTCTGTGAACATTAAAGTAACGAATTAAGGAATACTTAATTTTAAAAGTAGAAATTAAGAAACGGGTTTTTCCATTGCGTTCATCTCGGAATTCTTCTTGAGATAGAGTCTGAGTTTGCGTGAATCGGACTCCGTATGAAAAAGTTATGGAGTTCAGAAGATTTCAAGTTTAAACGGAAATTAAATATAAATAATAATTAAATCAAAAAGCAGTTCGAATTTCAAAATTCCGAGAGAAGCAGCTGGGCGGGAAAATTCCCACCCATTGGGGTCGACTCCCCCGGGAGGGGTGGGTTGATATAGGTGTCGAACCCCCAACGGGGGTGTCGACCCCTCCTGTAGGGGTCGACCCTGTAATGGCGGGGATTTTCGACCAAGAAAATCAACATACATACACTGTCAATTTCTTGAGCATCGAAAATACCGGGACATTAAAGTAAGAATTTAGAGGGTGAGAAAGATAAGATAGAACTAATAGAATAGAAGAAGAAGAACTCACTGAACCGAATCAGAGTAAAACACGAAAACTCACAGCGGAATGAATAAACTGTATTATAACATAATCTTGAAATACAAATATGAGTTTATATATATATATATATACACACAAACCATATCAGAGTCTAACTCATATACATCACAGCAGAAATAATAACTAATAGTGGAGTCTCCTGCTTTGAGCTCCTCCAAGTGAATCTGCAAAATCCTGAAACACTTGTCTGCCCATACAAATTTGGGCACCCAAGAGTTTAGGGAAAACAAACAAAATAAACTCTGGGTCAGTCATGGGACTGGTGTGAGTAAATTCCAATCATACTGTTTACTTTGAAAATCTTCGAAACAAAAAGATAATAGTAAGACCAGCTCACACATAAACATGAACGGTTTTTACCTTACTATAATCCAGAATACTTTGATATCAAAACCAGTGATATTATGATAATGTCTAAACAAATAATTATAAAAGTAGCAGAACGCCTGCGTCTCCCGCTCTACATATATGGTATAAAATCATAAACCGCAGGGAGCCTATTGGAGATTGGATTTCAGCAGACAAGGTATAGGAGCACCTTTTGATTAGTGTACTCTAGAGGGGATACACTCAGGGTTCAACAAGAACGTCTTGCAACCCGGCCACACATGACTGGTCACTCATTTAGCTTGAGTGTCGCGAATATATTGCCACCACGGTTGTAGGCCATCCAACCATCATCCGAAGATACAGAATCGAAAAGAAGTATAAATATGAATTTTCTCTAGATCAGTGACAATACATCCTGATTGGGGATAACCCAACTAGCCATGCTGCCTAGCCCAACTTTTGTTACTTCCTGGTTGTGAGGCTAGAGGCGACGTCTATCTTCAGAACATCTGATCACCATTCACTTTGAATGTCACATCGTCAAATCCGTAATCACATATTGATTACACAAATGCACACTAGGTGTAGAATAAAGAGAAGTTACCTTCTCCCCACCAACTTGGTATATTCGTAAAATCAACGGCATGACCATTGGAAATACTCTGTCAGACACTCGTCCATACAAGTTGTCCTGGGACTGGAAAAACAAAAACACCATTCTAGAACTGGACGACCCTTGCGTTTAACTCCATCTTCAATTATCTCCGTATTGACAACGATGGTCAAAACACTTCGATAGTCGGTTATTTAACTATCGGAGTAAAAACAACATCCATTCTAATGTATAACTAACATCACACAACCACGAGTATTTTTATTTAACATTTGTTTAATTGTTCGAATTCCCATATCTTACCAGATATTTCTCAAATCCCATTTTAGCCTTTTCATACTTCTTGGAAAACATTTCCAGTTATTATAAAATCTTAGGTAGCGTTTGGTTTATTTTGTGTTTTGCATTTTTAGTTTTCGGCGTTAATTATGAAAGTTGTGAAGATTTGAAATGTAGCGGTGGTGATGCATCAAAGGGAAAGGGAGTGACGGAGGGGACCGCGGGAATGATGGACAGACGGATTTGTTATTGTCATTCCCTTGTTTCTTAAAATATGAAAAATAATAAAAAGTTGTTTTCGGTTTTGTGTGTTAACTCCGTTTTGTAAAACGGTCATTTTTCACGATATATGTGCATTGTCGGTATTTTTGTATGTGTGAAAACTCAAAATTGAAAAATCTAAACCAAACGCTACCTTATTCTTTCATGTTCCAGAAAATATACGTCAATTAACGTTCGGAACATTTCCATTCTTTCTTTATTTCTATACTTGGATAATCTACCCTATTTATATTGGAAAATATATCCAAATTCATCTTAACCTTTTAATCGGCCCAACGTTCCCTTTTAAAACATTATTCCCTTTGAAATGGGAATACCATCCCTTCTTATAGAAATCCAAACATCTTTATCACATACTCTTTATTAACGTAATAATTCCCCTTATCTTGTTTATCGAAATCTCTTTCATACCTTTATATTCCTATTCCACTTTATACACCCTGTTTCTAAGTCAACTTCTTATCAAATCGATATCAAATTTATAACTAAATACTGATTCCTATCCTATAAACATTTATTTGTTTAAAACTAAATGTTAATTATCCTATCAGAATAATTCCTAAAAATGATCTACTTTAATACATTCGACATCATCGAATTCTAGATCCAAATCCTAACGGTTTAATTCTAATCACATTTCAAACATCGAAATGCTGTCATTGTTTTTCTAATACGATTCCCCAATTCTTTTTCTAAACTCTTTCTTATATTTCTTTGAACAAACGTCGTTACTTATTACTCTAGAATAAGTGGATTTCAAACCAAACTGTTACATTTCCTAGGAAGTGCTGCTATATATAAAAGTCACGCTCAAGTCTAATCAACAGCAGTTAATTTGTCGCTATAGTTCTAAATTTGTCATACGCTGTAATATTCTCCTTATAACTATTCTCAACATTACAGTTACACTTACCTTATCAACAGCATTATTTTATTGCTATAATTCAACTTGTCATACGCTGTAATATTCTTTGTTATAACTAATCTTGACATAACAGTCACACTTATCTTATTAACAACGTTATTTTATCGCTATAATTCTAAGACTGGCAATATGCTGCCGTATTCCTTTTATACACATCTTGACATCTCTTTCCGTTACAAACTGTTATCGTTCCTCGATAATAGTGAAGCAGTTCAAGTTGGGGTATTCTATTTACCTCTTAGACCTTGATCGATAACGTTCTTATCTTAGAACAGATATACGTTCGTAACTCTAAACTCCTTATTTCTTATAATATACATCAAATCGTATTTCCTTGTTTTATTTTGGAATATGGTTTTATAATACTACATCTTTATTTTGAACTTGGTTGTTTACGATTATTTATATTCCACATTAACTTTTTGCTTTCTCTATTCCACAGTTCTATTGATAACTTCCTAAATTAAAAGGTAATTAAATCTCATTTATTTCTAAACTGTGTTCATTAGATTAATTAAAGGCCAATTAATCTAATAATCATTTTCCAAATAACAGTTGATTAAATCAACTTCATTTCATCAGTAAATTCGTTAACTGATCTTAATTACTTCTCATTAGATTAATATAATAAATCTAATAATATTCCTAAAATTGTTTATCTTAAATATAATTATCCAAATATTTAATCGTCGGATAATTTCTGCTTTATAAACTTATTTAAATATCAACAAATCGTTTTTATTTATTTTATAAAAACGAACTCTAAAATACTGGTTTATAATAGAACTTATATTATAAATTTAAATCTTCTTTTTAATTATAAAAATAAATTTTTTATAATTAACCTCGTTGATTTGCCTGACGGCCAATCAACTCCTTAACAAAACGATGGTTTTACGGTCGACTGTTATCACTTTCTAAATTGATATCATTTATTGATTTATCGAAACAGATGTTGAATTTTTCCGTTCAACATTAAATTCACATGGGGTTTTAAATATAATTCGGGTTCATACAAAACAAACAGTACATATAATTATAAAGGAATCCGGTTGGATTCCTCCAACCGGTTTCCGCATCCACAGATGTCAGTCAACACAATTTACACTAACTCTATACTAGGGGATATTCTAATCGGTGGAATCAGTGTCCAATCGATGATGTGTACATATGTAACGGTATATAATATTCAACCAAATTAATACCTGATCGACCATCACACAGCATTCAAACAACATTAAAATATAATTAAAATAATTTAAAATAGATTAGAGTTAGTGATTTTACTCACCTTCGCGCGTTAACCGTTAAAAATGATTTGCGTCAGTCGATAGATCTGAATCCAGCGTTATTTGGCTATAAATTGGGACGAGCTCCAAATCTCGTCAAACCAGCTCCAGTGCTTCGCCTGTGTCTCGCACAAATCCAGCATGCTCGTTTTCATGCAACTCGTCATTAACTAATGATTTAGCATGTAATATTATCGACTTCATCTCCTTTACACAGAATGTATCGCGATTTCTATTGCCAGGTGAAATCGAACTCCGCTTCCAAAACAAAACATGTCGTTGACCTTCTTTGACGGGTCGTCGTTTCCTCCTTATCAACTTGTTGGTAATATACTCCTGTTTGTACCACCCTACTTCCATCATTGGAATGTTCAGCATCAACATGGTAGAAATTCTTTGTTATTTTTATCGTGATAATAGTCATCAGATTTGGTTGAAACAATCCTTTCAATACCCTTCATCGTTCTCATAAAAGCTTGCCTTCTATATTTCGCAAGTTTCAACTGCATACAACCTTGCTTCTCCCCTGCTAAACACGAACCGAATTCTGGTTCATGAAATTTAAAACCTGTCTCTTTCATTCAGCTTCACCGTTTCCATTTCTGCACGTTTGAGCTACACAGCACATCTTTGTTAATAATATGGTTCCTCCTTTTACAGACTGGCACTCCTCCTGTTGAAACCTGTAACAACCCGAAAATCTGGGCCAGTTTAAAATTTTTATTTTGGCAATTTTGGCGAATTTTGATTATTTAAATTAGATTATTTTAAATAATATCGACGAGAAATTTATTTTGAATATAATTCGAACGTATATATTTATACGCGTCGTCGTTAGAATATAAATATTTATATATAATTATAAAAGGAATTGAAAATGGCGCGGTAGTTCGATAATTCGATTTCAAACTTCAATTGAATGTACCGGGTGCAAAACAATCCGGATTTTAGTGAAACCAAAAATAATGGAATCTAATAGTGAATATCTTTCTAACGAATCCGAAAAATCAAAAGTTCGTAGCGGGAATCAAAAGATATGTCCAGTTGAAAATTCTGAATAGTCGCTATGGAATTCAGGCCCTTAAAAATGGACATTTTGCAAACAACCTCGGATTTCGATGAAACCAGTTTTGTTGGGTCCGGAATGTGAAGTTATTGCTAGATTCCAAATTTCATAATTTTTCGAATCAATATGTGAGCGTGGCAAAGGAAAACGCGTTTGACCGGTTTCTGTTGATTTTAATCGACTGGAAATTGGCCATTTTTCCAACAGTCTCAGAATTCGATGAAACTAGTTTTGTTAGGACCGTATCGTCAATACGAAGCTAGAAAATATTTTTCAGGAATTTTTAAAGTTCGTATGTGACCCCGGTAATTTGAAATGTACGTTTAAAATTCAATATAGTGATTTAATTGTAAATTTAACGGAAACTGATTGTAACGTTCGAATCAGCTTACGATGCATGTCCCATTATGGTCAGAATGGGGGTAAAACGCTATAGACGACATGCGGTGGACCTCGTTTCGAGGTCGTATGGAAAAGTACCTTTTTTGAAATTAAAATAATTAAAAATATAAAAAAAATAACCCTTTCTCCCTTTATCTTTCTGCCCCCCCCCCCCCCCGTTCGATTTCATTTCTCAGAATAAAAAAAAAGAAAAAGAAAAGAAGACCGCGCAGCTTAGCCACGCGATCCGCTCCCTCCACCGACGCAGGTGGCGCCGCCCCCCACTAAGGCCTCCCCGCGTGCTCCTTCCCCTCCCCTTCCTCTTCTCCACCTCGTCCTCCTTCTTCCCCAATCGCAGAAGCCCCAAACCCCTCCCCGTTCAGATCGCCGAGTCCCTACCCTGCTGCGCCCTCCTCCACGTCGAGCGCCACCAACCTCCGCCCCCCCTTTCAGCTCCGCCGCCAAGCAGAAACCGCCCCCCCCCAGTCGTCGAACACTGTAAGCTTCCATCCCCTTTTATTTTAATTATTTATTTTCATTTATCTGTAAAATTTTATGTGATGTTAAAAACAGAATTTTATTTAATTATTAAAAACAGAATTTTATTTAATTATTAAAAACTGATTTTGTTTATTTGAAAAACTGATTTTGTTTATTTGAAAAACTGATTTTGTTTATTTGAAAAACTGATTTTGTTTATTTGAAAAACTGATTTTGTTTATTTGAAAAACGGAATTTTGTTTATTTTAAAAACCGAATCTTATCTACTTTAAAAACTGATTTTTTATTTACCTTAAAAAAAACTGGTTTATATTTATGTTGTAAAGTATTAAAAATATGATTTTTATATTTTTAAAGTATTAAAAATATGATTTTTATATTTTTAAAGTAGTAAAAATATAATCTTTTATATTGCAGAAAGATAAAAATACGATCTTTGCATAGTAGGAATTATAAAAATATAATCTTTATGAGATATAGATGTTAAAACATGATAAGGCGATATTTTTATAAAGGTGAAAGATCTATTTTTGAAAAGGCGGAAACTTTATATAGAAAATAGAGTGATAAAAATATAATTTTTATCCATATAGCATAATAAAAATGGGATTTTTATATATTGAACTTCGAGTTAAAAATAGGATTTTTATGTGTTGAACTTAGAAATAAAAATAGGATTTTTATATATTGAATAGCGAAGTAAAAATTCGATTTTTACATAGGTAGTGAAAGCGGGCAACGAAGGTAACAAAAAGGCGAGAACGAAGAAGATTTCTATCAATGAAGTGCCGTGGAGCTAGGATAGCCATATGTGAGAATTTCTCACCTTTCAATTTATTTTTCTTGTTATATATATATATATATACTAGGATGCAGACGGTGCTTAGTAGCACCCGACACAATCGTCCACAGACGATGGACTTGTTTGTTTGGCTGTGTTGTTAGTTAGATTGTTTGGGTTGATTTGAATTGTTTGGTGAAATGAAATTGATATGATTGAGGTGTGAATGGCGTGGGCCTTCACTAGACCGGGGATAAGGCTAGGCCTCGTCCCGTTTCTAGTATCGTGCCGTTATGCCGCCGAAATTTTCTAAAATATGTTAGAAAAATAAAAACATCATTTTATTTAAAGAATGAACTGAATAGAAATTCATATGTTGGAATAAAATGTTTTATCGTTAAAAATATAATTTTTAACGTGAATGTGAATAAAAAAATATTCATTTACAAACCAGACGGTTTGTTTATGTACACCTGTTTGAAGGACATTGATTGGGTCGATAAATTTTACACATCGCCCAACTGCACAAATAAAATATGCGTTTGATTGTTTGAAACCCCACACGGGTGTTGGGATGAAATTTGAAGTTCACTCATCCTGATTAATTAAATATGTCGATCGATTGATTGACAGGCTGTTATAAGCGTTAGATATCTATATTTGATGCTTATACAGTGTAGTGCACTTTGGTTGATGGTTGATTATTCTTCAATGCTATTACATGTGTGTAATGTATGAAAATCCATATAATTAACTTTATATGGTAATTGATTGGGCCTCATTCCAATTTGAAAAATAAAGAATATTATAAAATAAAAGTTCATGTGTTGACAGTTTCATCCATTGAGATTGGTCATGTGTTGAACGAAATATTTTAGTAATAAAATTTACATCTTTATCAATATAAAATAAAGGTTCATGTGTTGACAGTTTCATCCATTGAGATTGGTCATGTGTTGAACGAAATATTTTAGTAATAAAATTTACATCTTTATCAATATAAAATAAAGGTTCATGTGTTGACAGTTTCATCCATTGAGATTGGTCATGTGTTGAACGAAATATTTTGATAATAACAACTATTTTGAAAAAGAAATATTTGAAATAGAATATTTGAAAATAGAAATTTATGAAGCCGTGTTGATTAGATTGACGCCATTTTGACGTGAACGATATTTATATCGATTGTAAACGATTTCGAAATGAATTGAATTGAAAACGATTTCGAAATGAATTGAATTGAAAACGATTTCGAAATGAATTGAATTGAAAACGATTTCGAAATGAATTGAATTGAAAACAATTTCGAAATGAATTGAATTGAAAACGATTTCGAAATGAATTGAATTGAAAACGATTTCGAAATGAATTGAATTGAAAACGATTTCGAAATGAATTGAATTGAAAACGATTTCGAAATGAATTGAATTGAAAACGATTTCGAAATGAATTGAATTGAAAACGATTTCGAAATGAATTGAATTGAAAACGATTTCGAAATGAATTGAATTGAAAACGATTTCGAAATGAATTGAATTGAAAACGATTTCGAAATGAATTGAATTGAAAACGATTTCGAAATGAATTGAATTGAAAACGATTTCGAAATGAATTGAATTGAAAACGATTTCGAAATAAATTGAATTGAAAACGATTTCGAAATGAATTGAATTGAAAATGATTTCAAATTGAATTGAAAGCGAATTGAAATGAATTCAAATTGAATTGAAATTTGAATTGAATAGAAATGGATTTTAAAACGAATTTATAAAGAAGAATTCAATTTTGATTTGAATTGAAATGGAAGTTGAAAATGTTTTTGAAACGAATTCAAAACTATTTATATAATTCGTTTTAAATAGAAATCGAAGAAATATATATTATATATATAATATAATGGCCTGAATAGAACGCGCCGCGCCGCGGCAGTTCGTGAATTTCGACCATTTATTTCAAACGGACATTACGGGAGATCCGACCGTCGGATTCTCCTAAAACCGGAACCGTTGGGTTCGTATCGAAAAGAGCTTTCTAAAGAATATTAGAAATTTGAAATCTAACGGTTGGATTTGGAATTATGTCCAAATCAAATTTGAAAAAGGTCGCTGTAAGTGCAGTTCGATGGCCGTTGTTGGAAATCGACTGTACGGGCCTTGATAAAATTATTAAAAATAGTAATAATTTATGTAAAATCATAAGAAATGACTTGTGAAGATTTGGGATGAAAAACTCCATATTTGAAAAGATAAAAATAGATTTTTATCGAAATGAACTAGTTTTGAACTAGAAACATAATTCTATTTATTTTTAAATAAATAAATTGAATTTAAAAAGGGTTTTAAAAATAACCAGAATTTCCAACGATTGCATTGGAATGGATTTGAATCGAAATTGTCTTCGGAATATTTCGATGTTGGATTTCGTTATTATACAGATGTTGTTATGGAAATTTGAAAGATATAGATATATATATCGTTATTTCCTATACGATATCTGTTTGTCAGAGAATTTGATATTGAATATAAGCCGGGATATTTTCTATTCAGAGCCTTGTGTTGAATATCAAATGTGATTTGGGTTTGTCGTGAATGGTGTCTTCACTAACACTGTTCTTGGACCCAGTTGAGAAAAGATTAAATCTTTTTACTTAGATTTAATGAAGTGTACCAATTAAATAACATTTAATTGGAATTGAATCGATATTGATTTTTGGGTTTATCGTGGACAGTGTTTTAAATAACACTCGTTCTTTAACCCGATGATTAATGAATGTGATTTTGGGTTTATCGTGAACCGTGTTTTTAAATGACACTGATTCTTTAACCTAGTCAAAGATTAAAACTAAGTGGAGTTTTAATGAATCTTTAATTAGATTGAAATAATCGAAATGGAGTATCACCAGTTTTGCTCCAGGAGTTAGTTAAATCTTTAATTAGATTTGAACGCGAAATGGTAATTGAATTTACCGATAACACCGTGGTGTTAGATATGAAGTATTACCAGTTTTACTTCATGGGATGAATAGGTTGGGATTGGGAAATTGAAATAAATGATTACTTCGGTAAGGTTCGCTAATCCCGACTAGTTTGAATTGAGATTCAAAAATAGAATAAAGAATAAATTCAAGGAATTTATCTTGGATAAAATTAATGGGAACCTTTCCCTATGAATGTGAAATTTAGAAACTAACCGTCGGTTAGCCAAGCAGAATGGTTTTCTGGATATTGATCTGATGTTGGTTTCGGCCTTCGGGGTTAATATTTGGGGAATTATTCTCTTGATTAATTTACGGTTAGTGACTGATGAATTGGAATGAGGCGTATGTTGTGTTTGTGTAACACTTATTTAAAATATACGCGAGTTATTCGGAAAGACCGGGTTTATCCCATTCTGAATAACTGATACGACGATAAGTCGAAGATGAAGACGATGGTCGAAGACCGGAGGTCTTCACGTCGTTTGGATAATTACTGATGATCTTGATTGGGCTGTACACCCAAGAAGATGGAAACAGTTAGTGATCGTCCAGACGTACTTGGAGATCGATGGATATGCGGGGTACTAGGTGCCTCCGGTTTCGTTCAGACCCAGAACGGACTTGTAAATGGACTGTGTGTCTGACATTGGATTTTAGTCCGTGTGATTGATCTCTATTAAATATATATCTGTTTGGCTGCGGAGAATTTATTCTCTTGCTTAACGCCCTTCTCTGAGACGTACGAGCTCAGGGGTTATATATTGATGGATATCAAACGCATGGAGTGAATTGCCTGTGTGGCATGCCTAAGTGGCAATTGATCGAGGCTTCTGTTGAAAAGCAAAGTCTCGTGGTGATGATCAAAGCACGGCCTTTGTGGCGTAGCTTTGTGTAACGTTTACTTCGCGTGTTTCACACCTGGTATGAACCAAAAACGGGAGACGGACCTCAGGGAGGGCATGCGTTTCTTTCTAGTTAGAAGTGGCGTCAGTGGTTTTACACGCCCTGACGAGTTTGACTTATGTGGTTGTTGCTGTTGCGAGGCGCCTCGGTTTGATCGGACGATCCGGGTCCGATGGAGTCATTCGTTGGCTCATTTACGCCCCAAAGGGCGGGGGAACGCATGTTCAGGGTTTAAGTTTAATCCACATCGGTGGACCGGCCCTGTCGCTCCAAGGCTTGACTGAGTACTTGCCTGAGACATGGGCTAGATTGTCTCGAATCGGTTGAGGACTATCTTTTGCCTCGGTTCATAGATGGAAATCCAATTTCCAAATACGTGACATTTGCGGTTTTATTTGTAAACCTATATATGGCGACATGATATATGGTACCCATGCCGCCTATGATTGATACTTATGATTTGAAGTTGTTTTAGACACTATGCACTTATACTAGTATCAAATGATTTGTTTTAAACGTATCAAGCATTCTTTGGCTGTTATAAGGGAAAACCCTATCCCCCGGCTTGCGTTGCATTGTGTGATAGGACTTGGGTCTTATAACAGCTTCATTTTTCTTTATTTAGCATTGCGCTGTTCGTTTTATGCACTGGTATTCTTGGGAGGAAACCCGTTCCGTGTTATACGGCGTGGTCCCTTGATTTACCGAACTTTAAAGACAAAGATTAATAACTGTTTTAGTTCTCACACCAGTCACATGACTGACCTGGAGTTTATTGTTTTAACCTAAACTCTGGGTGCCCTTATTTTGACACGGGCAGCTAGTAGTTTTGGTTTTGCAGATTTATATTCACAGGAACCTGGTTTACAGCTGGAACGATATCCGGAAAGCTTTGTATCCGTATATCTCTTCTAGTTGTATATTATATTATTTTCCGCTGCTATGTATTTAAATGTAATTTAAATCTCTGATATTTCTGTGTAATATTCGTTTATACTCTGTATATTCTTGTAATCTGATGCATTGTTGTAATATACAATGAAACGTTCTTTTATATGCGTTCTGTTGTGGCTTGTTCTCGAACTATCCGACGCTTTCCTTTACGGGGAAGTTACGGGTCTTCACAAAACCGCACCGATCCCCTAGCATAAGATGGTGAACCCTTATGTCCCACACCTGCTGTTCCAAGTATTCAGCATGTCATCACAATTCAACCACTCCACCTTATTTATTTTCGCAACTCTCATTGTTGCATGTATCCGAAGTCTGAACACTTCAATCCCTGTTTGTTCATTTGCCTTCCCTTTACATATTTTCCATACATCACGTCCATACTTCGAGTACATGCAAATCTTCACATTGATTATACCGTTAACACCTCCTTCCGGACCTCTTTAACCCGCTCGCCTTGTTTGAAAAAAGCCTCCAGTATTTACGCATGTACCCAATCTGTTTCTTCCCACCTCCACGCCTACTGTATGTATCAGACATGCACCCCACGTCATTGTCCCCTTTACATCCTTCTGCTTCATGTCGTTGTCACCCCATTTCCACTGTACCGCCCCCTTTTGTTTCCACTATATTTTCATTTCTGCCAACTTCCCTTTCTATACAATATAATGCCCCCCATTGATCGCACTTCCCGTCTCCACAGTCCACTTCATAATCATCCTCATCACCACACTTACATCCTTTCAGTTTAAGCATGCCTTCTGCCGATGAACACTCCATCAATTCACATAGCTCCACCATCTTCTGGCGTCAATACCCCATGTTACACACGTTCATCCACCCCACGCATCTTCCCTTTTTAGTTTAGCCTCACATCAACTTAAACCAGCCCGTCATCGCTTCACAGTCACATGCCCAGATGACTTCTCTGCATACACTAGATCCCATCCTCAAAGATCTATGCATGCACATATTTACTGACTTACATTATACTCCATAAAACACACGCTGGCCTCACCTTGACCTCAGATTCGCCATGTCATTCTTGAGTAGTGGCACGCGGACCATCCCAGATCGAAGAATAGTTCAGGGCGAGGTGATATATAACAGATTTTCTGTGGAGTAATTAACTCGTTTTTGATTTATTAATATCGTGGAAAACTTAGGAGGAAAACTCTGGAAGGAGATGCACAATGGAGCCGCATATTTATAGCTTTATGATTCCTTCATGTTCAAGGAATAGGTGATGGTAGGCCTGCTATCCAGCGCATGGGTAGTTTGATAGTAGTATAGTGTCTCGTACATCTTAATTAAATGTTTCAGTATGGTTTCCACGTTTTTTCCAACTTAGGGTGGCTGTACAAGTAGCATAGGTTAACTGTGCACAATTGCTTATGAAGGAAGAAATAGGATTATAGGATAGTACTAGGTTATTTTTATATACGTGTGTTTTGTCTTATCTTAGATATTTATGAAGGGTTCTCATTGCATAAAATCTTGTTCATATCTGAACCACTACAGACAGAAATAAAAATACAGACGTGTCCAGCGAGGTGCCATGGTCCCAAAAATATAATAATACCGGTAGATTGACTCGTATTTTGAAACCCCGAAATACCGATACAGGGTACACAATACTCCAAATAAAAAGTTGCGTATTTAATTTATTAAAAATTACAGTAAAATTCTAAAAATTAAATTATCGCTGCGCCTCAAAATAACTTTGTCCCGATTTGCAACCGATATCAAGTTATATTCAAATAACCGTTACGGTTGATATACGATTTCATAGCGACTTTCTGAATATTTTATTTGGACATATCTTGCAATCTACACAACAAAATCTTGGTTTTTCACTTCTGTTAGAAAGATACTGTTCAACAGATTCCAACACTTCTTGTTTCGAAGAAATCCGATTTAAAACAAGTCTGGTACACTCAGTTGAAGTTCAGAACATAAATTTACGAACTGCAGGGTCGTTCTGAGCTCGATTATAATTAATATATATTTATATGTGTTCAACTTCGTTTTAATTAAAATATAAATCCACTTATATTGTGAATTCAATATTTAAACTGATTTAAATATTCAAATACGAACCGAAAAATGCGGGATGTTACAGACCCCCTCGGCCAGATCAGGACTGTTTGTCCAGTGATGTTTTTCTGAGTCACAAGGGCATATGTGTCGACTTTCGGTTGGCTCTGTTTGGTCTGGATAGCTCTAATTTCTCCTAGGATGATCTAACGGCTCTCATTAATCTAAACTTCTATATGAACAACCCCAACCCTCAACCCTAAAATCTCATAAAATTGCTCTCTGAAGCCGTCATGCGGTCCATGGCCAAACTAGCGTAGCCTCCATTTTTCTCTAAACTAAGAAGCAAGTTAGGAAGTCCAAAATCAAATCAAAACTAGAGAATCTGTAGTCTACATCAAAGGGCAGCTTTTCGGTTTTAGAAAAAAAGCCCAAAAAAAAAAGATTTGTACTTTTGTTTGTAAGTTCAGTTATTCTTTAGATTTGAACGAATAAAAGTCATGACTTGTAATAAAGAGAAACTAGAACAGTGCCTAGTTGTAAGATAAATGTATTCTAATTCTGAAATTACTTATGCCTACGAGATTATTGCGATTGATACAATCTATCATGTTTTATCTTAATTTGGTGATGAATCTATCATGTTATATCTTAATTTGGTGATGAATCTATCATGTTGTATCTTATTTTGGTAATGAACCTATCATGTTGTATACCAATTTGGTGATGAACCTATCATGTTGTACATTAATTTAGTAATGAACCTATCATGTCGTATATATATTTGGTGATTCTTTTATGATATGTTATATGCAAGTTCATAAGCTAAGTCATGTTTATATAGGCTTATATGTCTAGATCTACATGCTTAGATGTTTAGATCTATGTTAATTTGATCCAACTCAAATGCAAGTTCACATTTACATGCTTAATTAAATTTGTGTAGTACTATGCCAAATTTATATCACACATGCTTAGTTGATCTATACTATTTTATGCCGTTGGAATGTTACATGTCCCTTTTGCTTTTCCCTTTTGTTTATGAGTTAGGCTAATTTGCGAGCCTAACGTTCTATGTAATTTATGCGAACGAATAACCGGGGATACGTTGGGAAAAATATTAAATTACATGCTATTGGCATAGGTTGGCTCGTAATCATGTAAATGATTAATGACATAAAATGATATAATTTTTATACCTAAGAATTATGGACATAATTTAGTGGGTGAATGGGACATGACTTGAGTTGACAACATTGGTGGATAATTTACATATAAACATAAATGGTAAATATGTAAATTGATGGAAAGATGATTGTGCCTAACCCGAGGTTAGATTGAGTTACGGTGTAAGACTTCCCGGAACCGCCCGACACATCCAGCGACCGTAACAATATAGATCTAATGTGAGAGATTAGCGCATTAAGCCCGAAAAACCTGAGGTTAGATTGAGTTGCGGTGTAAGACTGTCTGAAACCGCCCGGCACATCCAACGACTACAACAATACATTTCTAATGTGAGTGGTTGGTGATTTAATGAATGAATTAAAGCTAAGGCAGGCTAAGACTGGTAGGGTTAAGTTAATTAATGCAACAATTAACCAATACAACATGTTAAGTAAACTGATGGGTGGGGGTTAGGATAATTTGAGAACACTTAACCATTTTAACACGTTGATTGGGAAACCCTAGTAACGAGGACCCATTTCAGTAGTAACCTACATAGATGTATCATGGTACCCTGAACTAGGAAGGGCGGGGCATGATTACTGGGCTAATTATAAGCGGTCAAAACGACGGTGGGTGGTGCAGCAGTGTAGGTTCCGATGGAGTATGGGTGTGCACATACTCCGGTATGAACAAATCAGGCACTGGGCATCAGTAGTGTACACTGTGCATTTTGAATTGTGTCGGGTTGTCACCATAGGAATTGATACACCCCATGGTGGGACCAGCACAGGTATCTACAATCAAGCGGGGACGAATAACACAATTCTTAAATGCATGAGAATAG
This sequence comes from Allium sativum, assembly GCA_030737875.1. NCBI lineage: Eukaryota > Viridiplantae > Streptophyta > Magnoliopsida > Asparagales > Amaryllidaceae > Allium > Allium sativum. The sequence goes on from CM060921.1 coordinate 694,000,099, forward strand.
AAGCTGATCGATAAAGGGATCATTTTTGTTATGAAAACATGGTGCTAGTTGAAACTCTTGTTAGTAGGTGTAGAGAAATAGAAATGAGTGCGATAGCATATTCAGTTTTATTATTGTCTTATTTCTAGGGAATTGTCCTAGGTTCAATTTATTCATGTCATGATCCTTTTACCTATTTACATGCTAAATAATCACTGGACTTACCAGGCTTATGTCTGACCCATTTTCTTTCGTCTTCTTGTCTTCCATTCCCCCTAGGTCTGCAGGGAGGGAATACTTCAACTTAGTCCAGACCTTTTCCAGCTTTAAGAGAGTAGATGTATTGCTTGGATTCTCTTTACTTGGGCTATGGCTGTGGTTACACTCTTAATTGGGGATTTATGCTGCTTTATTATTATTTATGCTTCTTTTTGTTTTAGTTAAGACAAAGGCTTTATTGTAATGATTTTGGAAGTTAGTTTTTAAGACAGATGTTGTAATGTTTTGACTAGACCACGTGCTTATGAAATATAATTTCCGTTTTTCCGCTGCTTATATGTATGTCTTGTAAATTATATGTGTCTTTTACCTATAATACTCCACCAAAGTTAATACATTCCCTTTGTGAGTGACCTTAACGGAGGTGGGATGTTTACAAGTTTAGTATTGGGATAGTTTAATAGGGAGCTATAATAAAATTTTATATTTAAGGAAAATATCATAGATTTAGGGGGAGTTATACATAGAATTAGTCACTAGGATTATTTTGAGTTTAGCAGATGTACTTTATGTTGATGACAAAAGGGGAGAAATTATAAAATAGGTATAGTTTAAGGAGGAGTTAGAAGGAATTCATGGTGAAAGAGGAAGTAATCAAAGGAACAAATTGACAGGTAATATCATGTTTGAATATTTTATAAACCAAGTTTTTCATCATCAAAAAAGGGGAGATCATGGAGAATGGAATGTTGGTGATGTTTTAATGACAACAACCTTGTTTTAATCATTATTGATTATAAAATATAAACTAACATCTTTATCTAGAATATACACACACACACACATGAAGGGTTTATGTTACGACCCGAATTCGTTAGCCTTCGAGGTGACCAGAAAACAAGGATTGTAATGACAACAGGACAAATCAGAACACAAACAGAAGAACACTTCATTTTTGTTACAACAATTTACATCAGATTACAAGAATATAACAGAGTATGAATAAATAATATACAGCAGAAAAATATAAGAGATTAAAATTACTTTAGCAGCGGAAAAATAATACATAACACAACTGAAAGGAATACACCGAAACTACTGGTTGCCCATGTGGAAAATATGGGCACCCAGAGTTTAGGTTAAAACAATAAACTCCAGGTCAGTCATGGGACTGGTGTGAGAACTAAAACAGTTATTAATTCTTTACTTAGTAAATCAAGGGGCCACGCCTTATAACATGGAACAAGTTTTCTCCTAAGAACACTAGTGCATAAAACAAGTTATAAACAGCGCAATGCTTTTGGAAAAATGAAGCTATTATAAGACTCAGTTCCAACACACAATGCAATGCAAGCCGGAGGATAGAGTTTTCCCTTATAATAGCCAAATATTCTTGGTACATTTAAAACAAATCATTTTGATATTATATAAGTATGTAGTGTCAAAATCACTTCAAATATAAATGTATCAATCAAAGATGGCATAGTATCCCATGCTACTATGTCACCATACTAGGTTTTACGAATAAAACAGAAATGTCACGTATTGGAAATTGGACTTCCGTTATGAGTCAGGGCAAGGGATGTACTCCTTAACTATTCGACATACTCTAGAAAATGCCTCGGGATCACACCTATTGGCAACCTTGAATCCTGCAGTGTCAGTCCTCCCTTACGTTCGAGGATCAGCTATTCCTGAACACACATTTCCCGGTCCTATCGGACCCATGCATCATCCCTGTAGTGACTAATATATCCGAGGCGTGTCGTTGTTCATCATCCTCATAGGTAATAATAATTAAATGTCTGGGCTCCATACCATGAAACCACCCATAGCTAGAAAGAAATGTCGTGTACTCACTATGTTCCCTTATCTCGTTTTTGACTCATACCGAGGTGTGAGGCTCGCGAATTAGCACTGTACACAAAGCTTTGCTATTTAAAGTCGTGCTTTGACATCAACCACAAGACTCTAATTTTCAACAGAAGCCTTGACCACTGTATATCAGCATGCCACACTGACAATTCACGCCATGCAACTGATGTCTATCAATATATAACCTCTAAGCACGTATGTCTCAGAGAAGGGTGTTAAGCAAGAGAATAAATTCTCCGCCATCAAACAAATATGTATTTAATAGAAATCAGTCAACACAAAATAAAATCCAATGTCAGACACAGATCCATTTACTAGTTCATTCTGGGTCTGAATGAAATCGGAGGCACCTTGTACCTCGTCCCATATGTCCAATACAGGAGAGAGGTCCTAGCATATCCGGTCGATCTCCAAGTACATCTGGACGATCACCACTTATTACCTTGTCTTGGGTGTACAGCCCAATCAAGACATCAGTAATCATCCAAACGATGTGAAAACTCCGGTCTTCAACCACCGTCTTCATCGTCGACTTATCGTCGAATCAGTTATTCGGAATGGGTATAAACCCGGACTTTCTAAATACTTGCGTATCTCATAAATAAGTTCTATAAAAACACAACATACTCCTCATTCCAATTCAGAATATTCATTTATTCAAACATTCACATCATTAGGGAAAGGTTACCATTAATTCTATCAAAGATAAATTCCTTAAATGTATTCTTTAATCTTCCTTTGGATATTAATTCAAACCAAATTAAGGTTTATCCAAACTAGTCGGGATTAGCGCTCCTTACCGAAGTAATCATTTGTTTTATTTCCCAATCCCAACCTATTCATCTCATGGAGCAAAACTGGTAGCACTTCATATCTAACACCAAAGTGTTATCGGTAAAATTAATTACCATTTTACGTTAAAATCTAATTAAAGATTTTTCTATTGCTTGGAGTAAAATCTGGTGGTACTCCGTTCTCGATCATTTTCCCCATTTGATAATTTTAAATTATCACATTCTCATTTCAATCTAATTAAAGATTCAGTAAAACTCCAATTAGTTTTATTCTTCCAACAATTATTAGTTAATGATTATTTAACTTTGGAAACACAAACACACCCCATCGACAATCTACACCGTACCATTGATTTCTGCCAATATATAACCTTTAAGCTCATTGGTCTCAGGGAAGGGTGTTAAGCTAGAGAATAAATTTTCCGCCACCAAAAAGACACATGTTTAACAGAGATCAACGATACAGTTCGAAATACAATGTTAGACATGTAATCCAATCTTTAACTGGGTTAAAGAACCAATGTCATTTAAGACACAGTTCACGATAAACCCAAAATCACATTCCATTAATTATGTAATCTTCACAGAAAACAGATCAATATGTAATCGATATCACTTTCTGTATTCGACTAATAATATAAATGAAATAACGACAAAGCCTTTTAAATTCCATATATATTAGCAGTGTAACACCCTATGTCCATTAATGTCACTGACTAAGGGAATGCATTAACTTTCATGGAGTATTATAAGTGTGTAGAACAGAATATAACAAGACAGATACATATACTGGTACTTTAAAAATCTAAAACAACTTCATTGCAGCAGAGGAATGGTTTGGTTACAATACCAAAATCAACAATAAAACCAAGTACACATAATATCCATCTTGACAAATTAATTTTTGAGTACATAAAACAAAAAAGCATAACCTCAACATAATTAGCCATAAAAAGAGATAAACTTATCTTTTACTTTCAGCAATCCAAGCACTTCCAAAAAGAGGGAAAGAGATCAAAATCAAGCTCCACTAGGCCTACCCTGAGAACCTTGGGGGGAGGGGGGACGGAAAGAAAGGGGCGAAACAAACAAGGTCAGACATAAAGTCTGGTGAGTCCAGTAACTTTAACAGTATAATCATTAAAGTAACATGATAAGAACACAAACTGGAAAGTAAGAAATGACTGTAATATAAGCATGTATGACAAGGTAAGCAAGATGAATAAGATAAACATTGATTGCGCTTCTAATCACTATAGGATAATTACTACACTGCACTAACCCTATTTACATTGAAAGTTGATCCCTAGGTGTCGCGTGCCCCTATCTTTACTACTTGTACCCACTACCCTCCCTATTCGATCGGCTCCCTAACTCGTGTGTATTTATTACTTGTGTCATTCGGACCCGCTTGTTTGTAGATAACTGTGCTGGTCCCCCCATGGGGTATATCAATACCTATGATAGCAACCCGACATAATTCAAGATGCATAGTGTATAACTACTGAAGCCAAGTGCCTGATTTTTCCACTCTGGAGCACGTGCACGTCCGTACTCCATTGGAACCTACACTGATGCACCACCCATCGCTATTTTGATCGCTTATAGTTAGCCCAGTAATCGTGCCCCATCCTGCCTAGTTCAGGGTACCATGACACATCTATGTGGGTTACTGCTGAAATGGGTCCCCGTTACTAGGGTTTCCTAATCAACATGTTATAACGTTTAAGTGTTCTCAATTTAACCTAACCCCGCCCATTTGTTTAATTAACTTGTTGTATTGGTTAAGTGTCTCCTATTCATATGTTACTTAACCTTACCATTCTTAGCATGTCTGTTCATTGGCATTAATTGATTTATTAATGCACCAACCTCTCACATTAGAACTGTTGTTTGCGGATGCTGGATGTGCCGGGCGGTTCCAGGCAGAGTTCTACCGCAAACTCATTCTAACCTTAGGTTTTGGGTTTGATGCACTAACCTCTCACATTAGACCTGTTGCTGCGGTTGTTGGATGTGCCTGGTGGTTCCGGGCAGTCTTACACCGCAACTCAATCTAACCTCGGGTTAGGCATGTTCATTATCTCATTTTATTATAATACCTCAATTTGAATTAATATCCTTGTTTCAAATTGACCATAATTTCCAATTCAAGCTATGTTCATAATTATCCTCCAAATTATGTCCATAATTTCCATGTATGTATAATGTACCAATTTATGTCTCAAGTTAATTACATAGTTACTAACCAATTTATGCCAATTACATAACATCCAATATTTAATATTTCCCAAACTATTCCGCAACGTTCCCACGTCGTTCGTACATATAATACACATAATACGTTAGGCTCGCTGTTGGCCTAACTCATAAGAAAAGGAAAAGAAAGAGACATATGACATCCACACAAGAACAAAACAATATAGATCTAATTAAGCATGTTACTTGGCATAGAACAACATAAACCTAATTAAGCATATAAATGTGAACTAGCATATAAGATGGATCCAATTAACATATGCAATGTAAACTGACATAGATCTAAACATAAGAACTGGCTGGATCTAAACATATAAGCATAAACTTGCATAGATGAACATAAATTGCATATAAACTTGCATAGATGAGCATAACTTGCATTTAAACTTGTATAACTTGCATAGATGAATATAACTTGCATAACTTGCATAGATGATTATAACTTGCATATAAACTTGCATTACTTGCATATAAACTTGCATAGAACATAAGTTGCATAGAATGAATCTAATCAAGCATATGCAATTAGACCTAGGAATTAACATCATAAAATGAATTTTATTACATATGATAACAAACTACATATATTAACAAAATAGATGACAACAGAATTGGCTAATAGCATATGATTCAACAGGCATATTCATACAGTCCAGATCACAACTTATCATAATTATGTTTAAATAATCATCTTATGAAAGTAACTGCACTCACGGCGAACATATTAAAGAAGAGAATTAGGCGTTTCTAGAATCGTTCTCCTTTTCACAATTCTTTAGCTTTGATCTTTATCTTTCATCTTGAATTTGATTAGTTATGGTGGAGTCTAGGATAGTTCAGGATGTACCAGCATGGCGGCTTATGAATGAATTTAGTTTAGATTAGGGTTTGGTTTATGGGTGTTTATATAGATGTGTAGGATTAATTAGAGCTCCGAGATTAGTCTAGGATCAATCTAAACCATCCATTTCACAATGACACATCACTCAGCCAACTAAATGAAGCCACATAAGCCCTAAAATCTAAAAAATCGTCACCCGAACACGTCATCCCAACTTGGTCGACAGGGTTTGACTCCCCTTTAGAGGGGTCAAAACCCATGTCGAAACCCTATAGGGGGTTCGACTCCTGTGTCGACTACCCCTGGGGGGTTCAACACCCCTGAGCGGGAAATTTCCTGCTTAGCCTTATTCTGCTGTTTTGAAATTCGAACAAGTTTTAGATTATTAATTATTATTTTAATTTAATTTTTGTTTAAAATTGAGATCTTCTAAGCTCCATAACTTCTTCATATGGAGCCCGATTTACGCAAACTCGGACTCTGTCTCAAGCAGAATTACGAGATGAACGCAATGGCGTAACCCATTTCACTTAATTCTTCTTCTAAAAATTAAGTGTCCTTAAATTTGTTAATTTAAATATTTTTAAATTATGGGGTGTCCTTAAAGGATTTCGTGCCCGAAATCTTCAAGTCAAGAAGAATATATATCCTACCATCCAATCATCCATCTACTCAGTCATCAACCACAGTCATCCATTGTCCTTAAAAGAATTCTAATGTGTGTATATGATCCTTATCTAATGCAAAATCAGGCAGTCTACTGATTCAGTTGACCTCCTTAGTGCAAATAATGATAGTGCCATGCGTCCATTATGTATGCAAAAGAATCCTAATGATACATATTATTTCTACATGAGTGCACAATCATTTCATTCAAATGAAACAATCATATGATAACACTGTACATCCATTAATTTAAATATGCGCACTTATTCATATGCAATATGAAAGTGATTGAGCCGATCTAGTGCCTAATGTGTGTGTAAATGCATCCACGAGCAACCACTAGAAAACACTTACATCCACCAAACATAAAATGTCTCAAACACATGTTTACAACCATAGGATTTTCCTATCTAAAGATAGAGGATGTAAACGGGAGGACATACTAAATGATAGAACAAGTGTAAACAAAGCGGTAGAAAAAAGAGAAATTAGAACATACCCTCAAAAAGGAAAGTGTACGACGCACGCATCTTGTCTTCCATCTCACAAGTCGCGTCACCTTGATCATCTCCTCATTGTACTTTGACCAACTTGACCTCTCGGTTACGTAATTTCTTGACCTCCAATCCAAGGATGCATGTAGGAGCTTGTCTGATCGTGGCATCTCGCTCCACTTCCACTTCCCTAAGCATGCTCGGCTCCACCACTTCTGCGGTATCATGTAAACACTTCCTCAAATGCGACACATGAAACGCGTCATGAACACCACTAAGCTTCTCCTGCAACTTCACTCTGTACGCCATCTGTCCAATCCTCTCTGTAATGGGAAAGGGTCCTACGAACCTCGGTGCTAATTCCCCACACTCCCCAAAGAGAACTACGTTCCTCAACGGTGACCCTTTAATGAAATCCATGTCTCCAACATCGAACTCAAGATCGGTTTTTCTCTTGTCAGCATTTGACTTTTGCCGGCCCTGTGCCATCTTCATTCATCATCAAATCAAGTCCATCTTCTTCGAAGTTTCTCTCTAATCAGCTTGGGTCGAAGCAAAATCTTATCCGTAGACTCCCACCAACAAGTTGGTTATCGACACAGTTGTCCATAAAAACCCTAATACTAGCTTAATAACTATTGTTATAAGCAAACTCCACCAATGGAAGGTGCTCTTCTCATGTCCCTCCAAAATCTAGGATACATAACCTCAAAAGATCTTCAAGGATTCTACTCACCCTTTATGTCCGTCCATCCGTTTGTGGATGATATGCAATGCTCAAACATAACTGCGTACCTACCGCCTTTCGCATATCACCTTTTCCTTTTGCATCGAAACTTGCTCCAAGCCCTGTCCTGCAAGCATCGGTATATACTGTGAACGGTTTGCTCCTATCTAGCAAAGTCAAAACCGGGGCTGACATCTTCGCAAAGTCCTTAAAGAACTTCCTATAGTAGCCCACCAATCCTAGAAAACTTCTTACTTCTGTTGCTTTTCTAGGAACCTTCCAATCTTGGATTGCCACTGCCTTTGCGGTATCCACTGCTATCCCTTCCTTGGAGACCACGTGTCCCATGAACCTCACTTCTTTCCTCTAAAAATGACATTTGGAGAACTTAGCTTTGAGTTGACGTGCTCGTAGAGTCTCTAAGACTTTCCTATGATGTAGGGCATGCTCTCCCTCGCTTCTAGAGAAAATCAAAATACCATCCACAAAGACTACCACAAACTTGTTTAGAAACTCCCTAAACACCCTACTCACCAAGTCTACAAAATATGTGGGTGCATTCATCAAACCAAAAGGCATGACGAGCCACTCGAAGAAACCGTCGGGAGTCCTAAACGCAGTCTTATCTATGCTGTCCTTAGCCACCCTTAGCTGATGAAATCCTGTAGCTGAACCCAACTGCGAGAAAACCGAAGTGCCAACCAACTGATCGAACAATTCATCTATCCTCGGCAATGGGTGTTTGTTCTTCTTCGTGAGCTTATTCAGCTCTCTATAGTCCACACACAATCTAAGCGAACCATTAACCTTCATAGAAAAAACAACTGGAGCACCCCATTTCGAAATGCTTCTTCTTATGAACCCTTTCTCAAGCAACTCTTTCACTTGCTTACTGAGTTCCCTTCTCTCTCTCGGAGCCATGTGGCGCACTGGTAATGCAACTGGCTTTGGATTATCTACTAAGTATATACGGATGTCTATCTCGCGCCTCGGAGGTAAACCCCGAACCACATCAAAGATGTCACGATACTCACGGACTACACGAGTAGATTCCAAATCATCGATGGATGCATAAAGAGATTCTAGGTAGCTAAGCATCACCGGACCTCTAGGTTCACAAGAAATATCAAGGGTTCTTCCACAACGAATCATCAATCTAACTACCCTCCTTTCATATTCTAGGATGGCACCATACCTAGCTAGCCGATTCCATCCCTAGAATCAAGCCGTAGCCCATGAAACCAAGAGCGTAGGTGTTGCATTCAAACTCAACGCCTAAGATAAACACTCTCAAATCCCGACAAAGCATAGATAAACGAGCCGAACCACCAATAGGATTTGAGACTACAATGGGATCCATAACTAAACTAGTATTTAGGTGCAGTGTTCCAACTAACGAAGAAGATATGAATGAATGCTAAGCGCCAGAGTCAAATAAAGTTCGAACAGGGTGATCAAAAAGGAAAATCAAACTTTCAACAAAAACGCTTCTATCTCTCTCCTGTCCTGGTGCCAAGAGAGCATGAAGCTGTCCTCCAGAAGTAGGTCCTGTCCTCTTCCCTTGCCCTTATCCTTGCCTCCTCGGGCAGTCTTAAATCAGATGTCCTGCCTCACCGCAATGAAAACAACTAGGCTTCTTCTTCTTCCTACAGTCCTTAATTACATGGCCCGTTATACCACGATAAAACACCTTCTTTTGTCACGGGGTAAATTATTATTTCCACTTTCTCCTTTACCTTTTTCATGGATTAAAGCCATATAAACAAATACCTCATCCTTGGGGTGTGCTCCTTAGCCTAAACTCCCTCATCGACCAAGCAGCTAGTTGAACCTTCCTTCCATCGTCTATCTCGAAGATACCAAACGAGTCCTCCACTTCCTTGAGCCAATTCTAGCTTCGATAAAACGTCTTAATCCTATGAAACGGTTATCCGCCCATCGCACGAAAGTCCTCACATATCTTAGAAAAATCATCAACATGAGGGAAAGGGACTCAAGAAGGAAAAGGGAGAGATTCGAAACAAAGAATCGAAAGAAAGATATATGGCTTTTGGGGATTATGTTTTTCATAGTAAACCTTTCTCTTGAAAAATCCTTCTTTAAAACATGTTTTTGAAAATACTTCTTTATAAAAATGCTTTTGAAAACAGTTTTCAAAATCCTTTATTTGTTCTCGTAACCTTCAGCTCTAATACCATGTTTAACACCCCACGTCCATTAATGTCACTCACTAAGGGAATGCATTAACTTTCATGGAGTATTATAAGTGTATAGAACAGAATATAACAAGACAAATACATAAACTGGTACTTTAAAAATGTAAAACAACATCACTGCAGCGGAGAAATAGTTTGATTACAACACCAAAATACACAATAAAACCAAGTGCACTTAATATCCATCTTGACAAATTAATTTCTGAGTACATAAAACAAAAAGCATAACCCCAACATAATTAGCCATAAAAGGAGATAAACTCAGCTTTTACTTTCAGCAATCCAACTACTTCAAAAAGAGAGAGAAAGAGATCCAAATCAAGCTCCACCAGGCCCACCCTGAGAACCTGAGGAGGGGGAGGGGACGGAAAGAAAAGGGGCGAAACAAACGAGGTTAGACATAAAGTATGGCGAGTCCAATAACTTTAAAAATATAATCATTAAAGTAACAAGATAAGAACATAAACTGGAAAGTAAGAAATGAATATAACATAAGCATGTATGACAAGGTAAGCAAGATGAATAAGATAAATGTTGATTGCGCTTCTAATCACTATAGGATAATTACTACACTGCACCAACCCTATTTACTCTGAAAGTTGATAGCTCTTACTAACCATTATGGTAATAATAATGGTAGTTTCGTGTACCCCTAGTTGCTATCGTAAGTGATGCCTGCCCCTATCTCCACTAGTTGTACCCATTACCCTCCCTATTCGATCGGCTCCCTAACTCGTGTGTATTTAATGCTTGTGTCATTCGGCCCCGCTTGTTTGTAGATACATGTGCTAGTCTCATCTTGAGGTGTTTCAATCTCTATGATGGCAACCCGACACAATTCAAGATGCACAGTGTATAACTACTAATGCCCAGTGCATGATTTTTCCACTCCGGAGCACGTGCACGCCCGTACTCCGTTGGAACCTGCATTGATGCACCACCCGCCGCTATTTTGACCGCTTATAATCAGCCCAGTAATCATGCCCTACCCTGCCTAGTTCAGGGTACCATGATACATCTATGTGGGTTACTGTTGAAATGGGTCCCCGTTACTAGGGTTTCCTAATCAACATGTTATAATGGTTAAGTGTTCCCAATTTAACCTAACCCCATCCATTTGTTTAATTGACATGTTGTAATGGTTAAGTGTTGCCTATTCATATCTTACTTAACCTTACCATTCTTAGCATGTCTGTTCGTTGGCATTAATTGATTTATTAATGCACCAACCTCTTACATTAGAACTGTTGTTTCCGGTTGCTGGATGTGTCGGGCGGTTCCGGGCAGACTTCTACCGCAAACTCATTCTAACCTTAGGTTTTGGGTTTGATGCACTAACCTCTCACATTAGACCTATTGTTGCGGTTGCTGGATGTGCCGGGTGGTTCCGGGCAGTCTTACACCGCAATTCAATCTAACCTCGGGTTAGGCATGTTCATTATCTCATTTTATTATTCAACGTCAATTTGAATTAATATCCCTATTTCAAATTGTCCATAATTTACAATTCAAGCTATGTTCATAATTATCCTCCAAATTATGTCCATAATTTCCATGTATATATAATATACCAATTTATATCTCAAGTTAATTACATGGTTCCTAACCAATTTATGCCAATTACATAACATCCAATATTAATTATTTCCCAAACTATTCCCCAACGTTCCCACGTCGTTCGTACGTATAATTCACATAATACGTTAGGCTCGTTGTTAGCCTAACTCATAAGAAAAGGAAATGAAAGAGACATATGACATCCACACTGACATAAAACAATATAGAACTAATTAAGCATGTGTAACAAAAACTTGGCATAGAACAACATAAACCTAATTAAGCATATAAACGTGAACTAGCATATAAGATGAATCCAATTAACATATGCAATGCAAACTGACATAGATCTAAATATAAGAACTGGCATGGATCTAAACATGTAAGCATAAACTTGCATAGATGAACATAACTTGCATATAAACTTGCATAGATGAGCATAACTTGCATTGATGAATATAAATTGCATATAAACTTGCGTAACTTGCATATATGAATATAACTTGTATATAAACTTGCATTACTTGCTTATAAACTTGCATAGAACATAACTTGCATAGAATGAATCTAATCAAGCATATGTAATTAGACCTAGGAATTAACATCATAAAATGAATCTTATTACATATGATAATAAATTGGCATATATTAACCAAATAGATGACAACAGAACTGGCTAATAGCATATGATTCAACAGACATATTCATACAGTCCAGATCACAACTTATCACAGTTACGTTTAAATAACTATCTTTCGAAAGTAACTGCACTCGCAGGGAACAGATTAAAGAAGAGAATTAGGGGTTTGTAGAATCGTTCTTCTTTTCACAATTCTTAGGCTTTGATCTTTATCTTTCATCTTGAATTTGATTAGTTATGATGGAGGTTAGGTTAGTTCAGGGTGCAGCAGCATGGCGGCTTATGAATGAATTTAGTTTAGATTAGGGTTTAGGTTTATGGGTGTTTATATAGATGTATAGGATTAATTAGAGCCCTTAGATTAGTTTAGGATCAATCTAAACCATCCATTTCACATTGACACATCACTTAGCTAACCAATTGAAGCCACATAAGCGCTAAAATTAAAAAAATCGTCACCCAAACACGTCAACCCAACCTGGCTGACAGGGGTCGACTCCCCTATAGGGGGTCGACACCTGTGTCGACTCCCCCTGGTGGGGTCGACACCACTGAGCGGGAAATTTACCGCTCAGCCCAATTCTACAGTTTTGAAATTCAAACTGGTTTTAGATTATTAATTATTATTATAATTTTATTTCTTTTTAAACTAGAGATCTTCTAAGCTCCTTAACTTCTTCATATGGAGCCCGATTTACGCAGACTTGGACTCTATCTCAAGTAGAATTTCGAGACGAATGCAATGGCGTATCCCGTTTCACTTAGTTCTTCCACTAAAAATTAAGTGTCCTTAAATTTGATAATTTTAATATTTTAAAATTAATGGGTGTTACAAATGGTCTTCCTCCACAGAAGCTCACTTCGATTATTACCAAATCGAATTCCATTTAATTCCAATTTAATATATTAAATTAGAAAACTTTACTTTCGAAAATTTCCATTAAATCTTAATAAAAGATTTATATATTCCAAATCACATTCATTATCAATCGAGTTAAAAACGAATGTCTTAAAAAACACAATTCACAATAAACCCAATTCACTTTCTATTTTATTCCAATTACTAAATATAATTGGAAACTCTAATAATCTTAATTAAAAGATTTATTCTTTTCACACAGGATTTAAGAATAGTAGTGTTATTGAAGACACCATTCACGACAAACCCAGAATTCAATTTAATATTAAATATAAGGCTCTGATTATAAATTATATCGGCTTATATTCAATATCAAATTCCGAAACCAACACATATCATATGGGGAATAACGATATATATCTATCTTCCAAATTCCTCCACAATATCCATATAGTCACGGAATCCAATATCGAGATATCTCGAAGATGATTTCTATTCGAATCCATTCCAAATTTATAGATTGGAAATTTCTGGTTAAATTAAAAACCTTTATAAATCCAATTTATTTATTTAAAAATGTTGGATTACCTTTCTAGTTAATAACTAGTTCATTTTGATAAAAATATAATTTTATCATTTCAAACACAGAATTTTTCATTCCAATTATTTACAAATCATTTTTTATGATTTTACACAAATTATTAATATTTATGATAATTTTATTAAGGCCTTTTCAGTCGATTTCCATAAACGGTCATCGAACTGCATTTACAGCAACCTTTTCCAAATTTTATTTGGACATAATTCCAAATCCAACAGTTAGATTTCAAATCTCTTATATTCATTGGAAAGCTCTTTACGATACGAACCCAATGGTTCCGGTTTTAGGAGAATCTGACGGTCGGATCTCCCTTAATGTCAATTCGAAATCAATGGTCGAAATTCGCTAACAGTCGCGGCGCAGCGCTTTCTACTCAAGCCATTAAATATATATAATATATATTATATATGCATTTCGTCGATTTCCATTTAAAACGTATTTTATAAATCGTTTATAAATTCATTTTAAAATGATTCCAACTTCATTTTCAGTTTTAAATCAAAATTGAATATTCCATATCATTATAATATTAAAATGATAATATTTTCAAAATATCTGATTTTGAAATCATTTCCTTTTCGATATTCATTACAAAAATGAATAAAATCGATATAAATATCATTCGCGTTAAAATGACGCAAATTTAATCAACACGGCTTCATATATTTAAATATTTTCGTGTCCATCCAAAACATCAAATTCACATTTTGATCCTTTACTGAATATTATTTTAAAATATTCGTTATTCCTGAATTGTAATCAAACATAATAGGTTACCATATAATGTAATTTATATGGATTTCATACAACACATGTATACAACAACATGATAAACAATAATCCATCATCCAGAGTGCATTCTACACTGTATAAGCATTAAAATAAATAAATAACGCTTACTATGGTTTGTCAACCTATCGATTGACATAAAACTAAACAATTGGGATTAATGTACACCAAATATCATCTCAATACCCGTATGGGGATTCAACCAACAAATATTGAATATTATTTGTGCAGTTAGGTGATGTGTCAAATTATTCGTCCTAATCCATGTCTGTTAAATCGGTGTACATAAACAAATCGTATGATTTGTAAATGAATATTCATTTTCATTTCAGGAGAAATTTATGTCATTCATATATATGTTAAAAATTATATTTTTAACGATAAAATATTTATTTCAACACTTGACTGTTTTATATAATTTTATAAACACATTAAAAATGATATTTATAATGAACAATATTTATTTTGGAAAATTTTGGCATTATAACGGCGTGATATTAGAAACGGAGTAATGTCTAGCATTACCCCTCTCCCAATACTAGCACGCGCCATACACAGTAAACAATCCAGACAACAAAACCCCAATATAATCATTTCACCACAATACAGTCAAATTCACCACAATTCAATTCAAACGGACAACCATGGTTTGTACAATAAATAGTGTCGGGGGCTACTAAGCCCCATCTGCAACCTAAAATATATTTGACTGTAAAATAATTTGAGTAAGAAAGTGTTCTCACCTTGGGTTTCCAATCCACCATTCTTTGATTGTCAACCTTAAATTTTGCCAGAAATCCAGCATGTCTATTTTATAAATAACATACATATGTTAAAATCATATTTTTATTTATCGAATAATTATTTCATAGCTTGACTATTCTATTAATAGTATATATAACCTAAAAATCATATTCTTATCTAACTAAAAATAATTTCATATATGTACGCTAAAAATCCTATTTTATCTAACTAAAACTATTCCTTTGTATGATTATTTAAAAATAATTTACATATGATAAAAATCATATTTTTATCTTTCGAAAAATAATATCATACATATGATAAAAATTATATTTTGATCCAACTAAAAACTATATTTTTATATAACTAAAAATGATATCTTTATATAACTTAAAATCATATCTTTATAAAACTAAAAATCATTTCTTTATATAACTAGAAATCATTCCTTTATATAACTAAAAATCATATCTTTACATAACTAAAAATCATTCCTTTATATAACTAAAAAAATCATATCTTTATAATGGAAATAAAACCAGAGAAACTCACAAAATTTTTAGGGTTTCGATCGCTAGAGAGCTCACGAAGCAGTGGCTCCAGATCTTGCATGACGGTGGAGCTTGCGGTTTCTTCGATTGGGGCGAGGTTTTCGAATTCGCGGTGGCCTGGGTAGAGGGTTGCGGTGGTGAACATGCGGCGGCGACTAGGGTACGGGCGTGCGAGGTCGACAACAAAAAAGGTGCTCGCGATTTTCTTGTTCGAGATTGGGTGTGCTGGCGGTTTTCGAGTGGAGGAGGGGATCGATGGTCGTTGGGGTGCTGGTGGTGGGGACATCGATAGGGAGGGCGTTGGCCTGGAGCGAAGGCGTTGAGAGGAGGAGCGGGAAGTTTTTTCTGATCGTCGAATTTTATTTGGGGATGGGGAAAATGAGAAATGGAGGAGGGGTTAAGGGAATATATATAAATTTTCTTTTTAATTTACTTCTCCAGAAAGGTTGTTTTTCATTCGAACTCCAAATGAGACCCATCGACTCTCACCCTATACTAAATACCCCCATTCCGAACACAACGGGACACGTACCGTAAGCCGATTCGACGATTTTGACAAGCTTTTCCTTAAATTAAAATATAAATCAATATATATTGAATTTGAACGCACATTTTAATTTACTGGGGCCACAAACTGACTCTAAAAATTCAAAAAAATAAATGAATCTTGCTATGTTTTGATGATACGTCCTAACAAAACTAATTTTGTCAAATTTGGAGGTCGTTTGAAAAATGGTCATTTTCCAGTCGATTAAATTCAAACCGAACTGACCAAACGCATTTAAATTCACTACGCTCCCATATTAATTCCAAAAATTATGAAAATTGGAATCTAGCAATAATTTAACATTCTGGATCCAACAAAAGTATTTTCATCAAAAACGGAGGTCATTTGCAAAATGACTATTTTTAAGGGCTATATATTATACTAAAAAATATATAAATTCCATAGTGATTATTTTGAATTTTAAACAGGACATAACTTTCAATTTATATTATGTAATCTCAATTTCTTACATTTTTTAGAAAGATATAATTAAACATAAATCAAATATTTTTGGTTTTACTGAAATCCGATTTATATAGAGCTATGTACATTCATTTGAAATTTAAAAACGAATTTCAAACTACAGCACCATTTCAGGCTCTGAAACACCCCACGTTCATTAATGTCACTCACAAAGGGAATGCATTAACTTCAGTGAAGCGTTATAGGTAAGGGATGAAAATAAATTACAAGATAGACAAATAAAGCAGCGGAAAATAAAGTCATTTTATAAGCAACGTAGTTCAGTCAAGCTTTTACAGCAATTGACTCAATCATACTTAAAAGTGTTACATAAAACATCTATCTTGATTCAAAAAACTTCCAAGTATATAAGAAGCATAAAACATAGCAAAGTAGCATAAGTCCCCAAATTAAAGTGCAATCATAGCCATGGCCAAAGATAAGAGGTTCCAAGCCATACACCACAGAATCTCCAAGCTTGGAAAGAGAAACGTTCCAAACTAAGCTGAGCTATTCCCTCCCTGACTACCAAGGGGGGGGGATGGAAGAAAAGAAGACAAAAGAAAACGGGTCAGACATAAGTCTGGTAAGTCCAGTGATTTTTCAGCATGTAAAAGAGATAAAGAATCATGACATGAATAAACTGAAAATAGGACAATACCAAAAAACAAGATAACTTAAGACAAGATAAGGCAAGGTAAACTGAATGCGCTTCTACTCTTTCTCTGATTCGCTACTACCCTATTATTCTGATTTATATATCTCCGAACCACCTAACTAGTGTCCTAACTAGTAATCTGTATAAAATGATAATATTAAAACGTGATCCCAATCCCCGCAATTTGTGGTAGCCTTTAGGTGTTCATCTAGTATGAGGATCTTACCTCAATCAGCCTAATTGCCACGAAGATGTTAGATGTACCAGTACTACCCTATCGATCGGCTCCTTACTTGTATTAATGTTCCATATGTCCGTGTCAATCAGCTTTCTCTTGCGTGTAGATACCTTGTGTTGGTCCCACCATAAGGTGTATCAATCATTATGATAGCAACCCGACACGATTCAAAATGCACAGTGTGTAACTACTGGTACCCAGTGCCTGCGTTTTCCCACTCCGGAGTACGTGCACTCCCGTAAACCATCGGAACCTACACTGACGTACCCTCTGCTGCTATTTTGACTGCTTATAATCAGACCAGTAATGTGCCCCACCCTGCCTAGTTCAGGGTACCATGATATATCAATGTGGGTTACTGCTGAAATGGGTCCCTGTTACTAGGGTTTCCAATTGGTTAAGTTTGGGGGCCTATATACACAAATATTACCCCCTACACGAGATGTACTTAACCCTCCCACCGATTCAAGCATGTTTATTTAACGGTTAAGTTTGTGGGCCTATATATACTAATATTACCCACTGACACGAGATGTACTTAACTCACCCACTGATCAAGTCAATATGTATTATTGGTTAAGCTTGCCTTCCTTCATTCATGTAATATTGGTTAAGTGTTGTCCATTCATGTTAACTTAACCCACCCACACATCATGTAGTATTGGTTCAGTGTTTTCTATTAACTTAACCCACTCGTTCATCATGTTATATTGGTTAAGTGTTGCCCTCTTGTGTTACTTAACCCTATCATACATCATGTTATATATTGGTTAAGTGTTGCCTTCTTGTGCTACTTAACCTTACCTTACATCATGTTATGTCGGTTAAGTGTTGCCTTAGTTAACTTAACCCTACCATTTGTTTAATTAACATGTTGTACTGGTTAAGTGTTGCCTTAGTTAACTTAACCCTATCATTTGTTTAATTAAAATGTTATACTGGTTAAGTGTTGCCTTAGTTAACTTAACCCTACCATTTGTTTAATTAACATGTTGTATTGGTTAAGTGTTGCCTCAGTTAACTTAACCCTACCATTATTAGCATGTCTTGTTCATTAGCATTAATTTATTTATTATTGCACCAACCTCTCACATTAGATCTGTGTTGTTGTGGTTACTGGATGTGCCGGGCGGTTCTAGGCAGTTTTACACAACAACTCAATCTAACCTCAAGTATTTATTGGGCATGATGCTCCAACCTCTCACATTAGATAGGTGTTGTAGCGGTTAATGGATGTGCCGGGCTGTTCCGGGCAGTTTTGCACCACAACTCAATCTAACCTCAGGTAAGGCATGTTCATCTTTTATTTGATTTACATATTCGTCATTTATGTCAGGTTTATATGTAAATTATCCACAAGTGTTTTCATGTGACATTTACTATTATGTTCATAATTAATGGTATACAAATTATACCATTTCATGCTATTAATCATTTACATGATTATGAGCCAATCTATGCCATTAGCATGTAATTTAATGTTTTACCAACGTTTTCCCCCGTTATTCGTTCACATAATTTACAAATTAGCCTAACTCATAAACAAAAGGGAAAAGAAAGGAATATGTAGCATCCCAACAGCACAAAATAATATGAATCTAACTAAGCATGTGTAATACAATTTTTTCATGAATAATATGAACTTAATCAAGCATACCAATGTGAAATTGTACTTGAGTTAGATCCAATTAACATAGATCTTACGCATATAAATAGGAATTTACATAGATCTTAAACATATGTATTAACTTGGATCTAAATATGTAAGCATGTAGATCTAAACATATAAGCATATATGAACATGACTTAGTTTATGAACATGTACATAACATAACATAAAACCAAGCTTAAACATATAAGCATATATGAATATGACTTAGCTTATGAACATGTACATAACATAGCATAAAAGCATCACCAAATTAATATACAACACGATAGGTCCAATTGTACAAATCACATAGTCTCATAGGCATAGTTAATTTCAAATTTATCACAATGATAAACATGAATCAGAATCGCCATTAGGCATAGTTCTAGACTCAATTTATTTCAAGTTATGACTTTTATATATTTAAATATGAAATATAAATGAACTTACTGAAATAGAATAGTTCTTGTATTCTGGAATCTGATTTCTGAATTTGTTAAGTTATTCCTTTGATGTAGACTATTGATGTTCTTTTAATTGATTTCTAGTTGAAGAAGTATTCTAGTTTTAAGAAGATGAAGGCTACGCTAGTTCAGAGAGACACAACACGACGGCTTCGTAGAATGTGTTTATGTGTTTTAGGTTAGGGTTTGAGTTAATTATATAGAAGTCTAGGATTAATTCTAGCCTTAGATCAGTCTAGGTGTAATCAGAGCCATCCAAACAAAAGAGATGTGTCACTCAGCTAATCACAGTACGACACATAAGCCCTAATACATCAAAATTCGTCACGGGGACAATCAGAGAATGCCACATCAGCTCAGAACTACAGAAATCGTCACAGGAACTGGATCTCGGAAGGGGTCTACCCCCCTTAAGGGGGGTCGACACCTATGTCGACCCCCCTTAAGTGGGGTCGACATCATTTGAGCGGGATCTTTCCCGCTCACTCGTCTTTGACTTATTTTGGTTATGGAGATGATTTTGTGCATATATATATATATATACACACTTCCTTGAGCGTATACAAACTTTTACGGCTTATAACTTCTTCATACGTTGTCCGATTTACGCAAAATCGGACTCTATCCAAAGCAGAATTCCGAGACGAATGCTATGGCGTAACCCATTTCCCTTAATTCCCACTTTTAAAACTAAGTATTCTTTAATTCGTTACTTTAATATACACAGAAAATACGGGGTATTACATTCTCCCCTCAGAGCAATCTAGGATATACCCTCAAAAAGGGTATGATGCGCGTATCTAGTCTTCAATCTTCGAAGTCGCATCTTCTTGAGATTCCCTCCATTGTGCTCTGACTGTCTTAACTTCATGATTGCGCAGCTTCTTAATTTTTGTTTCCCAAATATAAGTTGGGATTCATTTCACTATCTCCTCTCGTTCCACCTCTTCTCCTTCTAGTATACTCGGCACTACAACTTCTGTTGTGTCATGCTAACATTCCCAGAACTATTTCTTGAAAATAAACATATGCTAACCATGTTACCAAGTGTATATACAAAGATGATTAGAGGTCTCACTTCTACTTAGCTTACCCATCATGTCACAAATCCGAGGGTCTTCATGTCACGCCGCTCCTATCTGATCCAAGAGCGTATGCCGCTCTTCTAGCGATGCTAACTAACTTAACCAAAGGTTTTAAAATCAAAGGTTGATATGTATTCTGAACTTTTCCTTTCCATATAAAGAGGACTTGAAGTCAATCTTCTTCTTCTTAAGGCATCCGTTACGACCTTACCCTTCCTTCTTACATCAAAATGACGCCTAATCCCGTGCCGCATGCGTCCGTGTGTACCGTAAACCTTTTTACTACCGCAAGATAAAAGACAAAATTGGGGCCGTTGTAAGAGCCCTGTTCGATCGTTGGAAAGCGACATCACAACCAAATCCCAAGCAAAAGTTAGATTCTTCTTCGTCAATCTAGTAAGTAGGGATGATACCTTCATAAAGTCCTTAATTAACTTCCTATACCAGCCCGCTAATCCAAGAAAATTTCTTACTCCTGTTGCATTCCTCGAGACCTTTTAATCTTGCACCGCAACTACTTTTGCGGGGTCTACTGTTATCCATTCCTTGGATATCACCTGTCTTAGAAACCTTACTTTTTCTCTCCAAAAATGATATTTGGAGATTCTAGCCTTAAGTTGATGCACTTGGAGGGTATCCGAGACTTCCCTTAGATGCAAAGCATGTTCTTCCTCACTCTTAGAGAAAACAAAAATATCATCTATGCAAAAGTGAAGTGAACCATCCGCCTTTGTAGTGAAAACAACTAGAGCACCCCATTTAGAAGTACTTTGCCTTATGAACCATTTCTCAAGTAACTCTTTTACTTGTTTACTGAGCCCTTCCTTTCCCATGAAGTCATGTGTCGTACAGGTAATGCAACTAGCTTTGCATTGTCAACTAGATATATGTGGAAGTCTATCTTGCGTTTTAGGGGACAAACCCCTAACCTAATCAAAAACATCTATGTACTCATGGACTACTCTGACGGATCGCAAATCATCGATAGACGCATCAAATGATTCTAGGTAGCTAAGCCTAACTGATCCCTTAAGATCACACGAAATCTCGAGGGTATTCCCGAGGCAAGTCAAAAGTCTAACTACCCTCCTTTCACAATTACTAGCTAACCAATCCATGCCTAGAATCAACCCATAGCCCATGAAACCAAAAACATAAGCATTACACTAAAACTCAATACTTAATATAGCTATTCTCAAATCCTTACAAACCAAAGATAAATGAGCCGAACCACCAATTGGATTTGAGACGATAATGGGATGTTCTACTATACAAGTACCAAGGTGCAGAGACTCAACAATAGAAGAAGATATAAACGAATGTGAAGCGCTAAAATCAAAAAGAGTACTAACAGGATGATCAAAAACAAAAACTAAACTTTTTCAACAAAAGCTTTACTACCTTTCTCTCAGGTGCGCTGGCGGGGAGAGCATGCACTAGCCCTCCGGAAAATTCTGTCCTTTGTCCTTAATTATATGACCCGTTATACCATAATAAAGACACTTCCTCTTGTCTTAGGTTTTACTATTCTTTCCTCCCTTCTTGTCCTGTGATTCTTCCACTTACACCTCTTTCTTTTTACCTCCTTTGTGAACCAAGTTCATATCCATGAGTTTCTCATCCTTGGGTTGTGCTCCTTAGCCAAACTTCCTCATTCTTATCTTTACCATCCTTGTGTAACATGTTGACATGTCTCTCGAAAGCTGCCTCCATCGCACGGAAAACCCTAAAAGCTTGAAAGAAAATTAGCCACAGGTGAAACTACTGCAGCTATAGATGGAAGTTGGGCACTTCTTCGCCCTTTTCCAGGTGTCGTAGTCTCATCAAGCCTACGGAACCATGCCGCGATGAGGTTACCTCCCAGAAAGCCAGGAGCCCCGGAGACTCAAGAAAGAAGGAAACAAGGATTACTGCAACTATAGATGGAAGTTGGGCACTTCTTCGCCATTTGACAAGTGTCGTAATCTCATCAAGCCTGCGGAACCATGCCGCGATGAGGTTACCTCTTAGAAAGCCAGGAGCCCCAGAGACTCAAGAAAGAAGGAAACAAGGATTCAAACAGAGGATCAAAAAATAGTGCATATGGCTTTGGGGAATATGCCTTTAAAACAAAACTTTTCTTTTGAAAATGCTTCTTTTAAAATCGTTTTCAAAATAAATTTTCAAATCTTTTATCTAATCCGGTAACCTTCAGCTCTGATACCAAATGAAATATCCCACATTCATTAATGTTACTCACAAAGGGAATGCATTAACTTCAGTGAAGTGTTATAGGTAACAGATGCAAATAAATTACAAGAAAGACAAATAAAGCAGCGAAAAATAAAGTCATTTTTTAAGCAACATAGTTCAATCAAGCTTTTACAACAATTGATTCAATCGTACTTAAAAGTATTACATAAAACTTCTATCTTGATTCAAAAACTTCCAAGTATATAAGAAGCATAAAACATAGCAAAGTAGCATAAGTCCCCAAATTAAAGTGCAATCACAGCCATGGCCAAAGATAAGAGGTTCCAAGCCATACATCACAGAATCTCCAAGCTTGGAAAGAGAAACGGTCCAAACTAAGCTGAGCTATTCCCTCCCTGACTACCAGGGGGGACGGAAGAAAAGAAGACGAAAGAAAACAGGTCAGACATAAGTCTAGTAAGTCCAGTGATTTTTCAGCATGAAAACAAGATAAAGGATCATGACATGAATAAACTGAAAATAGGACAATACCATAAAACAAGATAACTTAAGAAAAGTGTTAGACCAAAAAGTGGTCCTAACACCCAAATCATCGTATTTAGAGCATAGGGTATGAAGAAGTAACTGAAAAAATAGAGGAAAAAGCAAGACAACAATATTTTTATAGTGGTTCGGCGTTAACGAGCCTACCTCCACTTCATATTTTCTCATTTCACTTATAGATTACAAATACAATGAATATTGTCTCTCAATCACTTGAATTCAATGAATAATTCTCTCTGAATCCATTGATTTTTATTGGGGAATATGGTGATTATTCATGGAGAAGTGTTGGCCATGGTAGCCATGGACAAGGAGATGCAAAAAGTCCAAAAGAATCCCCTCCAAATACCCTCAAATGGTGTATTTATAGCTGTAGGAGAGCTCCTGGGAGGACCGGTTCATGATGGGGTACGTGGCAGGCGATCCGAAAAAATAGGAGAGCCAATAGCCTTGAGAATATGTCAAAACAAGCTGTGTGTGAGCAGGTCCGAAGGTCGGATCGCGGTCATGGATCGGATCGCGGTCATGGGTCGGATCGCGGATTATGGTTCACGGATTGCGGTTCACGAATCGTAGTTCATGGATTGCGGTTCACGGATCGCGGTTCACGGATCGCGGTCATGTGCCAGCTTACATCCGTTCACGGAAATGGGCATAACTTTCAAACCGTAAGTCCGATTGAGCCAAACCAAAGCTCAAACTGAAGATAATTCAAAGGGCTACAAGTATATGATGTGAATAGATCCAAATGAGGTCATTTGATAGGGGTTTCGGGCAAGTTTATACTGATGTTGTGATTTTGACCAAACTGCCTTGTGTCTTCTGACGATGCTTCCAATGCCGGAGAGCGATGTTATCCAGAGATTCCATATGAGACAGCATTTACCCAGAGGTGTGTCAACATGATCTTTGCTTTGGGTAGCCTGGTCACAAAGCAGGCTAACAACAAGGTAAGGCAAGGTAAATTGAATGCAATTCTACTCTTTCTCTGCTTCGCTACTACCCTGTTATTCTGATTTCTATATCTCTGCACCGCCTAACTAGTGTTCCAACTAGTAATCTGTATATAATGATAATATTACAATGTGATCCCAATCCCCGCAATTTGTGGTAGCCTTCAGGTGTACATCCAGTATGAGGATCTTACCTCAATCAACCTAATTGCCAAGAAGATGTTAGATGTACCCTTACTACCCTATCGATCGGCTCCCTACTCGTATTAATGTTCCATGTGTTTGTGTCAATCGACCCTCTCTTGCGTGTAGATACCTTGTGCCGGTCCCATCATAAGGTGTATCAATCCTTATGATAACAACCCGACACGATTCAAGAAGCATAGTGTGTAACTACGGGTACCCATTGCCTTCTTTTTCCCACTCCGGAGTACGTGCATGCCCGTGAACCTCAGAACCTACATTGACGTACCCTCTGCCGCTATTTTGACCGCTTATAATCAGCCCAGTAATCGTGCCCCACCCTGCCTAGTTCAGGGTACCATGATACATCAATGTGGGTTACTACTGAAATGGGTCCCCGTTACTAGGGTTTCCTACTAGTTAAGTTTGGGGGCCTATATATACAAATATTACCCACCTGCACAAGATGTACTTAACCCTCCCACCGATTCAAGCATGTTTATTTAACGGTTAAGTTTGTGGGCCTATATATACTAATATTACCCACCTACATGAGATGTACTTAACCCTCCCATTGATCAAGTAAAAACGTATTATTGGTTAAGCTTGCCATAATCCTATCCGCTTCGTTCATGTAATATTGGTTAAGTGATGTCCATTCATGTTAACTTAACCCACCCACACATCATGTTGTATTGGTTAAGTGTTTTCTATTAACTTAACCCCACTCGTTCATCATGTTATACTGCTTAAGTGTTGCCCTCTTGTGTTACTTAACCCTATCATACATCATGTTATATATTGGTTAAGTGTTGCCTTCTTGTGTTATTTAACCCTACCATACATCATGTTATATCGGTTAAGTGTTGCCTTAGTTAACTTAACCCCACCATTTGTTTAATTAACATGTTGTACTGGTTAAGTGTTGCCTTAGTTAACCTAACCCTACAATTTGTTTAATTAACATGTTGTACTGGTTAAGTGTTGCCTTAGGTAACTTAACCCAATCATTCTTAGAATGTCTTGTTCATTAGCATTAATTGATGTATTAATGCACCAACCTCTCACATTAGATCTGTGTTGTTGCGGTTACTGTATGTGTCGGGCAGTTCCGGGCAGTTTTACAACACAACTCAATCTAACCTCGGGTTTTTCTTGGGCATGATGCTCTAACCTCTCACATTAGATAGGTGTTGTTGCGGTTACTAGATGTGTCGGGCGGTTCCAGGCAGTTTTACACCACAACCCAATCTAAACTCGGGTTAGGCATGTTCATCCTTTATTTAATTTACATATTCGTTATATATGTCAAGTTTATATGTAAATTATCCACAAGTGTTGCCATGTCACATTTACTATTATGTTCATAATTATTGGTATACAAATTATACCATTTCATGTTATTAATCATTTACATGATTATGAGCCAATCTATGCCATTAGCATGTAATTTAATGTTTTACCCCAACGTTTTCCCCGGTTATTCGTTTGTATAATTTACATAGAACGTTAGGCTCGCAAATCAGCCTAACTCATAAATAAAAGGGAAAAGAAAGGAACATGTAGCATTCCAATAGCACAAAATAATACGAATCTAACTAAGCATGTGTAATACAAATTTTTCATGAACAATATAAATTTAATCAAGCATATCAATGTGAACTTGTACTTGAGTTAGATCCAGTTAATATAGATCTTAAGCATATGAACAAGAATTTACATAGATCTTAAACATATGTATTAACTTGGATCTAAACATGTAAGCATGCAGATATAAACATATAAGCATATATGAACATGACTTAGTTTATGAACATGTACATAACATAACATAAAAGCAAGCGTGTAGATCTAAACATATAAACATATATGAACATGACTTAGCTTATGAACATGTACATAGCATAACATAACATAAAAGCAAGCATGTAGATCTAAACATATAAGCATATATGAACATGACTTAGCTTATGAACATGTGCATAACATAGCATAAAAGCAAGCATGTAGATCTAAACATATAAGCATATATGAACATGACTTAGCTTATGAACATGTACATAACATAGCATAAATACATCACCAAATTAATATACAATACGATAGGTCCATTTGTACAAATCACAATAGTCTCATAGGCATAGTTAATGTAACACCCCACACCCGCTACGGTCACTCACTAAGGGAATGCCATAACATCGGTGGAGTATTTTAAGTGAATATAGAACAGAAAAATTACAACAAGACAGATATAAGTAATACTTGAGAATTTAAAACATCATTTCATTTCAGCGGAAAGTAAAACATGTTTGGTTACACCAAAACCATAAATAAGAGTCAAGTACATAATATCCATCCTGATAAAACGAAAGTACATAATCCCACTACATAACCTAATAGCCATAATAGAAAAGATAAACTGAGCTTTACATCCACTATCCAGGCTCCAAAAGATAGATAAAGCAGTCTGATCAAAGCCCACTAGTGCTAGGCCCACTCTGAAAACCTGAGGGTTGGAAAAAAAGATAAAGAACCAACGGGGTCAGACATAAGTCTGAGTGAGTCCTATAACCCTAACAATACAATCATTAAAGTAATTAGGGTATGATATAAACAAGGTACGGTACCTCTGGGAATAATGACTACACTAAGTAGCCAACTAAACACAGGATGTACTAAGATAACCGAAAAGACGCATTTATCCACCCAAGGATAATTACTGGATTACACCACCCCAGATCTACCCACCCAAGGGTAATTCCTACACTGCACCACACCAGTCATTCCTAACTTAAAGGTTGATCCCACCCATGGACTTATAAAATTAACTTAATAGTTCTTGCGTACCCCTAGGTGACTAAGTAGACGCCACGGGGCCCTACAATCCACTAGGTGTACACACTACTCCCCATTCGATCGGCTCCCTAACGTAGATACCCGTGCTGGCCCCACCGTGGGGTGTATCATTCCCCAAAGTGGCAACCTGATAATATCAACGGTGCACGGCTTTATACCTACACGATGCAACAACGTCTTATTTACCAGCCCGGGTCCACACACGCATATGAAACCCGTTGGTCATGCGTTGCCACCGCTAACCCATTTTGGCCTCTTATAGTCAAGCCCAATATGCGTGTCCCGTCACTCGACTAGAGTCGAGCCCACTAAGAAACGTTTGGGATATTGGTTGAAATGGGCCCCCACAAGCTACCACCTAAGCTTGTTATTTTATCTAGTGTATCCCACTTAACCCCTTTTATAATCATGCCCACCTACATGTTAAGGTTTGGTTAAGTCATCTAATCATATATCAATTGCCACTTAAGGCACCCACTAGATTTCCACATGCCACCCAAAGCACTTACTTAACCCTTTACCCATGTTTAATTACATGTTCCTCTTTGGTTAAGTATTCTAATCGTATTTTCTATTGCCACCCAGGGCAACCCACTAGATTTCCACATGCCACCCAAGGCACCCACTTAACCCCTCATGTCCCTCTACATGCTAATATGGTTAAGTGTTTCTTAATTAATTAAGATCATGACCTCATAAAGACCTCTCACATTAGACCATCTTTTATGACTGCTGGATATGCCGGTTGGTTCCGGGCAGACTTCTGTCATAAAAAGGTCTAACCTCGTGTCTTTACTTTAATCACGTATTTAATTTATGACTAAGACCTCTCACATTGGGCCAATCATTTGTAGCTGCTGGATGGCCGGTCGGTTCCGGGCAGACTTCCGCTACAAAAGGGTCCAACCTCGTGTCTTAGTTGATTAATTACACCTAATTAATCACCCCCATAATTTGAATTAATTATGCCTAATTAATTAGACATTTTTAAGAATATGGGTAGACCTAACTCAATAGGTAAATTCCCAATTCCATAGTATGGGTAGACCTAACTTAATAGGTAAATTCCCAACTCCATAATATGGGTAGACCTAACTTAATAGGTAAATTCGCAATTACGTCCATTTAATTTGTGGTATGATTAATCCTACCCATTTCACATCATTTTATTAACATGCATATTAACCCCATCGTTCCCCACGTAGTTCGTTCTCATAACACGACATAATAAAGGGAAGATTCATCACAAAGGTCATGGGTTTAGCCAACATAGCATGTAACTTTATCATGGGTTCAAAAGGTGTCAACTTGCATATATGAACATACATTAAACCCAACTAGTATTTAACCCAAACTTGCATTATGCATATCATAAAAGAGACAACTTGCATATGAACTTGCACATAAACTTGCATATGAACTTGCATCATAACTTGCATATGAACTTGCATTATAACTTGCATATGAACATGTATCATAACTTGCATATGAACTTGCATCATAACTTGCATATGAACTTGCATCATAACTTGCATATGAACATGTATCATAACTTGCATATGAACTTGCATCATAACTTGCATATGAATATGTATCATAACTTGCATATGAATATGTATCATAACTTGCATAACATGCCATACTTAGAAACAAACTTGCATATATTATGCATATCATAAAAAGAGACAAACTTGCATAAAACCAAACACTTAGCATGCATAAAACCAAATACTTAGCATGCATAAAACCACATACATAGCATGGATAAAACCAAATACTTAGCATTCATAAAACCAAATACATAACTTGCATAACATGTTACATATAGACTTGCATATAATCTCCCATATAGCTTGCATAACATGTTACATGTGAATCAATGTTCAACATAGTGTTTTGCATCATAAAACATAGCATTAAACTTGCATATAGCACACAACATACACTATACTAAACTTGCATAAACACATTGATTCCACAAACATAGCCATATCTTATCATATCCTATCATAATCAATTTAACAATTGATTGTTAAGTCTATAGAAACTCACCACTAAACTCCAATAAGCAAACCCTTGCCACAAATCACCCAAAAACTCTAGCCTTGAACATAAAGCTTGCAACGTGATGATGAATGCAAGCCAATGATCACTCATACAACTCAAAGATGCTTGTATGCACATGAAAGCCTTCATAGAAATAGTTTAGAAATAGGATGGAGGCTAGGGTTTTGAGTGGAGGCCATGATCATAGAAAATTTTGGCATAGTTTAGTTAGGAGATAGGATTATGACCATTTAGGGCTAGCTTAGGGTCTTATTTATAGGATTAGGCAAGTGTTTTAGGCCATTAGATTAACCCTAAATTAGATTAGGACCCTTAGATTTCGGAACCTTCCAGAAACCAGCCCTAAGACCAAGCCCAAACCCCAAACTGGTGCACCCAACCACAGAACTCTCTAGAAACTGTGCAGGTTTCCTGTCCCGACACGGGCGCACTTCCCAAGTGCGCCAGTGTATTTTTGTACTGGCGCACTTCACAAGTGCGCCAGTGCATTTCTGGCCTGTTTCGGGTTTTTCTGCCTAACTTCGTTCGTCCATATCTCTTTCATACGGTACCCGTTTTACGCAAACTCGGACTCTATTTCGCGTATTTTTCCGAGACGAACGCAATGACGCAGCCCGTTTCCCCTGATTCTCACATCTGAGATTAATTATACTTTAATTACTAACCATTAGTGTTAATTGAAATTCGGGGTGTTACATTCTCCCCTACTTAAAGGATTTCGTCCTCGAAATCTCTAAGTCAAGAAGAAGGTATCCTACCAACCAAACAACCATCTACTAAACCATCAACCACAAGCAACCATTATCCTTAGAAACTTCTAATGATGTATGAACATATGCAGAAAGTGTGTGTATATGTCCGTATACTAATGCAAAATCAGGCGGTCTACTGATTCAGTCGACCTCCTTAATGCAAACCATTAAAGTGCCATGCATCCAATATGTATGCGAAACCCTATTGACACATACAATTTCTATATGCGTGCACAACCATACACAAAAATGCATCATCCACATGATAACACAGCCATGATACACCCATCAATCTAACTACCACATCCATTTATGCGATATGCAACATGAAGTGACTGAGCCGATCTAGTGCCTAATGTGTGTGTATATGCATCCACGAGCAACCACTAGCAAACAATTGCATCCACATGCATCCATCAAACATAACATGTCTCAAACACATGTTTCAACCATAGATTTACCCTATCTAAAGGTCATAGGTACTAGCGAGAGGATATACTAAAGATAAGATAAGTACTAGACAAGCAATAAAGGAGAAGTTAAAAGACATACTCTCAAAAAGAAATGGGTACAAAGAACGCATCTTCGCTTCCATCTCCCAAGTAGCATTGCTTTCGTCATCTCCCCATTGCACTTTAACTAGCTGAACTTCTCTGTTCCTCAACTTCCTAGTTTCTGACCCAAGGATGCGAGTAGGAGCTCGTCGAATCGTCGCATCACGCTCTACCTCTACATCTCTAAGCAAGCTCGGCTCTACCACCTCTGCAGTCTCATGTAAGCACTTCCTCAAATGTGATACATGGAATACATCATGAACACCACTAAGTCTGTTGGGCAACTCCACCCTATATGCCATCCGTCCAATCCTTTCCTTAATAGGAAACGGCCCAACAAACCTCGGTGCTAACTTCCCAACGGACCCAAAGCGAACAACATTTCTCAACGGAGATACTTTGACAAAAAACCATGTCCCCAACCTCAAACTCAAGATCCGTCCTTCTCCGATCCGCATAAGATTTCTGTCTATCTTGCGCTGCCTTTATCCTTCTTCGAATCAAATCAATCTTCTCTGAAGTCTCTCTAACCATATCTGGCCCAAACAAGATCTTATCCGTAGATTCCCACCAACATGTAGGAGATCGACAAGGCCTTCCATAAAGAGCTTCGAAAGGTGTCATGCCAATACTAGACTGAAAGCTGTTATTGTATGCGAACTCCACCAAAGGAAGATGTTCTTCCCATGTACCTCCAAAATCCAAGATACAAAGCCTCAAGAGATCATCTAAGATACGGTTCACCCTCTCGGTCTGACCGTCCGTCTGAGGATGATATGCGGTGCTCAAACACAACTAAGTCCCTACCGCTTCTTGCAAACTTTTCCAGAACTCGCTAGTGAAGATAGGATCTTGATCACTCACTATACTAGAGGGTACCCCATGCAATCGAACTATCTCTCGAAGATATACTGAAGCTAGCCATGGAGCAGTCCTCTTGCTCTTCACAGGTATGAAATGGGCGCTCTTAGTAAGTCTGTCTACCACAACCCAAATTCCTGTATTACCCTTCCTCGATCTCGGTAATCCATCGAGACACTATCCCACTTCCATAGCGGAACTTCCAAATGGGTGAAGCAACCCATCGGGTTTCTTCTGCTCTGCTTTCATTTGCTAGCACACCAAGCATCTAGCGACATACTCGGCCACATCTTTCTTCATATCGGCCCAGAAGAAAACTCTCTTCATATCTTGGTACATTTTGTCTCCACCGGGATGAATAGTCATTCTTGAACGATGTGCATCATCCAAAATAGCCTTCTTCAAACCCTCATCTTGCGGTACACAAAGTCTACCGTCTCTATGCAACCATCCCCTATCATCTATGGTGTATCTACCCAAATGGCTGGACGACTCCCCCCTTATAAGCTTTTCTACCAACTCAACCAACTGTGGGTCATCACGCTGAGCCTCGCCAATCCGTCCCAAAAGAGTAGGTCTAACCTCCAAGGATGCTAACAAACCAGGTACAAAGTCAACAGAAGGTCTGAAGTCGAACAAAGAAAGAAACTCCAAGCTTCGCCGTTCCACGAACAATGGACTCAAAGACAGCCTTTTTCTGCTCAAGGCGTCTGCCACCACGTTACCCTTGCCAGGGGTATACGCTATCTCAAACTCATAGGATGCTAAGAATTCCATCCACCTTTGTTGTCTTAAGACAATGCGCTCAAAGAGTCTCCAACACTTCCCTAAGATGTAGGGCATGCTTTTCTCCACTTCTAGAGAAAATCAGGATATTCTCCCATGCAAAATCGTCACAACTATCCATCTCTCACGCAGACCACCCTAGTCGAACTCGACATCCCCCAAATGCAAGCCCCAAAGGCCTAAACCAATATCAGACAAACACCCAAGGGATACCTCATTCGAATTCAGACGACCTACGTGAGATGATACTAGTAAAAATGGCTAAATAATTAAGCCCTTGTCCAATTCTGGATGTCCTCGCCAGTCTCGCTCCAAAACCACCGTTTATCCCATAACTGGCTTTGCTCAACCTATTGAGCACATACGAAAACTTATTTCGCTCCTAGAAAAGACTAAGATGTCATCCACCAAGATCATCACGAACTTATTTAGGTACTCCCTGAACACCCTTCTCATCAAATCAACAAAGTATGTGGAGGCGTTCGTCTAACCAAATGGCATCACCAGCCACTCATAAAACCATCCAGAGTCCTAAAGGCAATCTTCTCTATACTATCCTCAGCCACTCTCAACTGACGAAACCCCGTGGCTGAGTCCAACTTGCGAAAATACTGAGGCGCCAACCAACTGATCAAAGAGATCATCAATCCTCGGCAATGGGTGTCTATTCTTCTTTGTGAGTTTATTTAGTTCTCTTTAGCCTACACAAAGTCTGAGGGACCCATCCGCCTTCGTAGCAAAAACTACTGGAGCACCCCACTCCGATATACTTTGTCTTATGGACCCCTTCTCAAGCAACTCCCCTACTTGCTTATGGAGTTCCCTCCTATCGCGAGGAGCCATGTGGCGCACTGGTAAAGATACAGGTTTAGCATTGTCTACCAGATATATTCGGAAGTCATTCTCCCGCTCCGGAGGTAAGCCCTTCACCTTCTCAAACACATCCGAGTATTCCCGGACCACTTTAACAGATCGCAACTCTCGACCGACGTGTCAAGCGATTCTAGATAACTTAGCATAACAGATTCCATGGGATTACAAGAGATCTCGAGAGTGTTACCCAAGCGGGTCATAAGCCTAACAACTCTCCCTTCAAAATCAAGAACGGCACCCCTACTGGATAACCAGTCCATGCCCAAACTAACCCATAGCCCGTGAAGCCCAAAAAGCATCACATCTAAACTCAACGCTAAGTATAGAAACTTTCAAACCCAAACACATCATGGAGCCCCAATTGGGTTTGAAACAACTAAGGGATCATCTACCAAACTGGTGTCTATGTGCAGTGACTCAACTAACAATGATGAGATAAACGAACTCGATGCGTCAGAATCTAATAAAGTTCGAACCGGATAATAAAGAAATCCAAATTCCAACCTAGACGGTCCTATCCCCATCTGGTACACTAGCCGCGAGGGAATACAACTACCCTCCAGGAGATTCCATACCTTGCCCATGCCCCTTTGGACAATCCTAATACGGTGTCCCATTCCTCCAAAAGGATAACTACTCGCCTTCTTCTTCCCATTCTCCACTCGTAACCTCCCACCAATGAGGTTTCATCCTTCATTAACCAAACAACTATTTGAGCCTTCCTCCCATCGTCTATCCAATAGATACCTACCAGTCCTCCTCCTTCTTGAACCAACTTCTAATCCGACTAATGTCTAAGTCCCTTGAAGTGGTTTTCCGTTCTTATCTATCTTAGAAAGGTCATCTATACGCGGAGGGGAAACTCAAAACGAGAGAGGAAGAGATTCAAAACGGAGAACTCGAAAGATATAGATATGGCTATTGGGGATTATGCTTTTCTTTCAAAAACTTTTCTCTTAAAAGACATGTTTTTGAAAATACTCCTTTCAAAAATATTCTTAGAAAATAGTTTTTCTAAAAATTTTATCTGTTCTGGTAACCTTAAGCTCTGATACCACGTGTAACACCCCACACCCGCTACGGTCACTCACTAAGGGAATGCCATAACATCGGTGGAGTATTTTAAGTGAATATAGAACAGAAAAATTACAACAAGACAGATATAAGTAATACTAGAGAATTTAAAACATCATTTCATTACAGCGGAAAGTAAAACATGTTTGGTTACACCAAAACCATAAATAAGAGTCAAGTACATAATATCCATCCTGATAAAACGAAAGTACATAATCCCACTACATAACCTAATAGCCATAATAGAAAAGATAAACTGAGCTTTACATCCACGGTCCAGGCTCCAAAAGATAGATAAAGCAGTCTGATCAAAGCCCACTAGTGCTAGGCCCACTCTGAAAACCTGAGGGTTGGAAAAAAAGATAAAGAACCAATGGGGTCAGACATAAGTCTGAGTGAGTCCTATAACCCTAACAATACAATCATTAAAGCAATTAGGGTATGATATAAACAAGGTACGGTACCTCTGGGGATAATGACTACACTAAGTAGCCAACTAAACACAGGATGTACTAAGATAACCGAAAAGACGCATTTATCCACCCAAGGATAATTACTGGATTACACCACCCCAGATCTACCCACCCAAGGGTAATTCCTACACTGCACCACACCAGTCATTCCTAACTTAAAGGTTGATCCCACCCATGGACTTATAAAATTAACTTAATAGTTCTCGCGTACCCCTAGGTGACTAAGTAGACGCCACGGGGCCCTACAATGCACTAGGTGTACACACTACTCCCCATTCGATTGGCTCCCTAACGTAGATACCCGTGCTGGCCCCACCGTGGGGTGTATCATTCCCCAAAGTGGCAACCTGATAATATCAACGGTGCACGACTTTATACCTACACGATGCAACAACGTCTTACTTACCAGCCCGGGTCCACACACGCATATGAAACCCGTTGGTCATGCGTTGCCACCGCTAACCCATTTTGGCCTCTTATAGTCAAGCCCAATATGCGTGTCCCGTCACTCGACTAGAGTCGAGCCCACTAAGATACGTTTGGGATATTGGTTGAAATGGGCCCCCACAAGCTACCACCTAAGCTTGTTATTTTATCTAGTGTATCCCACTTAACCCCTTTTATAATCATGCCCACCTACATGTTAAGGTTTGGTTAAGTCATCTAATCATATATCAATTGCCACTTAAGGCACCCACTAGATTTCCACATGCCACCCAAAGCACTTACTTAACCCTTTACCCATGTTTAATTACATGTTCCTCATTGGTTAAGTATTCTAATCGTATTTTCTATTGCCACCCAAGGCAACCCACTAGATTTCCACATGCCACCCAAGGCACCCACTTAACCCCTCATGTCCCTCTACATGCTAATATGGTTAAGTGTTTCTTAATTAATTAAGATCATGACCTCATAAAGACCTCTCACATTAGACCATCTTTTATGACTGCTGGATATGCCGGTTGGTTCCGGGCAGACTTCTGTCATAAAAAGGTCTAACCTCGTGTCTTTACTTTAATCACGTATTTAATTTATGACTAAGACCTCTCACATTGGGCCAATCATTTGTAGCTGCTGGATGGCCGGTCGGTTCCGGGCAGACTTCCGCTACAAAAGGGTCCAACCTCGTGTCTTAGTTGATTAATTACACCTAATTAATCACCCCCATAATTTGAATCAATTATGCCTAATTAATTACACATTTTTAAGAATATGGGTAGACCTAACTCAACAGGTAAATTCCCAATTCCATAGTATGGGTAGACCTAACTTAATAGGTAAATTCCCAACTCCATAATATGGGTAGACCTAACTTAATAGGTAAATTCCCAATTACGTCCATTTAATTTGTGGTATGATTAATCCTACCCATTTCACATCATTTTATTAACATGCATATTAACCCCATCGTTCCCCACGTAGTTCGTTCTCATAACACGACATAATAAAGGGAAGATTCATCACAAAGGTCATGGGTTTAGCCAACATAGCATGTAACTTTATCATGGGTGCAAAAGGTGTCAACTTGCATATGTGAACATACATTAAACCCAACTAGTATTTAACCCAAACTTGCATTATGCATATCATAAAAGAGACAACTTGCATATGAACTTGCACATAAACTTGCATATGAACTTGCATCATAACTTGCATATGAACTTGCATTATAACTTGCATATGAACATGTATCATAACTTGCATATGAACTTGCATCATAACTTGCATATGAACTTGCATCATAACTTGCATATGAACTTGCATCATAACTTGAATATGAACATGTATCATAACTTGCATATGAACTTGCATCATAACTTGCATATGAATATGTATCATAACTTGCATATGAATATGTATCATAACTTGCATAACATGCCATACTTAGAAACAAACTTGCATATATTATGCATATCATAAAAAGAGACAAACTTGCATAAAACCAAACACTTAGCATGCATAAAACCAAATACTTAGCATGCATAAAACCACATACATAGCATGCATAAAACCAAATACTTAGCATGCATAAAACCAAATACATAACTTGCATAACATGTTACATATAGACTTGCATATAATCTCCCATATAGCTTGCATAACATGTTACATGTGAATCAATGTTCAACATAGTGTTTTGCATCATAAAACATAGCATTAAACTTGCATATAGCACACAACATACACTATACTAAACTTGCATAAACACATTGATTCCACAAACATAGCCATATCTTATCATATCCTATCATAATCAATTTAACAATTGATTGTTAAGTCTATAGAAACTCACCACTAAACTCCAATAAGCAAACCCTTGCCACAAATCACCCAAAAACTCTAGCCTTGAACATAAAGCTTGCAACTTGATGATGAATGCAAGCCAATGATCACTCATACAACTCAAAGATGCTTGTATGCACATGAAAGCCTTCATAGAAATAGTTTAGAAATAGGATGGAGGCTAGGGTTTTGAGTGGAGGCCATGATCATAGAAAATTTTGGCATAGTTTAGTTAGGAGATAGGATTATGACCATTTAGGGCTAGCTTAGGGTCTTATTTATAGGATTAGGCAAGTGTTTTAGGTCATTAGATTAACCCTAAATTAGATTAGGACCCTTAGATTTCGGAACCTTCCAGAAACCAGCCCTAAGAACAAGCCCAAACCCCAAACTGGTGCACCCAACCGTAGAACTCTCTAGAAACTGTGCAGGTTTCCTGTCCCGACACGGGCGCACTTCCCAAGTGCGCCAGTGTATTTTTGTACTGGCGCACTTCACAAGTGCGCCAGTGCATTTCTGGCCTGTTTCGGGTTTTTCTGCCTAACTTCGTTCGTCCATATCTCTTTCATACGGTACCCGTTTTACGCAAACTCGGACTCTATTTCGCGTATTTTTCCGAGACGAACGCAATGACGCAGCCCTTTTCCCCTGATTCTCACATCTGAGATTAATTATACTTTAATTACTAACCATTAGTGTTAATTGAAATTCGGGGTGTTACAGTTAATTTCAGATTTGTCACAAGGATAAACATGAATCAGAATCACAATTAGGCACAGTTCTAAATTCGATTTATTTCAAGTCATGAATTTTTATATTTAAATATGAAATATAACTGAACTTACTGAAAAGAACATTTCTTGTATTCTGGAATCTGATTTCTGGATTTGTTAAGCTATTCCTTTGATGTAGACTATTGATGTTCTTCTAATTGATTTCTAGTTGAAGAAGATATTCTAGTTTTAAGAAGATGGAGGCTACGCTAGTTCAGAGAGAGAGACAACATGATGGCTTCATAGAATGTGTTTATGTGTTTTAGGTTTAGGGTTTGAGTTGATTATATAGAAGTCTAGGATTAATTCTAGCCTTAGATAAGTTTAGGAGTAATTAGAGCCATCCAAACAAAAGAGATGCGTCACTCAGCCAATCACAATACGACACATAGGCCCTAATATGTCAAAATTCATCACCAGGCCAATCAAAGAAGGCCACATCAGCTCAGAACTACAAAAATCGTCACAAGAACTGGATCTCGGAAGGGGTCTACCCCGCTTAAGGGGGGTCGACACCTATGTCGATCCCCCTTAAGATGGGTCAACACCATTTGAGCGGGATCTTTCCCGCTCACTCGTCTTTGACTTATTTTTGTTCTGGAGATGATTTTGTGTGTATATATATACTTCCTTGCGCATACACAAACTTCCACGGCTTATAACTTCCTCATACGTTATCCGATTTACGCAAACTCGGACTCTATCCCAAGCAAAATTCCGAGACGAATGCAATGGCGTAATCCATTACCCTTAATTCCCACTTTTAAAATTAAGTATTCTTTAATTTGTTACTTTAATATTCATAGAAAATATGAGGTGTTACAGGCTCGTTTTGTAGTTAAAATAAATTTATAGTTCTAACTTCGATTAAAATAATTTTTTAGTCATGATTATTTAAAATAAATCATTTTAAATATTCAAAATCCATTAAAATTGCTAAAATAAAATTTTTAAATTGGTTATGAAAATCCATGTTGTTAGAATCTCCCCCACTTAAAATCATTTCGTCTCAGAAAAGGAACAGAGCTGAAAGTTGTTTAACTAACCAACTCAACTTTCATTCTTCAACTTTTCAGTTTCTAAGAATTTTCTAATTCTTCAAAAATTTATCTAACACCCTAAATTTTCAAAAAATTTCTCCATAACCTCCATTGTACGGGGAGACCTTTAAAATCGCAACTTGCCTCACAAGGCCCTCATCAATTCAAAAGAAAAAGAAAAAGCCAAGTGGCTAGCCAATCGGCTTATAAAATCATCAAAACCCAAGAAAATAGTAAACATGTACCTATTTGTCGGGAATACAACTTTATTCCTCTTCTTAGCTTCCATGCTATGACATGTTCAATATATATACATGTATATGTGCGTAATTCAAATCAAATTCCAATTTAGTTCAATATTTGATTCTATTGGGCTAAATTTGTCTTACATTCTCTTATTGGTTTTATCAGTTGAATTAATAATCAAACATCACAACTAGCAATCAATTAGTGGATTAACTTTATAATCATATATCTTTAATATATATACTCAAAAATCAAATTTTTAGTGCCAAATCACAACAATAAATCCTGACTATGTTTTAGTTCTCACACCAGTAAATTGGAATCATAGAGAAATCCCACTTTCGAAACTCGAACATAAATAATGGTGACGGTATACTTCATCATCAAAATTATGCTCGGGCGACTAGAGTGAGATTCTATATCTATCCAGTATATTTGAGGCTTCGTATGTACGCTAGCTAGGCGTATCTGCATAATCTCCATATACTCGATTATCCAAAATCAATAAGAAACTCAAATACATATAATAAGTTATAAATTTCAAAAATAAATTTGTTTTTAATAAATATCACTCTTTCAACTCATTCTAAGGTTTTAGTAACCCTATCTCTAATGTGTTATTCTTATAGGACATTACTAATCCTATGTCTGATGAATTCTTTCATTTGGCTCTAATGTGTCTTGCTCTCGAGCTCTGTAAACCAAAGCTCTGATACTAAAATTTTACGACTTGAATTCGCTAGCCTCCGAGGAGACAGTAAAACATGAATTGTAATGAGAAAACGACAAATCGGAACACAAACAGAAGAACACTTCATTGTTCTTACAACAATTTACATCAGAGTACAAGAATATAACAGAGTATGAATAAATAATATGCACCAGAAAAATGTCAGAGATTAAAATTACATTAGCAGCGGAAAAATAATACGTAACACAACTGAAAGAAATACAAGGATACAGAGTTTTCCGAATATAGCTCCAACTATTAATCCATGATACTGGGAAATAAATATCTGCAAAAACTGAAACTACTAGCTGTCCATATGGAAAATATGGGCGTGTGAGAACTAAAAAGTTATTAAATCTTTACTTAGTAAATCAAGGGAACACGCCATATAACATGGAATGGGTTTTCTCCCAAGAATACCAGTGCACAAAACAGTTTATAAACAGCGCAATGCTTTTGAAAAAATGAAGCTATTATAAG
This sequence comes from Allium sativum, assembly GCA_030737875.1. Classification (NCBI taxonomy): domain Eukaryota; kingdom Viridiplantae; phylum Streptophyta; class Magnoliopsida; order Asparagales; family Amaryllidaceae; genus Allium; species Allium sativum. Next base: position 694,040,738 of record CM060921.1, read on the forward strand.
ACTCAGGTCCCATCACACAATGCAACGCAAGCCGAAGGATAGAGTTTTCCCTTATAATAGACAAACATGCTTGGCAGTTTAAAACAAATCATTTTGATATTACTACAAGTATATAGTGCCAAAATCACTTCAAATATAAATGTATCAATCATAGACGACATAGTATCCCATGCCACTATGTCACCATACTAGGTTTTGCAACTAAAACCGAAATGTCACGTATTGGAAATTGGATTTCCGTCATGAGTCAAGGCAAGGTATGTACTCCTTACTGATTCGAGACACTCTAGAAAATGCCTCAGGGTCACACCTACGGGCAATCCTGAATCCTGCAGTGTCGGTCCTTCCTTATGTTTGAGGATTAGTTATCCTGAACACAAGTTTCCCGGTCATATCAGACCTATCCATCAGCCTCATACTGACTGATATATCCGAGGCGCCTCGCTATCCATCATCCATATAGGTAAAAATAAATAAATGTCTGGGCTCCATACCATGACACCACCCATAGCTAGAAAGAAACTTCGTGCACTTACTATGTTCCCTTATCCCGTTTTTGACTCATAAAGAGGTGTGAGGATCGCGAATTAACGCTATACACAAAGCTATTCTATTTAAAGTCGTTATTTGATCATCAACCACAAGACTCTGCTTTTCAACAGAATCCTTGATCATTGCATCTCAGCAAGCCACATTGACAATTCACGCCATGCACCTGATGTCTATCAATATATAACCTCTAAGCTCGTATGTCTCAGAGAAAGGTGTTAAGCAAGAGAATAAATTTTCTGCCACCAAACAGATATATATTTGATAGAAATCAATCAACATAGAATAAAATCCAATGTCAGACACACATCCATTTACTAGTTCATTCTGGGTCTGAACGAAGCCGGGGGCACCTTATTCCTCGTCCCATATGTCTAATACAGGAGAGAGGTCCTCGCATATCCAGTCGATCTCCAAGTACGTCCATACAATCACCACTTATTATCTTGTTTGGGTGTATAGCCCAATCAAGACATCAGTAATCATCCAAACGATGTGAAGAACTCTGGTCTTTAACCATCGTCTTCATCGTCGACTTATTGTCGAATCAGTTATTCAGAATGGGTATAAACCCGGACTTTCCGAGTAACTCGCGTATCTCATAAACGAGTGCTATAAAAACACAATACACGCCTCATTCCAATTCAGAATATTTTTTTATTCAAATACTCACATCATTGGGGAATGGTTCCCATTAATTTTATCAAAGATTAATTCTTTAAGTTTATTCTATAATCTTCCTTTGGATATCAATTCAAACCAAATTAAGGTTTATCCAAACTAGTCGGGAATAGCACACCTTACCGAAGTAATCATTTGTTTTATTTCCCAATCCCAACCTGTTCATCCCATAGAGCAAAACTGATAGCACTCCATATCTAACATCACGGTGTTATCGATAAAATTAATTACCATTTCACGTTCAAATCTGATTAAAGATTTTACTATCGCTTAGAGTAAAAAATGGTGGTACTCCATTCTGAAACCAACAAATATTGTTTGGGGAATAAGGATATATATTGATCTTCCAAATTCCTCCACAATATATGTATAGTCACGGAATCCTATATCGTGATATCCTAAAGATTGTTTCTATTCGAATCCATTCCAAATTTATAGATTGGAAATTTCTGGTTATATTAAAGCCCTTTATAAATCCAATTTATTTATTTAAAAATATTGGATTACCTTTCTAGTTAATAACTAGTTCATTTTGATAAAAATATATTTTTATCATTTCAAACGTGTAATTTTTCATACTAATTCTTTCCAAATCATTTATTATAATTTTACACAAATTATTAATATTTTTGATAATTTTATTAAGGCCCTTTCAGTCGATTTTCATAAACGGTCATCAAACTGAATTTACAGCGACCTTTTCCAAATTTGATTTGGACATAATTCGAAATCCAACGCTTAGATGTCAAATCTCTTATATTCATTGGAAAACACTTTTCGATACGAACCCAACGGTTCGGTTTTAGTAGTATCTGACGGTCGGATCTCCCTTAATGTCAATTCAAAGTCAATGGTCAAAATTCGCAAACGGTCGCGACGCGTTCTATTCAGGCCATTAAATATACATATTATATATATTACATTGATTTCCATTTAAAAGGTATTTTATAAATCGTTTATAAATTCGTTTTAAAATGATTCCAAATTCATTTTCAATTTTAAATCAAAATTGAATATACCATATCATTATAATGTTAAAATTATAATATTTTCAAAATATCAGATTTAGAAATCATTTCCTTTTCGATATTCATTATAAAAATGAATAAAATCGATATAAATATCGTTCTCGTCAAAACGGCGCAAATCTAATCAACACGACTTCATATATTTAAATATTTTCATGTCCATCCAAAATCATACATCAAATTCACATTTTAATCCTTTAGGGAATATTAGTTTAAAATATTCGTTATTCCTGAATTGGAATCAGACACAATCAATTACCATATAATGTAATTTATATGGATTTCATAAAACACATGTATACAACAACAATGATAAACAATAATCCATCATCCAGAGTGCATTCTACACTGTATAAGCATTAAAACAAATAAATAATGCCTACTATAGTTTGTCAACCTATCGATTGACATACAGCTAAACAATTGGGATTAGTGTACACTAAATATCATCCCAATACCCATGTGGGGTTTCAACCAACAAATACTAAATATTATTTGTGCAGTTGGGCGATGTTTAAAATTTATCATCCCAATCCATGTTAGTTAAATGGGTGTACATAAACAAATCGTCCGATTTGTAAATGAATATTCATTTTCATTTCGGGAGAATTTTATGCCGTTCTTATATATAGTAAAATTATATTTTAACGATAAAATATTTATTTCAACACTTGACTATTTTATATAGTTATATACACATTTTTTTTTTTGAAAATAATAATAATGTGTGATCCTCCAAAAGGAAGAGAGCACACATATATATATAAAAGAAAAAAGGATAAGATACAATATGTAATCACCAACCCAAACATGATTGCCAATAGAAAGTAGAGGATAATAGATAGATGAGTTTCGGCAAGGCCACCACCCATCATACTTCAATATTGAGTTCCGGCAAGGCCACCACCCAATATTAAATATATCTATTTCCTTACATATGGCAATCAAAATTGAAACGACCCGCAAATCCGTGCTATCTGAGTTGACTAAATACACCACACGTCCAACCCAAATAACACAGAAATACGACTCATTGTTAGAAAGAAATTAGAGGATGAGAAATAGAAAGAAAGAAATATTAGAATAGAAGAAAAACGAAGATCACAACTCACAGCGGAACGAACAAAATATATTATATAACATAAGCTTTGAAATACAATCTGTTTTGTACATATATACATACCATCATCAGAGTACACATAACATTTGATCCAGCGGAAGTAACTCTAAATAACTAACGTTGAAGCCTCCAGCTTCAAGCTCCTCCAAGTGTATCTGTAAAAGCCTGAAACACTTGACTGCCCGTACAAATTTGGGCACCCAAGAGTTTAGGGAAAACAAACAAAAACAAACTCTGGGTCAGTCATGGGACTGGTGTGAGTAAACTCCAACCACTTGTTTAACTTTCAAAACTCTTTTTCGAAAGAAAAGATAATAGTAAGACCAGCCCACACATAAACACGGACGGTTTTTACCTTACTATAACCCAAAACACTTTGATACGAAAATCCAGTGATATTATAATAATGTCTACACCAAGTAAATAACCAAATAGCAGAACGCTTGCATCTCACGCTCCACATATATAGTATATAATCAAAAACCCCATGGCGCTTATTGGAGATTGGATTTCCAACATGACAAGGTATGGAACCACCTTCCGATGATGTATCTCTAGAGGCGAATACACCTGGGTTCAACAAGAACGTCTTGCAACCCGGCCCACACATGACCGACCACTCATTTCGCTTGAGTGTATCGAATGTATATCACCAACGGTTGGACTCAAACCACCGTTTCCCGAATGGGCAGAATCGATAGATTTAGAAACAAAAGGAATTTCTCTAGATAGGTGATTATACACCCTAATGGGTGCGACCCACATAGCCATGCTGCCTGCCCGATTTTTGTCCTTCCCCGGTTGTTGAGGCCTGAGGCTACGAATACTTACCCTTCACTGATAGCACAATCACTTTGAATGCCACATTGTCAGATCCGTTAATCACTAGTTAAGTTTGCACAAATATTCTGGATATTATGCTAAGGGATAAATCCGTTGCAACCATATATATTCATACAGACCAACCCATTTGATCATTGGAAATACTCTGTCAGACATTCGTCCATATACGTTCGTTCTGGGATTGAACGAAACCGAAGGCACAATTTCTATAAATAGAAAAGCCCTTGCACTTCACTCCGTCTTCAATATATTCAGCATACTTGGTTCGCAACGTTTATGCCGATACGGAGTGGTTCTTCGGATAATAATCCAACCGGTCTCTCCATATTGACAACGATGGTCAAAAACTTCGATAGTCTGTGATTTAACTATCGAAAAAAAACAAGTGTTCATCCAACATATCAAACAAATCACTGGGCTCCTTAATTAATATTTCATTAATTAAACCACTTCTCTATTTCCCTATCAATATTTGTTAACCAAATATTTCAATAACCATATTGGCCCTTTACGCTATTTTTGATTTCATTTCCTTATCGAATTCTATATATATCGATATATAGATTCCCAATTGTCAAATTTCTTAAAAATATTCTAACTCCTTAAATTCCCGGAAAAATTCGCCATAACCTCCCCTGTATCGGGAGCATCGGGAAGTTTCAAATAGCTTCCCGGTATCTTCCTCAATCAAAAAGAAAAAGGAAAAGCCAAGCGGCTTGCCGATACGGCGCATAAATCTCATATATGAATTAAACATGTACCTTTTTGTCGAGCACATAAATTATATACTTTATATACTTCATTCCATACCTGTCCAACACATGTTCACCTGTTTTCAATTCAATTCAACACTATCTAATCGTTTGAATTCAGTTTCGCTCATTTATTCTTTAAATCGGCCATTTTGCCTATTTTACTCCTTTGTTTGAACATAACATGTTCAAACAAAATATTTAACTCGTTCATAACTAAATTGAATTTCAATTTCAATTCTAGTTCTCTTTTCTATTTCGAATATAAATTTTCAAATCGAATTCACTTATTTAAGGCCCAATATCCATTCAAAAGCTCCTTAACTAATTTCTATTCAATTTATTTAATTCTATTCAATAAATCAAAATCTGGTTTCTGTTTCAAAAATCATATCCATTTACACAACTTGAATTCACATATATTTTACAACTCAACTCTGAGATTTTCTAAATAGAACTTCGGATTTCCTCTTTTAAAATCCTTTTATAATGTTAAATAAACTATTATGGTTTTAAACGATTCTGGCGCTGCTTTTCTGAAAATTTGATTTTGACATAACTCAAAATCTATACGACGAAATTCAGATTTTTCTCCTTCATTAGAAAACTATTATCAAATCGGTCCTGACGTTTCTTGTTTCGAAGAATTCCGACTTCAATCGAGTTCTATATATTCAATTGAAGTTCGAATCGCCAATTTACGAACTGCAGCGCTGCGGCGAGTTCGTTTTAATTATATTTATATATATAAACTTTTAAACTTCGTTTAAATGAATTCAACCCCCTTCTAATATATATATATATATATAGATATATATATTTCAAATTCCATTTGACGCTTTACATTTCAAATTCCATAGTTTTAAATCCTGTATTCAAATCTCATTTGAAATCCTTTATTCAAATTCCATTTCAAATCCTTAATTCGAATTCCATTTCAAATCCTCTCTTCGAGTCCCCACTTTAATTCAACTCTTTTTTTTGAATTTTTATATTTGAAATTCATACTTGAATTTAGATATTTAACTCCATTTTGAATTCCCTTTTGAAATTCAAATATTCAAACCCCATTTGAATTTCTATGTTCAAAGCTATTTCCAACTCTATTTGAATTAAAATATTCAAATTTTCTTTCAAACACCATTTGAATTCTAAATTCGAATTCATTAGTTAAACTCCACAATTAATTTTCTTGAATCCCAATACCTTATTTTATTCCTTTGAATTAAATTCCACTTTAAATTCTATAATCAAATCCCTTTTGAATGGTTATATTTGAAAATCATATTTGAATTTAAATATTTAAACTTCATTTAAATTTCTATTCGAAATCTTATATTTAAACCCCATTGGAATTTCTTTATTCAAACCCATTTGAATTCCTTTGAATTCAAATTCCATTTCAAACCATTTGGATTTCCTATTCCACTTTGAAATCCTATTTTCAAAGTTTATTTCAAACTCTATTTTGAAATTCTATATTCAAATCCCTATTTGAATTTCTTTATTCAAATTCTATTTCAAATTCAACCCTTGAATTTCTATTTCAAATCTCTATTCAAATTTCATATTTAAATTCCATTCAAATCTCTATTCGAATTTCACATTTGAATTCTTCTTTGAAATACTATATCTCAAATTCTATTCAATTCTTCTTTGAAATTCTATATTTCAAAATTCTATTCAATTCTTCTTTGAAATTCTATATTGAAATCTCTATTTGAATTTCTTTATTCGAATTCCTTTGAATTCAAATTTTATTTTAATTTCTTGAATTCAAATTCTATTTTTCATTCAAATTCCGTCTATTCAAATTCTATTTGAACTTCTATTTGAATTTCTAATATTCAATCTCCTCTTAAAATTCAAATATTTAAACTCCTTTTCTAATTCTACTATTCAAATGTTATACTCAAATTTCATTTGAGTTCAAAATTTCATTTCACATCCTAATTTGAAATTTCATTTCAAATTCCAATTTTTACACTGGTATTTCTATTTCTGAATTATCAAATGATAATTCTTTTCACTTCATTTATAACTTCGTTATAAAGAACTATTTATAAACTTCGCTTATAAAGAAACTACTTGTTTTATTTTTCAAAACAAGCTTTTATCTTTATTCCATTAAAATTTCAAATTCTATTTAAAAATAGAATTTTCCCTTTTAAATCTCAAATATCCTTCCACGATATTTTTAAATATCATTACTTAAGCCCAGTGATATTTAAACACATAAAACAACGAATTATTTATTTTTCTAACACATCATATATAACAATATATATGCAAACAAATAAACAAACATATAATATATTTTTGAGGAATCCAGTTGGATTCCTCCAACCTGTTTCCCTGCATCCACAGATGTTAGCACATAAATAATACCCATTCTGCTTCGTGGCAGAATATCGCGGTATAGAAGGTCATCCACTAATCATAGCGTGGGGCGTATAGGGTAATCATCCGCTATGAAACTGCGGGCATCCGCTAATGAGACTGCGGGAATCCAACCAATCAATCAACCCAATATATATATATATAGCCTAAATAACTAATATATATAAAATAACCAGAAACATTCACACAAACAACAGACAATTATTTTAATGAAATAAAAATAATTCTAAAGGTGAGTGAGATTTACTCACCGAGATTTTATTTGTCGAGCATTCTCATTCCAAATTGATGCGTTTAAGAATTTACTCGAGTCGTCTTGAATGGATTTTATTTGCACCTAAAATAAAATCTTTTACTCATCAAATTTTGAACTATTTAATTAAATTACTTAAATAGTCTATATTAGATGAATTAACTATTTACACATATTAACTTAAACATTTCTTAAGGGACCGATTTATTAACTTAGTAATTAAAACTAAATCAACTAAATTAATTACTATTTGAATTATCATGCAATTAACCTAAAAAAAAAATATAAATAATTTATGTTTACCTTAATCCCGCTGTTGTTTTTTTTTCTTTTCTTTCTTTCCGGCATTTCACCAAACACCTCGCCAACAATCCCTATCCATCGTTAACTCCTTCACCCTGGCCAATAACATACACCGCAATCTCCAACCATACCCAACGCAATCTCCAACCATACCCAAACTTCCTCCGACTTCGCCAGTCTCGAGCCAAGCCAACCCTAAATCGATCCCTAATCCCGCTGTCGAACCCTGACAGAACCCAACAACCCTTTCGCGATGACCGTCGAACCCAGAAACCAACTCGCGAACCCCTCTCCAGAACGCGAGCAACACATACGTCGATCTACTCGACCTCGACATTGACAACCCCAAATTTCCGAACGCCTCTGGTCTTGATTTGAGATGTAGGGTTGCCGTGATTGGATTTTGAGCTTCGGTGGACTCCTGGCTTTAATCGCGATTCATAATTTCTTTCTTTCTTTTTTTTTTATACGAGGATGGTATTGATTAAAACTTCGTGACTGGGGAAAAAGAATGGAGGGGATCGGCTTTAAATATACAAAGAGGGAACAAGTATTGCTGCTCGAGGTAGGGAGCAAAAAGTCGGCCATTAAATTGATGTTTCCCTGATGACGAAGAGGGAAGACAGAAAATTGTGCTCGAGAAGAAAATAGCTGCGTGATTTTTACAAGTTAGGGTGGCGTTAGGAGTAGGTCGGCTACTGATGTAAATTTTTATTTTGATTTTTTTTACTTTAATTAAATTGTCTGGCGGTCCTTTAATTTAAAACCCTGTACCGCTATTTTTTTTTTTTTATTTTTTTTTTTTACGTGACAACCGACATCTCCAATATTACAACGTTACTTTGAACTCTGTGATTTGATATTGAAATTTAAATTCGAATGTAAATATAAACGGCCATATTAAATTGATAATTCAATATAAAATATCATTTATATTATCAACTAAATATTTAAAATAAATTATTCAAAAATCTGGGTCGTTACAAAAATAATAAACAATGAGGATAATCTTTCCCCTAAATCACAACACTCCAACACTGTATACATAAATGACTAAACTAGCAATAAATCCCAATCCAGACAGCACTCCCATAAGCTCCCCAGCTAAGTCCATAACCTGCCATAAGCTCCCCAGCTAAGTCCATAACCTGTAATCTGAAATACTAAAGAAAACCATCAGTAACAAACCTGTATATATGAGTATATACCTATACATATATATTTAAGTATATATGCACATAACTGTATAAATAGTTATACTTATATGTACATATTAACATGTATATATGCACAAACATATAATCATATATACCATGAAAAAAATAGAAGCAGAATAGCATATATAGAGAAAGTTCTAACAAGTACCAAATATCAATAGAGACGAAAGGTATTATTTCTGAAATATCTATTGTATCTAATAAATAGACCCAAATTTGATCTAACATTGTACAAGAAACATCCAAAACGTAAGTTACCAAAAAGCTTATAATGTAGGTTAGACATCCAATCCAGATTAAATCTTACAATACTAATAGTTAAATTATCAGCTGAGTCAGACTTAATATGAAATAATCTCTGGTTTCTTTCCAACCAGATATACCAACACGAGATTACTACTAAGGAATCCAATATATATCTCTGCCTAGTATTAAACCTTAATCTAATACAATTCCAATAATCTGCACAATCATTTAGAACATTAAAACCATCAAATGTAAAAAAATTCAGAATCGTGTTAAAAATAGAAAAAGTGAAATGACAAGAGAAAAATAAATGATCAACGTGCTCCTCACCAATATAACAAAAACAACATTTACTATCAATTAAGATATTCTTTCTTTTCAAATCTCGATCGTATTAAGCTTCTTATTTATGATCAACCACATAAGAAACTTAGATTTGGGGGGAGCATTTGTCTTCCATAAGAATTTAAAAGGAAATGTGGAAACTCCAGAAAAATTAATAAAATTGTACATAGAGTTAACCGTATATACTAGTTTCTTATCTAGACTCCAACTCAGAGAATCCCCGTACTCGTCCAAATTGTACATATCTAACTTAGCTTTAAGTAATGCTAATTGTCTTAACAAGTCTTCTTCTAAAATGTTATCAAAGGAAAACACCCACGGAGGGCTTAGATCCGCCCTAAAAACGTCTTTAATAAATGCATTCTTAAAGTTACAATTATAATATAGTTATAATTTAGTTATATACACATTAAAAATGATATTAGAACCGGAGTAATATCTAGCATTACCGCTCTCCTAATATTGGCTCGCGCCATACACAATAATCAATCCAAACAAAAAAAAGCCAAATACAATCATTACCCATAATACAATCAATTCACCACAATTCAATTCAAACAAACAACCATGGTTTGTACAATAAAAAGTATCGGGGGCTACTAAGCCCCACCTGCAACCTAAAATATATTTAACTCTAAAATAATTTGAGTGAGAAAGTGTTTACACCTTGGGTTTCCACTCTTCCATTCTTTGATTGTCAATCTTAAATTTTTTTCCAGAAATCTAGCATGTCTATTTTATAAATAACATACATATGTAATAAATCATATTTTTATTTATCGAATAATTATTTCATAGCTTGACTATTCTATAAATAGTATATATAATCTAAAAATCATATTTTTATCTAACTAAAAATAATTTCATATATACGTTGAAAATCCTATTTTTATCTAAATAAAAATATTCCTTTGTATGACTATTAAAATAACTTACATACGATAAAAATCATATTTTTATCTTTTGGAAAATAATATCATACATACGATAAAAATTATATGTTTATCCAACTAAAAATCATATTTTTATTTAACTAAAAATTATATCTTTATATAACTAAAAATCATATTTTATATAACTAAAAATCATGTCTTTATATAACTAAAAATCATTTTTTATATAACTAAAAATCATATCTTTATATAACTAAAAATCATTTCTTTATATAACTAAAAATCATATCTTTATAATGGAAATAAAACCAGAGAAACTCACAAAATTTTTAAGGTTTGTATCGCCAGAGAGCTCGAGGAGTGATGGCTCCAGATCTCGCGCGACAGTCGAGCTCGCGGTTTCTTCGACTGGGGCGGGGTTTTATAATTCGCGGTGGCCTGGCTAGAGAGGCTGCGGTGGTGAACTGGCGATGGCAACTGGGGTGCGGGCGCGCGAGGTCGACAACGAAAAAGGGGCTCGCGGTTTTCTTGTTCGAGATTGGGAGCGCTGGCGGTTTCCGAGTGGAGGAGGCGATCGATGGTCGTTGGAGTGCTGGCGGTGGGGACGTCGATGGGGAGGGCGTCGGCCTTGAGCGGAGGCGTTGCGAAGAGGAGTGGGATTTTTTTCTGATCGTCAAATTTTATTTGGGGATCGAGGAAAATAGAAATGGGGGAGGGGTTAAGTGAATATATATATATATATATTATTTTTTTATTATTTTTCTTTTCAATTTATTTCTCCAAAAAGGTTGTTTTTCATTCGAACTCCAAATGAGACCCAACGACTGTTGCCCTATACCAAATACCACCATTCCGAACATAATGGGAAATGTCCCGTAAGCCGATTCGACTGTTTCAATCAATTTTTCTTTAAACTAAAATATAAATCAATATATACTGAATTTGAGTGCACATTTTAATTTACCAGGGCCACATAATGAGTCCAAAAATTCTAGAAAAATAAATCGAGCTATGTTTTGATGATACGGTCATAATAAAAACTAACTTCGTCAATTTGGACACCGTTTGAAAAATGGACATTTTCTATCGATTAATTCAAACTAAACTGACTAAATGCGTTTAAATTCACCACGCTCCCATATTAATTCCAAAAATTATGAAAATTGGAATCTAGTAATAATTTGACATTCTGGATCCAACAAAAGTGGTTTCGTCAAAAATGGAGGTCGTTTGCAAAAAGGGTATTTTTAAGGGCTATATATTATATTAAAATATATATATAAATTCCATAGCGACTATTTTGAATTTTAAACTAGACAAAACTTTCAATTTATATTATTAAATCTCAATTTCTTACATTCGTTAGAAAGATATAATTAAACTGATTCAAATATTTCTAGTTTTACTGAAATCCGATTTATACATTCATTTGAAATTTAAAATCGAATTTTCAAATCACCACGCCATTTCAGGCTCGTTTTATAATTAAAATAAATTTATACTTTCTAACTTCGATTAAAATAAATTTTTAGTCGTTATTATTTAAAATAAATCGTTTTAAATATTTAAAACCCATTAAAATTGCTAAAATAAAAACTTAAATTTGTTCTGAAAAACAGGGGTTGTTACAATCTCCCCTACTTAAAATCTTTTCTTCCTCGAAATGGAACGGAGATGAAAGTTGTTTAACTAACCAACTCAACTTTCATTCTTCAACTTTTCAGTTTCTAAGAATTTTCTAATTCTTCAAAAATTTGGCTATCACCCTAAATTTTAGAAAAATTTCGCCATAACCTCCTTTGTACGCGAGGACTTTTAAAACCGCAACTTGCCTCACAGAGCCCTCATCAATCCAAAATAAAAAGAAAAAGCCAATCGGCTCGTAAAATCATCAAAATCCGAGAAAATAGTAAAAATGTACCTATTTGTCGGGCATACAATTTTATTCCTCCTCTTAGTGTAACGACCCGGTAGGTACTCGACGCCCGATTTCTGATAATAATACATAAGCCCTGCATTACCTGTTAGAACTCAAGTATCGAAAACCACCAGATAGTTATTAGAAAGAATTTAGAGGGTGAGATAAGAAAGAAATATTAGAATAAAAGAAAAAGGAGATCGAACATGACACAGAGTCTCACATCGCAGCGGAACAAAATATAATATAGAAATAGATTTTTATTGAGAGCTTTGAAAATATACTTACAACCATAAGAGTACGTCACACATCTGGACAGTCATAATAATCTGTCCTCATATACAACACACAACGGAAAATACTGGGTAATATCATACGTCTGAACTTCTCCATCACGTCTTTGGACTTCATAGCATTCTATAACCTGAACCTACAAAGCCGAGCTAACCCGAGCATTACAAATACCGGGTCATTCTGGTGAAACAGGGTGAGAAAATCTCGCAAAGTTTATATAACAGCCATCTTGATTTTAAAGTTCAAAATCCTTTTAAAAGAAAAAGATAATAGTAAGACCAGCTCACACAAAAAAACACAGACGGATTTTACCTTACTATAACCCAAAACAGTTTTGAAATCATATCTTATCTGATGTTATAATAGTGTCTAAATAAAAATAAATAGAATCTAGCAGAACGCTTGCATCTCACGCTCCACATATATAGTATACAAACAAAAACCGCGGGCACTTATTGGAGATTGGATTCCGACTATGACAAGGTATCGGACCACCTGCCGATAGTGTATCTCTAGAGGCGAATACACTGGGTTCAACAAGAACGCCTTGCAACCAGGCCCACACATGACTGACCACTCATTTCGCTTGAGTGTATCGAATGTATATCACCAACGGTTGGGTGCGACCCACCGTTTCCCGAAAAGGGACAACATCGATAGATTCAAGAAGCAAAAGGAATTTCCCTAGATAGGTGATTATACATCCTAATGGGAGCGACCCACATAGCCATGCTGCCTGCCCGATTTTTGTCATTCCCTGGTTGATGAGGCTTGAGGTTTGAATTCTCTTTTATCACATCTGATCACATAGAATGCCACATCGTCAGATCCATCAGATATCACTAATTGATGTCCACAAAAATACTCTAGTTGGGAGCTAACCAACTAGGATACGTTTGAAGAAATCAATGTATGTGGTCTTCTGGAAATACTTTGTCAGACATTCGTCCATACAAGTATCCAGGAATAGGATGAACCGAAGGCACCCTCCTACTGCATCCTAGGAATCACCCTATGGATCAGTAGCGAGTAGTCCTTGCAAACCATAGATTTCAACCACGACAGAACCACAGTATATCCCTGGTTGCAACATAAGAGATTATTAGTAGTTCTTCCATTTTTGAAGATCTACGGTCTCCAACTACTCCGTTTCAATCAACATCTTTTACGTATTTGCTGGTTCGGAATGGTTTCCAAATATAAATTCGATCCCGGTCTTTACGTACCAATAGCGTATTGGCCATGATTTTGATAGTCGGTTATTTAACTATCAAAATAAACAATCATTAAAACAAAATAATTTCATTGGTTTATTTCACAGCGTCACTTGGCCATTAAAATAATATATCCGTCGTAATACCCAAGATAATATATAAGGTATAATAAATATTCTCAAATCATTTTATTTAAAATACTTAAAAGAAATATCTTAAAGTCCTGCCCAATTTCTCGTTACTATCTTTTAAAACATTTCCACCACATTACTTATCAGTCTGACGAAATTAATTCACCTAATATCATAAACAATTGTTACAAAATTTTGTTACCATGGAAATACCATTTCCTATTCTCACGCCCCTCTTTATTTCCTTTTATTTTGAAAACTCATCGTATATCGAAATTCTTCAAATAATGATTCACTATTATTTCCCAAAAATAATCTGCTTTAACAAATCCACTGTCACGATTCATACCATCCTTCGGCAATCCTGAAGTCGTTCAAGTTGGGGTATTTTAATTACCTCTCAGACCTTGATCAACCACGTTCTTATCTTAAGATGAATATGAATCGTAATTCAAAAACTCATATTCATTTTAACGCCACTTCACTATTAAAGTATGGTTTTATAAAACCGTCTTGGTTTTGAAATCCCCTTTCCTAATACTTTAAATCATTTCATTTGGGAAATCTCACTTCAATCTTATCCGTTATACTTAACGTTAATTTACAACTTAACGCTCTAAAGCCCCATCTCCTTATTCACAACTCGTTCACATTTCTTGTTAAATACAAATCCCTTGTCCATCTTGATTTTGTTTACTTAAAATGTTAAGTAACATTTATTTTAAGTTCGTCATAATTGCTAAAAAGCACTTTATAACTTTCTTTACTAAATTTGGTTTAAATATAAACTGTTCGTAAACTTCCTTTGAAACTCAATCATATTCTAATTTTATTTAATAACCAATTACTGATAAAATAGTTGGTTTGATAAATCTTAAACCATGATTAATCATTAATCAACCCCAACTCATCTTTTCATTTTGAATTAATAAATAACATTTATTAAATCCGAATAATCTCAATTACGTCGATTACTATTAAATAAATAATAATCTATTTCTGAATAATCTCACTTTAATTGTTCTTAAAAACCATAAATCCTCGTTATTCATCATCAAGTTAATTACCTCCTACTTGGTTCTCAAACTTATTGATGTAAGAATTCACTTTATAAAATTATTCAGTAATTACGGTGAAGCACGTGCTTCACACATGGTAGATCTTAGTATAAAAATAGCGGTTAAAACAACGATATATATATATATATATAGTTGGTTTATTTTCTTTTTAAAACTTTATTTAAAAATATATTTAAAATCTATATTCAGTTATAAACTGAATTTCATAATTATCGATTCACCTAACGGTGGATCAAACTGAATAAAACAGTTTATAATTTGGCCATCCGCTATGAATTTCCTAACCAATATCACAATTGGTTGATAACCAAACAAAGGTTGAATTTGGGTTTCACAATCAACAACCAATTCTATAAGCCAATCATATGGGTTCCACAGTTTCCTAACATGATCACATAAATATTATTCTAACTGATAATGGTCAGCCAATAGTCATCCAAGCACCCAATATGATTTAAATATGTTTATATTATTATAAATGTAACCAACAAGGTAAGTTACCTTATGTGAAAATCATCGTTAAAAATAACGATGTCATTTCATTTAAATTAAACAACCGTTTAATTTAAATAATGGATATAATTGTTTGAACATGCATTCAAGCAACCATCAACAACCAATAATTAATAGGCATAACAGACAAACGATAAACCCGACTTATAATCATTTATAAGTGGGAAATTGAGTGAGGTTAACTCACCTGATCTGTTACAACACCCCATAATTCTATAACATTAAGCTTCGCAAATTAAAGTATAATTAAATTTTAAAGTAAGAATCAAGGGAAACGGGTTGCGCCATTATGTTCGTCTCGAAATTCTGCTTGGAAACGAGTCCGAGTTTTTGAGAAACGGAGTCCGTATGTGTAACACCCCACCTCCGCTAGGGTCACTCACAAGAGAATGCACTAGCTTTGGAGGGGCGTTGTCTAGGTAAACACGCACAGAAATATTACAAGACAGAACATATAAAACAACGAAAGAAAAAAACCAAATTTAATTACCTCAAAAAATTATAAGGTCTAAAGCCTTTTACATCAAAATGCCTTTAAAAGCCATTACATTGGAAACCTGTCTTGCAATAGTTAAAGAAGCATAAAACCACAATCATAAAATATTCACTAAGTAAAACGGTAAAGCGGCCATAGCCAAGAAAAATCCAAGCCATACATGATGACCTTGAAGCAGAAGAAGTCCGAACTAAATAACAGTATTTCCTCCCTGAAAACCTTGGGGGGGGGGGGGGTGGAACGGAAGACAAAGAGGCGAAAGAAAACGGGGTCAGTCATAAAGACTGTTAAGTCCTATCTACTTCCAGCATAAAAACAGGTAAAGGTAACATGACATGCATAAACTGAATGTAATATGATGACAAGATAGACAAGCTAAACTAAGGTAACAGGGTGAACTACTGTATCAAGATAAACTACGGTCACTATGAATCAAGTATAACATCCCAAGGTTTTATCGAGTATAACATCCCAAGGTCCTATCAAGTATATTTGCCCTGCACCTTCCGTACTAGTATCCCAACTCGTGTCATGTGTTAGCTACCAAATGTCCCTTGCCCAATGTCACGAAATGGTACATGTCAACCTAATGTAGGTTTTCCCAACTCGTATGTTTCTTTCCATGCATATGTTTAGTCCTTTGTCATAAATCCTACGGGCTTCCTCACGTAGTCCTATACTACTTCAACTTAGTTCCATTATCCTTGAAATCGTTTTGGACTGTCACCCTTGATCTAGCTGTATTTTCTTACCATGAATTCTTGAATGTTCGGCTAGGATTTATGCCACCTAGGACCACTAGGGATTACGCTACTTACTAAACGTTTTCGTAACTCGGTTTGGGTTTAAGCCACCTAGGACCGCTAGGGATTACGCTCACCGTCAACCACGCCCTTTTTCCTACGTATGTATCGTGAATCGTTTTTCCATGTCTAGATGCACATGTATCTCAATGTGCCATCCGAGTCCCGTGCCAGGGCTAATCAAGAAATACAGGACTCGGTCGGGAGCTTTAGGTTATCTGCCGTTGCAGATATCAAGGTCTGTTTTTCTACCGGTGGTTATGGTCCCATGTGACCCCTCCCTCAACTACTGAAAGGCAATCCAATAAAATCATGCACGAGAACTATACTCCGGCCATCTATGCCCCACTTTCCTATTGCCCAACCTCACCCATAACTTGATAGCAAGTATATGGTCTGTTGGGAGTTCTCTGCCTTTCCGCATATGTACATGATTGACTAAAGATGGTAGGTAGTCGATGACGTGCTATCACAGGGCTAAACTAGGTATTGCCGACCCCACGCTAATCCACCCCAGTCTTTAGGTTGCTCGCACAGCAACCAAGGCATACCCTAGGTTCTTCTACCGCAGACCTTAACCTCTGTGAGCCTAAGAGGATCATCTGCAACCTCACAGAGGGATACCAAGAGTACCCTCACGTCCCCTGAAGCTACCGCTTCGTCACCCAGTTCGTTGGAGCCTTTATCTAAGTCAGATAAACATTCGCTCATCCTCGTGTGTTCGTTTTAAACGATGACCTACCGTATCAGGCTACTCATCTATCTGTGAACTGGTCCAATTCTCTTGACTAAGAATTATTACTTAGTTATCCTTAACTAAGGTTTATCACTTAGTTTCCCTTCCAATATCCTTATTAACTACGATTTTCCACTTAGTCCCCTGAACTAGGGTTTTGTCTAATGGGTTAAGTGTTGTCATTCGAGTTCATGACTTACCCCGCCTATGAATCATGTCAAAATTGGCTAAGTATTCAAGTTCAAGGCTTGGCCCTACAAACCATGTATCAAGTTGGTTAAGTATATCAAGAAGTTCATGACTTAACCCTAGGTTATCGTGTCAAATTGGTTAAGTATAGGTTAACTTAACCCCTTTCAAATTACCGTGTCAGATTGGTTAAGTGTGGGTTATCTTAACCTCATCAAGCTACCGCGTCAGATTGGTTAAGTATAGGTCGTCTTAACCTCATCAAATCATTGAGTAAAATTGGTTAAGTGTAGGTTAAATTAACCCCATTAAATTATCGAGTCGGATTTGGTTAAGCATATTTAAGAGGTTCGTGACTTAACCCTATCAAATTATCAAGTTAGATTGGTTAAGCGTAAGTTAACTTAACCCTATCAAATTATCAAGTTAGATTGGTTAAGCGTAAGTTAACTTAACCCCATCAAATTACCGAGTCGGACTGGTTAAGTATAGGTTAACTTAACCCCATCCACTAGTCGTATTTACAATTGGTTAAGTATCATTCTTGTGGGTTTACTTAACCCTACCACGCATCCCGTTATCCCAGTCGGGTGTTATCAACCCATTTAGGTTAAACTAACCCATCCGCTAATCGTGTTATATGGTTAAGTGTCTTTAAGAAATCAAGTCCGGTCTTACTTAACCTACCCATTCATGTCATATCGGTTGAGTGCCATTAGTCAAACTACCTTAACCTTATCATGTGGCATTAAGTAAATTAATGCACCCCAACCTCTCACATTAGACTTTGTTGTGGTTACTGGTTACGCCGGGCGGGTCCGGGCAGCTTTACACCACAACCTAGTCTAACCTCGGGTTTTGAGCGCGATATGACCAACTTCTCACATTGGGTCTTATTGTCTGTAGCTACTGGATTTGCAGGGCGGTTCCGGGCAGATTTATGCTACAAACTCAACCCAACCTCGAGTTGGCCAATTTCATGTTTTCCTACTTATCATGTTCATGTCAAATTTAGGCTACGACAAAGTCCACGTTTTACACTTATGCCCATTTTCCCCTTTACTTAATTCATGTTAAATTTCATAGCCCATCTCACGTTTGCCTAAACTACCCAAGGCGTATTCCCAACGCAAGTGAAAGCGAGTCAACATAGTAAGAATAATATGACAACATATTGGCCTCAAACATGTATGATAGCATAAAGGGATTGGCCTCAAACATGTATGATAGCATAAAGGAATTGGCCTCAAACATGTATGATAGCATAAAGGGATTGGCCTCAAACATGTATGATAGCATAACACTAGGTTCATCATCATAGGCATGTAAATGGTCATGAGGGGTTTAGGTTCTTTTACATGCATAAGCCCCAAGTCAAGTTCATATGAATGTTCCACAAGTCAAATTGTTTTAAGGGTTCATGCCAACATTCCACAAGTCAAGATTCAATCTTGCATGATAAACTAGGTTAAATACAACATAAGTGGCATGATTTAATCACTAAGAAATGGCCCAAAGTCATTGGTTCAAAAGAGGGACAAGACTAGATTCACATACACTAACATACTTAGTTTTCATCTCATTTTATTCCATGTCAACATTAGAACTACCGTTTAGATCTAAAAGTAGCTAGAACTTACTAAGCGTGGCTAGAGATTTATGAGCAAGAATTTGTCGTAGAACGGTGTTGAGATGATGCTCTACTTCCTTGATTTGATGTAGAAAGCTTGCTCCTTTGACATGGATCTAGTTTGTATGCTCAAGCCTTTGAAGTTGGAGATGGAGGCCATGATCAAGAAATATTTGGGCAGCACTTTGTTATTAGAGTGAATTGTAGTGAATTAGGCTAGGTCTTAGGGTGTTTTTATAGGAGTAGGAACAAGTTTATGCCATAAGATCAACCCTAGAACAGATCTAAGCCATCAAAAATCGCCATAGGCCAACAAACCAGACCACAAGACCCTGCAGGTGCACACAGGCCAACCTGGCTCGACCAGGGAGGTCGACCCCCAGGTCGACACCCAGGTCGACTGGGCAGTCGACCTGGTCCCTGGGGGGTCGACTCCCCAGTCGACCTGGGGCTGGGCGGGAAATTTTCCTGCCTAGTCTGTTTGGGGCTAAATTTGAATTTCAAAAATCTGTTTTCGTTTTCTGATTTTTCGTGAAACTTCTAGAGGCCATATCTCGGTCATACGGACTCCGATTTACGAAATTTCGGACTCGTTTGCAACCATAATTCCGAGACGAACGCAACGGCGCAACCCGTTTCGCTTGATTCTTGTTTTAAAATTTAATTCTGCCTCGATTCTTGTCTTAACACGTTATTAAAATTCGGGTTGTTACATTCTCCCCTCCTTTAAGGATTTCGTCCCTGAAATCTCTAAGTTAGGGAGGATGTGTCCTACCATCCAATCATCCATCTATTCAAAGCATCATCCACAGGCAACTATTGTCCTTAAAAGATTTCTCATGCTGTATGAACATATGTAGAAAGTGCGTGTATATGTGTTCCTTATCTAATGCAAATGATCAGGCCTGATTGATCTTCTAAATGCAAAATATGTTTAGTGCCATGAATCCACATGTACGCAAATAGTCCTAGTCACATAAACACTATATGTGTGCACAACCATTCATCCATATGCAATATTCACATGATAACACATTCAAATTCATCCATAAACAAGTATAAACACGTATACATTTGAAGTATGAAAGGTGACTGAGCCGATCTAATGCTTAATGTGTATTCGCGCATCCACGAGCAACCACTTGCAACCATATCAATCATAACATGTTTTCAAATACATGTTTACATCCACAGGGTTCTACCTAAGGTCCTCAAGATAGGACCGAGAAGATAAGCAAGATAAACTCCTTTTGGATTACAAGAAATCCCTTTCTAAACCCAACCCATATCCTATAATGCCCAAAAGGTTTAGTCAACCTAACGGACACCTTCAAACCCTGACATGTATTATTAACCGATGAGTCATACCCCCTATGGAGTTTGCAACAGAAATAAGATCGAGAATTGGACCGAGAGGATATGCTTAAAAGATAGCATGCGGTTAAGCTCTATAGGAAAACAGGGATCAAGAATATTCTCTTAAAAAGAGATATGATGCATGTATCTTGTCTTCAATATTCTAAGTCTCATTTCCTTGAGCTTAATTCCATTGTGCTTTGACCATATTTAACTTCATGATTTCGTGGCCTCTTAACTCCTATTTCCAAATATGAGCTGGAATTCACTTCATTGTCGCCTCTCCTTCCACTTTTACTTATTCTCCCTCTAGTATACTTGGCTCAACCATATCCGTGCACTCATGGTTTCATGTAAGCTCTCCAAAATTCACTAGTGAATCATGGATCTTGTTTACTCGCTCTACGACATTCCTCGTAGAAGAACTTATCTCTTGAAAACAAACAGATGCCAACCATGTTACCAGGTGTACTTACTAGAGTGATTCCCATAACTCATGCACAAGCGAAATGAACCATCCGCCTTAGTGGTGAATTATACTCGAACGAATTACCAACAAATGCATCAAGAGATTCTAGGTAACCAATCATGACAGAACCCTAAAGGTTACATGAGACTTCGAGGGTATTACCGAGGCAAGTCAAGAGCCTAACTATCCTCCTTCAAAACCGAGAATGGCACCCTTACTGGATAACCACTCCATTCCTAGAATTCAACCCATAGCTTAAAAGCATAAGCATTATTCCCAAAAGTCATAGGCGTCCTCAAATCCAAACAAGTCATGAATAAATGGACCGATTCCTCAACAAGATTTTAGACAAAAATGCGATCCTCTACCATGCTAGTACGAAGGTGCAGAGACTCAACTATCGAAGCAGACTTAAATGATGCGGTGATCAAAGCAAAGTCCTGACGGGATGATAGAGAAGAAAAGCTAAACCTTTCACAGAAACGTTACCATCCTTCTTAGGTACACTGACAGTGTGAGCATACAATTGCCCTCTCGATGATCTTGTCCTCGTCTCATAATACCTGACTATCTTTCTCTTTTTACCCTACTAGAGATACTCTCTCTCATCATGGATTTTATCATTCACCTTTTTCCTCCTTTATGGATTAATCCATACCAGTAAGTTGCTTGTCCTTAAGCTTGTATCCTTTATCCTTGTTCTCACTATCCTTTCTTGTAATGCGGTAATAGGTCTCTCGAGAACTGCCTCCATCGTACCGAAAACACTGATGTAGTTAGAAAAGGATTAGTCGCAGTTCAAACCACTATGACTATAGGTGGAGTAAGGAAAAGAGATTCAATCGAGGATACAAATGATAATGCTAATGGCCTTTGGGGAATAGCCTTTAAAAATAAAACTTTCCTTGAAAAATGCTTCTTATAAACGGTTTTCAAATAGTTTTCAAAAGGTTTTAAAACTTTTGCCCAGTCTGGTAACCTTCTGCTCTGTTACCAAATGTAACACCCCACCTCCGCCAGGGTCACTCACAAGAGAATGCACTAGCTTTGGAGGGGCGTTGTCTAGGTAAACATGCACAGAAATATTACAAGATAGAACATATAAAATAGCAGAAGAAAAAAAACAAATTTCATTACCTCATAAAATTATAAGGTCTAAAGCCTTTTACATCAAAATGCCTTTAAAAGCCATTACATTGGAAACCTGTCTTGCAATAGTTAAAGAAGCATAAAACCACAGTCATAAAATATTCCCCAAGTAAAACGGTAAAGCAGCCATAGCCAAGAAAAATCCAAGCCATACATGATGACCTTGAAGCAGAAGAAGTCCGAGCTAAATAAAAGTATTTCTTCCCTGAAAACCTGGGGGGGGGGGGGGAACGGAAGACAAAGAGGCGAAAGAAAACGGGGTCAGTGATAAAGACTGGTAAGTCCTATCTACTTCCAACATAAAAACAGGTAAAGGTAACATGACATGCATAAACTGAAAGTAATATGATGACAAGATAGACAAGCTAAACTAAGGTAACAGGATGAACTACTGTATCAAGATAAACAGCGGTCACTATGAATCAAGTATAACATCCCAAGGTTCTATCGAGTATAACATCCCAAGGTTCTATCGAGTATAACATCCTAAGGTTCTATCGAGTATAACATCCCAAGGTCCTATCAAGTATATTTGCCCTGCACCTGCCGTACTAGTATCCCAACCTGTGTCATGTGTTAGCTACAAAATGTCCCTTGCCCAATGTCATGAAATGGTCCACGTCAACCTAATGTAGGTTTTCCCAACTCGTATGTTTCTTTCCATGTATATGTTTAGTCCTTTGCCGTAAATCCTACGGGCTTCCTCACGTAGTCCTATACTACTTCAACGTAGTTCCATTATCCTTGAAATCGTTTTGGACTGTCACCCTTGATCTAGCTGTATTTTCTTACCATGAATTCTCGAATGTTCGGCTAGGATTTATGCCACCTAGGACCACTAGGGATTACGCTACCTACTAAACGTTTTCGTAACTCGGTTTGGGTTTAAGCCACCTAGGACCGCTAGGGATTACGCTACCCGTCAACCACACCCTTTTTCCCATGTATGTATCATGAATCGTTTTTCCATGTCTAGATGCACCTGTATCTCAATGTGCCATCCGAGTCCCGTGCCAGGGCTAATCAAGAAATACAGGACTTGGTCGGGAGCTTTAGGTTATCTGCCGATGCAGATATCAAGGTCTATTTTTCTATCGATGGTTATGGTCCCACGTGACCCCTCCCTCAACTATTGAAAGGCAATCCAAGAAAATCATGCACGAGAACTATACTCCGACCATCTATGCCCCCACTTTCCTATTGGCCAACCTCACCCATAACTAGATAACAAATATATGGTCTGATGGGAGTTCTCTGCCTTTACGCATACGTACACGATTGACTAAAGATGGTAGGTAGTCGACGACGTGCTATCACGGGGCTAAACTAGGTATCGCTGACTCAACGCTAATCTACCCCAGTCTTTAGGTTGCTCGCACAGCAACCAAGGCATACCCTTGGTTCTTCTGCCGCAGACCTTAACCTCTGTGAGCCCA
Source organism: Allium sativum (assembly GCA_030737875.1). Lineage (NCBI taxonomy): Eukaryota > Viridiplantae > Streptophyta > Magnoliopsida > Asparagales > Amaryllidaceae > Allium > Allium sativum. The sequence goes on from CM060921.1 coordinate 694,064,781, forward strand.
GGAGGATCATCTGCAACCTCACAGAGGGATACCAAGAGTACCCTCATGTCCCCTGAAGCTACCGCTTCGTCACCCAGTTCGCTGGAGCCTTTATCTAAGTCAGATAAACATTCGGTCCTCCTCGTGTGTTCGTTTTAAATGATGACCTACCGTATCAGGCTACTCATCTATTTGTGAACTGGTCCAATTCTCTTGACTAAGAATTATTACTTAGTTATCCTTAACTAAGGTTTATCACTTAGTTTCCCTTCCCGTTATCCTTATTAACTACGATTTTCCACTTAGTCCCCTGAACTAGGGTTTTGTCTAATGGGTTAAGTGTTGTCATTCGAGTTCATGACTTACCCCGCCTACGAATCATGTCAAAATTGGCTAAGTATTCAAGTTCAAGGCTTAGCCCTACAAACCATGTACCAAGTTGGTTAAGTATATCAAGAAGTTCATGACTTAACCCTAGGTTATCATGTCAGATTGGTTAAGTATAGGTTAACTTAACCCCTTTCAAATTACCGCGTCAGATTGGTTAAGTATAGGTTATCTTAACCTCATCAAGCTACCGCGTCAGATTGGTTAAGTATAGGTTGTCTTAACCTCATCAAATCATCGAGTAAAATTGGTTAAGTGTAGGTTAACTTAACCCCATTGAATTATCGAGTCGGATTAGGTTAAGCATATTTAAGAGGTTCGTGACTTAACCCTATCAAATTATCAAGTCAGATTAGTTAAGTGTAAGTTAACTTAACCCCATCAAATTATCGAGTCAGACTGGTTAAGTATAGGTTAACTTAACCCCATCCACTAGTCGTATTTATAATTGGTTAAGTATCATTCTTGTGGGTTTACTTGACCCTATCACGCATCGCGTTATCCCAGTCGGGTGTTATCAACCCATTTAGGTTAAACGAACCCATCCACTAATTGTGTTATATGGTTAAGTGTCTTTAAGAAATCAAGTCCGGTCTTACTTAACCTACCCATTCATGTCATATCGGTTGAGTGACAATAGTCAAACTAACTTAACCTTATCATGTGGAATTAAGTAAATTAATGCACCCCAACCTCTCACATTAGACTTTGTTGTGGTTACTGGTTACGCCGGGAGGGTCCGGGCAGCTTTACACCACAACCTAGTCTATCCTCGGGTTTTGAGCGAGATATGACCAACTTCTCACATTGGGTCTTATTGTTTGTAGCTACTGGATTTTCCGGGTGGTTTCGGGCAGATTTATGCTACAAACTCAACCCAACCTCGAGTTGGCCAATTTCATGTTTTCCTACTTATCATGTTCATGTCAAATTTAGGCTACGACAAAGTCCACGTTTTACACTTATGCCCATTTTCCCCTTTACTTAATTCATGTTAAATTTCATAGCCCATCTCAAGTTTGCCTAAACTACCCAAGGCGTATTCCCAACGCAAGTGAAAGCGAGTCAACATAGTAGGAATAATATGACAACATATTGGCCTCAAACATGTATGATAGCATAAAGGGATTGGCCTCAAATATGTATGATAGCATAAAGGAATTGGCCTCAAACATGTATGATAGCATAAAGGGATTGGCCTTAAACATGTATGATAGCATAACACTATGTTCATCATCATAGGCATGTAAATGGTCATGAGGGGTTTAGGTTCTTTTACATGCATAAGCCCCAAGTCAAGTTCAAATGAATGTTCCACAAGTCAAATTGTTTTAAGGGTTCATGCCAACATTACACAAGTCAAGATTCAATCTTGCATGATAAACTAGGTTAAACACAACATAAGTTGCATGATTTAATCACTAAGAAATAGCCCAAAGTCATAGGTTCAAAAGAGGGGCAAGATTAGATTCACATAGACTAACATACTTAGTTTTCATCTCATTTTATTCCATGTCAACATTAAAACTACCGTTTAGATCTAAAAGTAGCTAGAACTTACTAAGCGTGGCTAGAGATTTATGAGCAAGCATTTGTCGCAGAATGGTGTTGAGATGATGCTCTACTTCCTTGATTTGAATTAGAAAGCTTGCTCCTTTGACATGGATCTAGTTTGAATGCTCAAGCCTTTGAAGTTGGAGATGGAGGCCATGATCAAGAATTATTTGGGAAACACTTCGTTATTAGAGTGAATTGTAGTGAATTAGGCTAGGTCTTAGGGTGTTTTTATAGGAGTAGGAACAAGTTTATGCCATAAGATCAACCCTAGAACAGATCTAAGCCATCAAAAATCGTCACAGGCCAACAAACCAGACCACAAGACCCTGCAGGTGCACACAGGCCAACCTGGCTCGACCAGGGAGGTCGACCCCCAAGTCGACACCCAGGTCAACTAGGCAGTCGACCTGGTCCCTGGGGGGTCGACTCCCCAGTCAACCTGGGGCTGGGCGGGACATTTTCCCGCCCAGTCTGTTTGGGGCTAAATTCGAATTTCGAAAATCTGTTTTCGTTTTCTGATTTTTCGTGAAACTTCTAGATGCCATATCTCGGTCATATGGACTCCGATTTACGAAATTTCGGACTCGTTTCCAACCAGAATTCCGAGACAAACGCAACGGCGCAAACCATTTCGCTTGATTCTTATTTTAAAATTTAATTCTGCCTCGATTCTTGTCTTAACACATTATTAAAATTCGGGTTGTTACAGTATGAGGGAGATATGACCCTCCGAAGTTTCAAGGATTTTCAGAACAGAAAAACAGCTCGAAATTCGAATTCAAATTCGAATTCAAAACCTAGAACAAGCTGGGCGGGAAATTTCCCGCCCCGGACCAGGTCGAGCTGGAGGCCGACCATAGTGTCGACCTCCCAGGGACCAGGTCGACCATAGTGTCGACCTGGGGGTCGACCTAGTGCCGAATTCCAGTTTTTGAACCTGATGCATTGCGATGTATTTAGACGTGTTTTCAGTCTAAATTCGTCCGCCTAATCCTATATAAACAGCCCCCTAGCCCTATTCTCTTTACACCATTTTATTCTCTCCTTATGCTGCCTCTGGAATAATTGAACTAAATAAATTAAAATAAAATACGAAGATTATTCTTGAAGACTACGGCTAGGAGTTGCATATTGGAGATTCAAATAAAGTTAAAGCTTCAAGAAGGAAGCAAAGGCTAATTCAACGGCTTCGAGCAACGTCGCACGAATCATAGCAAATCACCTCAGCGTTATTATCCTCTTCTAAAAACCGATCAATGTAAGTCAGTTACTTTTTAGATTTGAACGTCTAGATCTATTTTTGGCATGTAATTAAATGGATATAATAATATGTTTGATCCTCTCATTCGAGTCTGTGCTTGTATATGCCTTTGGATCTATTTAAGAACAATTGTGATTAATTACCGATAAGACTGTGCCTATGCCTATGACGTTGGAAACTATTGTTAATGGCCTAAGACTATGACTGTGAACATAAGACTATGCCTATGCCTATGACTGTGAACATAAGACTATGCCAATGCCTATGACTGTGAACATAAGACTATTGCCCATCAAGGACCATTATGGCTAATCACCTATGATTCAAGACTATGAGATTATCGCCTAGGATTATGACTATGAAATTGGATCTAAGCTTGATTTCCTATTCAGACCTATTCTTAATTATCTTGGATATTGATTTTGGGAATTTTTCTATTAAGTTAGGTCTATCCATGTTCTTGAACCTAGATTATTATTCAAACCTTTTCATGTACATAAAGATATCAGAACTATATGCCTGCGATGTTTTAGTCAATTTATTCAGTATATTTATTAGATCCGAGATTCGTGAATTTGGGGATATCATCTTATGCCTATTCTTATGCCTATCTTTTCATGGTGTTCTTGTTTATTCCCTTTTATCTATGAAACTAGATTGACCTATAATCTAGATTGAATCGCGATTACACAAACAATAGGAACATGATTTGGGCAGAACATGAAATTTACATGAATGTGATTGAAAACTTGGAAATTTGGTATAACATGAAATCTGTATTATTGGCATAATTTAGAGCATGTATTATAACATGACTATTAGATGCAAAATTGGGGTAATTTGACGTGAATTATAGAAGATGTAATCTAGTATTAGCTAGTAACCTAAGCTTTAGGCATAAATTGTAAACTAGAGTATCAAATCTAGTTTTGGCATGAACTGTAAATGGGAATACTAGATCTAAATTGGCATAAAACTGCAGGTTGGGATAAATGATAAGTAAATCAAGATTTGGGCCTAGAATATAGGTATGTCAGTGGGCATGACAAATGAATATGATATGGGCCAAATTTGTTTAAAAGAGTAGTTAGCAATTTACATATAGACCAAAAAGGATAAATATGTAAATCTAGGAAGGATGAATATGCCTAACCCGAGGTTAGATTGAGTTACGGTATAAGACTGCTCGAAACCGCCCGACAAATCCAGCAAATGTAACAATACCTATCTAATGTGGGTGGTTAAAGCATTGAGCCCAAAAATGACCTGAGGTTAGACTAAGTTGCGGTGTAAATCTGCCCGGAACCGACCGGCACATCCAGTGACCGCAGCAATATCTGCCTAATGTGAGTGGTTGGTGTTTTTAAATGAATAATTTAAAGCTTAGAAATAGTTAAGCTAGAATGGGAGGGTTAATTCCGTAGGAACAGTTAACCAACTTAACATGTTAACAAGACAAGACTTGTAGGGGTTAAATAACCATTATAACATGTTGACTAGACAAGTGGGTGAGGTTAAGAAAAGGTTTAACCGTTATAACATGTTAACTAGACTAGAAGGTGTGGTTAAGTAAAATACACTTAGCCAATTTAACATGTTAACTAGACTAGAAGGTGGGGTTAAGTAAACTTAGAACACTTAGCCATCATAGTGTGGCAAATGAACAAGGTTAAGTTAAAACACGAAGGGACAATACTTAACCATTAGGGCATGTGAATTAAATAGATGTTAGGGTTAAGTTAACTAAGTGAACACTTAACTGTTAGCTAAACAGATGGGCAGGGTTAAGTTAAAGGGAACACTTAACCAATACAAGATGAAGGGGTGGGGTTAAGTAATAAGAAATACTTAACCAATATAACTTGATTTGTGGTAGGGTTAAGTCAACATGAACTACTGATAACACTTAACCAGTTTAACATGACAAATGAGTGGGTTAAGTTAACTTGAATCGACTAGTGGCACTTAACCAATCCAACTTGACGAGAAAAAGAACTAAGTAGTAAACCTTAGTTAAGGGAACTAAGTAGTAAACCTTAGTAGAACACGAAAAGGAGCGAACGTCCATCTGATCTTAAAGAAGACTCCAACAAACTGGGTTACAAAGCACGCGACTTCGAGAGGACGTGAGGGTACTCTTGGTATCCCTCTGTGATGCTGTGGATGATCCGCCTGGGCTCACAGAGGTTAAGGGCTGCGTTAGAAGAACAAAGGTTATGCCTTGGTTGCAATATAAGGCAGCCTAAAGACTAGGATGGACCAGCGTGATTCCGCGAGACCAGCATCCCTGTGATAGCAACTCGTCGTCTACCTACCATCTTGAGTCAGTCGAGATACGTACAGCGGAAAGGCGGAGAACTCCAAAAGACCATATACTTGCTATCTAGTTATGGGTGCGGATGGTCGTAGGTTAGTGGGGGCATAGAGGGCCTGCGTTTAGTTCTCATTTTTCAGGGTGTTCCTTTCATTAGTTGAGGGAGGGGTCAAGTGGGACCATGGCCACTGGAAAAACAGACCTTAGCATCTGCATCGGCAGATATCTGAAAGCTCCCGACCGAGTTCCGTGTTTCTTGATTTGCCCTGCCACGAGACTCGGGTCGCACTTATAGAGGACATGTGCATTTAGACAGCGATAACGATCCACAACACATACGTGGGGAAAATCTAGGAACATATGCCACTCTGGGTAGTGTGTCCTAGAATAGGGGCGCCGTTCGATAGGTAGCATAATCCGTAGTTGGACCTAGGTCGCGTAAACCCTAAAATCCGGGAAATGTTCAATAGGTGGCATAAACCCCAGCAGCCCTGGGTAGCGTAAACCCTGGTTGGATCTAGAATGCGCTCGACAGAAAACCCTAGATTAGATCTAGGTAATAAATAATAGATGTACACCTGAAAACAACCACAATTTCATGGATTGGGATCACGTTATTGTTTTATCAGTCTATATAGATTACTAGTTGGGCACTAGTTAGGTGGTGCAGAGATATAGAAATTAGAATAACAAGGTAGCGGTGAAGCAGAGAAAAGTATAGAAGTGCATCCAGTTTATCTTACCTTATCATATCTTGTGCTAACCTTATGATTCCCGTCATCCTGGTGTTGTCTTGTATTCAGTTAATTCATTCCATGTTGCTTTTTACCTATTCACATGCTGAAAGTTACTAAACTTACCAGACTTTATGTCTGACTCTGTTTTCTTTCGCTTTCTTGTCTTCCGTCCCCCTCCCCCCCCTCCCCCCCAGGTTCGCAGGGAGGGAATATTACTACTTAGCCCAGTTTCGTTTCCAAGCTGAAGACTAGTCAAAGTTTTTCTTGGATTCTCTTTTCCATTGCTATGGCTGGCTCATGCTACATTGGGGAATATAAATGTTATTTTATGCTACTTTATTTTGTAAGACAGATATTCTGGTATTGGAAAACAATTGTTGTACAAACTATTTTATCAATAAAGTAAAGTTCTATTTTCTGCTGTTTTAAATTTGTCTATCTTGTAATTTATCTGTATCTTTTACCTATAACTCTCCACCGGAGTTAAGGCATTCCCTTTGTGAGTGACTTTAACGGATGTAGGGTGTTACATGTGGTATCAGAGCGGAAGGTTACCAGATCAGATAAAAGATTTGAAAAATTATTTTCAAATCGGTTTTTAAAGAAGCATTTTTCAAAAGAAAAGTTTTGTTTTAAAGGCATATTCCCCAAAATCCATACGCACTATCTTTTGATCCTCTTTTTGAAATCTTGTCCCCTTCTTTCTTGAGTCTTCGGGGCTCCTGGCTTTCTGGGAGGTAACCTCATCGCGACACTGTTCCATAGGCTTAATAAGACTAGGATACCTATCGAAGGGCCAAGTAATGCTCGACTCCCATCTATAGCCATAGTAGTTTCACCTACAGCTAGTCTTCTTTCAAGATTTGAAGGGTTTTCTATGCGATGGAGGCAGCTTTTGAGAAACTTGTCAATAGGATTACACAGTGATGGTAAAGATGAAGATTAGGGAGTTTGGCTAGGGAGCTCAACGCAAGTATGAGAAATTCATGGATATAAACTCGACTCACGAAGAAAGAAGGAATTATAAAGCCTAAGACGAGAGGAAGTATCTTTTCCATGGTATAATGGGGCATATAATTAAGGACAAGGGCAAGGACGAGGGACAGGATTTTCAAAAGGGAGATGCATGCTTCCACCACCAGAATACCTGAGAGAGAGATAGTAGAAGTCTCTATTGGAAAAGTTTAGCTTTTCGTTTTGATCAACCAGTTAGTAATCTTTTGATCTTAGCGCTTCCCATTTGTTCATATCAACTTCCATAGTTGAGTCTCTGCACCTTAGTACTTGTATAGTAGAAGATCCCATTAGTGTCTCAAATCCAATTGGTGGTTCGGCCTATTTACCTTTAATTTGTAAGGATTTGAGAATAACTATATTAAGTGTTGAGTTTAAGCGTAATGCTTATGTTTTTGGTTCCATGGGCTATGAGTTGATTCTAGGTATGGGTTGGTTGGCTAGTAATTCTAAAAGGAGGGTAGTTAGATTTTTGACTTGCCTTGGAAATACCCTCGAGATTTCGTGTAAAGAATCAGTTAGGCTTAGCTAGCTAGAATCGCTTAATGCATTTATCGATGATTTGCAATCCGTTAGGGTAGTCCATGAGTACGCAGATGTTTTGATTAGGTTAGAGTTTACCCCTAAAACGCGGGATAGACTTTCGCATGTATCCAATTGACAATGAAAAGCCAACTATCCGATCAACGACAGTTTTGGAAATGGAGGTCAAGAAGCTTTGCAATTGTGAAGATTAATTAGATAAGGTACATAATAGTGAAGCTGAAGAAGATGCGACTTAGAAGACTGAAGACTAGATACACGCATCATACCCTTTTTCTTAAGGGTACATCCTTGATCTCTTTTTCTAGGAATTTTATGCATACTTTCTAGCTTTTAAGGTATATCCTCTAGGGTGTATCATCGATCCTTATGTAGAAGCCAATGGATGTAAACATGTAATACATGTGTTTGAAACATGTTATGATTGATGGTTGCAAATGGTTGCTCGTGGATGCATATACACACCATAGGCGCTAGAACGACTCAGTCACTTTCATATTGCATTCGCATATATGTATTTGCTTAACGGATTTAACTGGATATGTTATCATATGGATATTGCATATGGATGAATGGCTATGCACACATGTAGTATTTACATAACTAGGGATGCTTGCATACATGATTGGACACATGGCACTGACATAATTCGCATTAAGGAGGTCAACTGAATCAGTAGAACACCTGATTTTGCATTCCATAAAGACATATACACACACTATGCATATGAACATGAAAGCATTAGAAATCTTTTTAAGGACAATGAATGCCTGTGATTGAATGGTTGAGTAGATAGGTGATTGGATGGTAGGATACATTCTTCCTAACTTGAAGATTTCCGGGACGAAATCCTTTTAAGAAGGGAGAATGCAACACCCCGTAATTCTGTAACATTAAGTTTCGCAAATTAAAGTATAATTAAATTTTAAAATAAGAATCAAGGGAAACGGGTTGTGCCATTACGTTCGTCTCGAAATTCTGCTTGGAAACGAGTCTGAGTTTTCGAGAAACGGAGTCCGTATGAGGGAGATATGACCCTCCGAAGTTTCAAGGATTTTCAGAACAGAAAAACAGCTTGAAATTCGAATTCAAATAAATTCAAAACCCAGAACAGGATGGGCGGGAAATTTCCCGCCCAGGACCAGATTGACTTGGGGGTTGACCATAGTGTCGACCTCCCAGGGACCAGGTCGACCATAGTGTCGACCTGAGGGTCGATCTGGTGTCGAATTCCAGTTTTTGAACCTGATGCATTGCGATGTATTTAGACGTGTTTTCAGTCTAGATTCGTCAGCCTAATCCTATATGAACAACCCCCTAGCCCCATTCTCTTTACACCATTTTATTCTCTCCTTATGATGCCTCTGGAATAATTGAAATAAATAAATTAAAATAAAATACGAAGACTATTCTTGAAGACTACGGCTAGGAATTGCATATTGGAGATTCAAATAAAGTTAAAGCTTCAAGAAGGGAAGCAAAGGCTAATTCAACGGCTTCGAGCAACGTCGCGTGAATCATAGCAAATCACCTCAGCATTATTATCCTTTTCTAAAAACCAATTAATGTAAGTCAGTTACTTTTTAGATTTGAACGTCTAGATCTATTTGTGGCATGTAATTAAATGGATATAATAATATGCTTGATCCTCTCATTCGAATCAGTGCTTATATATGCCTTTGGATCTAATTAAGAACTATTGTGATTAATTACCGATAAGACTGTGCCTATGCCTATGACGTTGGAAACTATTGCTAATGGCTTAAGACTATGACTGTGAATATAAGACTATGCCTATGACTGTGAACATAAGACTATGCCTATGCCTATGACTGTGAACATCAGACTATTGCCTATGACTATGACAAGGACTATTATGGCTAATCACCTATGACTCGTGACTATGAGATTATTGCCTAGGATTATGACTATGAAATTGGATCTAAGCTTGATTTCCTATTCAGACCTATTCTTAATTATCCTTGGATATTGATTTTGGGAATTTTTCTATTAAGTTAGGTCCATCCATGTTCTAGAACCTAGATTATTTTTCAAACCTTTTCATGTTCATAATGTTATCAGATCTATATGCCTGCGATGTTTTAGTCAATTTATTCAGTATATTTATTAGATCTGTGATTCGTGAATTTGGGGTTATCATCTTATGCCTATCTTTTCACGGTATTCTTGTTTATTCCCTTTTATCTACGAATCTAGATTGACCTATAATCTAGATTGAATCGCAGTTACAAAAACAATAGGAATACGATTTGGGCAGAACATGAAATTTACATGGATGTGACTGAAAACTTGGAAATTTGGTATAACATGAAATATGTATTATTGGCATAATTTAGAGCATGTATTAAAACATGACTGTTAGATGCAAAATTGGGGTAACTTGACGTGAATTATAGAAGATGTAATCTAGTATTGGCTAGTAACCTAAGCTTTAGGCATAAATTGTAAACTAGAGTATCAAATCTAGTTTTGGCATAAATTGTAAATGGGAATACTAGATCTAAGTTGGCATAAAACTGCAGGTTGGGATAAATGATAAGTAAATCAAGATTTGGGCATAGAATATAGGTATGTCAGTGGGCATGACAAATGAATATGATATATGCCAAATTTGTTTAAAAGAATTGTTAGCAATTTACATATAGACCAAAAAGGATAAATATGTAAATCTAGGAAAGACAAATATGCCTAACCCGAGGTTAGATTGAGTTACGGTATAAGACTGCCCAGAACCGCCCGACAAATCCAGCAACCGTAACAATACCTATCTAATGTGGGTGGTTAGAGCATTGAGCACAAAAAGGACCCGAGGTTAGACTGAGTTGCGGTGTAAATCTTCCCAGAAACGACCGGCACATCCAGTAACCACAGCAATATCTGTCTAATGTGAGTAGTTGGTGCTTTTAAATGAATAATTTAAAGCTAAGAAATTGTTAAGCTAGAATGGAAGGGTTAAGTCCATAGGAACACTTAACCAACTTAACATGTTAACAAGACAAGAATTGTAGGGGTTATATAACCGTTATAACATGTTGACTAGACAAGTGGGTGAGGTTAAGAAAAGGTTTAACTGTTATAACATGTTAACTAGTCTAGAAGGTGGGGTTAAGTAAAATACACTTAGCCAATTTAACATGTTAACTAGACCTAAAGGTGGGGTTAAGTAAACTTAGATCACTTAGCCATCATAGTGTGACAAATGAACAAGGTTAAGTTAAAACATGAAGGGACAATACTTAACCATTAGGGCATGTGAATTAAACAGATGTTAGGGTTAAGTTAACTAAGAGAACACTTAACCGTTAGCTAAACAGATAGGCAGGGTTAAGTTAAATGGAACACTTAACCAATACAAGATGAAGGGGTGGGGTTAAGTAAAAAGAAATACTTAACCAATATAACTTGATTTGTGGTAGGGTTAAGTCAACATGAACGACTGATAACATTTAACCAGTTTAACATGACAAATGAATGGGTTAAGTTAACTTGAATTGACTAATGACACTTAACCAATCCAACTTGACGAGAAAAAGAACTAAGTAGTAAACCTTAGTTAAGGGAACTAAGTAGTAAACCTTAGTAGAACACGAGAAGGAGCGAACGTCCATCTGATCTTAAAGATGGCTCCAACAAACTGGGTTACGAAGCACGCGGCTTTGAGGGGACGTGAGGGTACTCTTGGTATCCCTCTGTGATGCTGCAGATGATCCGCCTGGGTTCATAGAGGTTAAGGTCTGTGTTAGAAGAACCAAGGGTACGCCTTGGTTGCAATATAAGGCAACCTAAAGACTAGGATGGACCAGCGTGATTCCGCGAGACCAGTAGCCCTGTGATAGCAACTCGTCGTCTACCTACCATCTTGAGTCAGTCGAGATACGTACAGCGGAAAGGCGGAGAACTCGAAAACACCATATACTTGCTATCTAGTTACGGGTGCGGATGGCTATAGGTTAGTGGGGGCATAGAGGGCCTGCGTATAGTTCTCATTTTTCAAGGTGTGCCTTTCATTAGTTGAGGGAGGGGTCAAGTGGGACCATAGCCATTGGAAAAACAGTTCTTAGCATCTGCATCGATAGATATCTGAAAGCTCCCGACCCAGTTCTGTCTTTCTTGATTTGCAGTGCCACGAGACACGGGTCGCGCATATAGAGGACATGTACATCTAGACAGCGATAACGATCCACGACACATACGTGGGGAAAGTCTAGGAACATATACCACTCTAGGTAGTGTGTCCTAGATTAGGGGCATCGTTCGATAGGTAGCATAATCCGTAGTTGGACCTAGGTCGCGTAAACCCGAAGATTCGGGAAACGTTCAATAGGTGACATAAACCCCAGTAGCCTTGGGTAGCGTAAATCCTGGTTGGATCTAGAATGCGCTCGACAGAAAACCCTAGATTAGATCTAGGTAATAAATAGTAGATGTACACCTGAAAACAACCACAATTTCGAGGATTGGGATCACGTTATTGTTTTATCAGTCTATATAGATTACTAGTTGGGCACTAGTTAGGTGTGCAGAGATATAGAAATTAGAATAACAAGGTAGTAGCGAAGCAGAGAAAAGTATAGAAGTGCATCCAGTTTATCTTACCTTATCATATCTTGTGCTAACCTTATGATTCCCGTCATCCTGGTGTTGTCTAGTATCCAGTTAATTCGTGCCATGTTGATTTTTACCTGTTCACATGCTGAAAGTTACTGAACTTACCAAACTTTATGTCTGACTCTGTTTTCTTTCGCTTTCTTGTCTTCCGACCCCCCTCCCCCCAGGTTCGCAGGGAGGGAATATTACAACTTAGCCCAGTTTCCTTTCCAAGCTGAAGATTAGTCGAAGTTTTTCTTGGATTCTCTTTTCCAATGCTATGGTTGGCTCATGCTACATTGGGGAATATAAATGTTATTTTATGCTTCTTTATTTTGTAAGACAGATATTCTGGTATTGGAAAACAATTGTTGTACAAACTATTTTATCAATAACGTAAAGTTCTATTTTCCGCTGTTTTAATTTTGTCTATCTTGTAATCTATCTGTATCTTTTACCTATAACTCTCCACCGAAGTTAAGGCATTCTCTTTGTGACTGACCTTAACGGATGTGGGGTGTTACATCTGTGTTCTGAAATGGCTCGTTCCCGTTAACTCCAACTCTGTTCAATTCAACTCTGTTTCGTACCGTTCTGCTTATGCATAAGATTCCAGTCTATTTTGAACTGGCCTAATCCGATAAAATATAGATACGTTGTTAATATTTTATTTAATTTAATAACTAATAAATCTAAATTAATTTAAGTTAACTACTGATTACTTTGTTTTAAAATAACACCACTCGACTTCTTCGTTCACCACTTCGTCCGTGCCTGCTCCGTTTCAACTCGCGACCGAATTTCCAGGACCCTAGTCCGATTGTTTAAATCCTATCCGAACTTAAAATATAATATGATCAGTAATAATTTATTGTATAAATTAATTAAATCTAATCCCACAATAATTTGCACAAAGTATTTGTACATAACCTTAGGAGGCCATGTTTTCATTGACTGAAATTGAATTCCATGTTTCTCTAGCCCACCATGACCTTAAAGCCCAACCTTCATGTTATAAACCTTTTTCACTTAAAGAATAGGAGCCGTCACCCTTTTACTCCAACCCCTTTATTTCGTTCAGAAAAAAAACGCTGTTGCCAGGAGAAAAGTCCAACGCCGCCCCTCTTTTTAGTTGATCGAAGCTTCCGTGGTGGATCCCAAATCACATGCCTTCGCCGTCTCCTCCCTCGGCTTCAAACTCGACGTCCCCAGCCCTATGCTACCTCGATTTCCATCAACACAGGTCAGTGCATAGATGCTTCTTAAATAAATTGAATAAGTGGGTAGAATGTGAGATTTTTGGTGTGTTAGAAATCCGAATGGATTATTGTCGTTAATTGTTAAATGCGTGATTTAATTGGGTTTGTTCGTCATGGATCTAATGGGTTTCGAGGTGAGAAGTGTTGGCTTTGGGGAAAATGCTGTGGGTACAAACAGTCAAGGGAATTTTGAAATAAGCACAAAGTCTAATCACTAGGTCTACGCAACTATGTAATTGCCCTTCATGTCATTGTTGTGCCTTAGTCCGCTAATGTGAGAAGATTGAGCGTGAAAGAGTGTACTGGTTGGTGGGTTGAGAGCTCTATTGTCTTTGTCTAATGTCTGTTCTTCTAGTGAATTTGTTTGTGTTGTCTTCTCAATATGGTCTGCTTGATACAAATAAGTATATGTTAGGTTTACTGTTTGTGAGTAGTCCTATAGCAAAGTATTGTCATTGTGTTTTGAAAAGATTTGGCAAAGATTTGGTGTAGGGGTGGGTTCACGTCAGTAACATGGTTTGGAAACTCGGTTTGGCAATAATCTTGGGGATAGAAGCACATGTGAAGAACTGTTTCTCTTTATCTGATTTGATCTTCTCGGCTTTGTTATTAAATGGTTTTTGAAAAGGGAAGTCTGCTGGATTTTGTTTGGCAAAAAACATATTGTACTGTCTCTTCCTTGTTATATTTCTCTTTTTCTAGTGTATGTGATTATTGTTTGGGATGAGTTTGTGTCAGTGATAAAGTTGCAAGGCAAAAGATTTTGTACAGGAAGCACATGGGCGAGCTGCCTTAATATATTGTTCTCTTTTCTAATTTATATATTTGGTACTTTGCTTCATATATGTTTCTTTTACCAACCCATCAATGACTTGTTTTGAAATTTGTATGTGATATTTGTTAGTTTGGTACTATATGTGATTTCCTTTTGCTAGCCCAACTTCCAGCCTTGATAATCGGCACTTAAATTCCTTATTTTAACGTTGGGTAGCAAACGAATTCCCGTATTTAGTTTGGTACTGTATGTGATATTTGTTTTAAATGAGTTTGCATCTGTATTAGCGTTGTAATTTGGCTTGTCAAACATTTTGTAATGCAGTCTACACAAGCTGGTTCTTCCTTACTGTATTTCCCATCTTTTTTCCTTTGTTTACTCGGATTGCTACTTTGCAAAAATCTTGTACATGAATATATCATACATGTGAAGAAGCTGTTATATCACATTGTATTTATTATTATTTTTTTCTTCTTTTACTCTTTTATTTCCTTCGGTATTTGGCTATGTTATTGAATGTTTGGTTGGAAATCTCTCTTGAGTTTAATCTTTTCTTTATTACTAGCTACTTTAGATTTGTTGTATGTTGCATATACCTTGTCTTTTTGATTGATCATTTATACACTTGGAAATATAACGTTCACCGTAAAACAATTCATGTACCGCTCTGTATGTTGTCCCGTCTACTATTATTCAAGCGTTAGACACTTGTGTATATATATACGTACAAATAAAGTTTGTATATATATATACTTTATAACGATAATTTATTTAATAAATCCTGAACTATTAAAATCAAAAATAAATAAATAAATTATGAACAAATATGCCCGAATGGAAAAGTATCTCATTTCAAATTTGCTCGATATCGAAGTATAACTCAGCATAAAAAATTCAAGTCAACCGATATCGAAATTTATATAGAAAACATTATCAAATATACTAAATAAACATTATCGTTTATTAACGATTTCCATTGCGACTATTTTAAAATTTAATTTAATAATATCTTACAATTTTTACAATGAAATTTCGATTTTTCTCTTTCATTAGAAAATTATAATTAAACCTGTTCAAACGTTTTTCGTTTCACGGAATTCCGACTTATATCAGATCCTATATATACAATTGAAATTCAAAACGAAAATTTTGAACTACCGCGTCGTTTTCGAGCTCGTTTATAATTATATATAAATTATATATATTCGAATTCCATATTAAATTCAATATATTATCCATTAATTTTACAACATCGATATTTAAACCTAATTTAAATATTCCAAATAAACGTTCAAATTCTGGGACGTTACACTTAGCTTCCATGCTATGACCTGTTCAGCATATATACATGTGTATGTGCACAATTCAAATCAAATTTCAATTCAGTTCAATATTTGATTTGATTGGGCTAAATTTGCCTTACATTCTCTTATTGGTTTTATTAGTTGAATTAATAATCAAACATCACAACCAGCAATCAATTAGTGGGTTAACTTTACAATCATATATCTTTAATACATATACTCAAAAATCAAAATTTTAGTGCCAGATCACAACAATAAATCCTGACTATGTTTTAATTCTCACACCAGTCAATTGGAATCATAAGATATCCCACTTTTGAAACTAGAACATAAATACTAGTGATGGTATATGTAACACCCCACCTCCGCCAGGGCCATTCACAAGAGAATGCACTAGCTTTGGAGGGGTGTTGTCTAGGTAAACATGCATAGAGATATCACAAGACAGAACATAGATAAATAAATAAGTAAAGCAGCGGTAGAAATTTAAAAAACCATAATTAACCATTTCAAAACCAAATAGTCAACTTACATCAAAGTACTTAGTCATTATTTTCCAACTACCACAAGTCTAGAAAACATAAACTGAAAATAACATAAAGTAAACTATCCCCAAGATAGATGTGGTGAAGCCATAGCAAGCTCAAGTCCAAACCGTACATGAGCTGTCAAGAAAGCAAGCCAAATGTCCAAGCTAAGCACTAGTGTTCCCCCCCCTGAGAACCTGGGGGGGGGAGGGGGGGGGGAACGGAAGAAAAGAGGCAAAAGAAAAAGGGTCAGTCATAAAGACTATTAAGTCCTACCTACTATTAGTATAAAAACTAATGAAGTTAAATAAACATGAGAAACTGAGATGAAACATGAAGATGGTAACTAACTGGCATGATAAATAGATAACAAGGTAGATCAAGTGTGGCATCGCATATACAAGGTTTAGTTTTGCACCAATAGTACTAGTAATCCAACCCATGTCAAGTATAAACAAGAAATGATCCCTTGGCCCAATATCATGAGATGACCCAAGTCAGGGTCCAACTACACGGTCTAGTCGATCGGCTCCCTATAAGCCTAACTCGTCGAGTGTCGGTGTCATACGGCCCAATCACGGAATGTAGTCAAATTGTGCTAGGTCCACCTTAGGGTGTATCATGTCCTAAGGTGCCAACCACTGACACAAATCAAGCACGCACAGTCTGAACCTACTGGTGCCCGTGTCTGCTTTTTCAACTCCGGACTATGTGCATGACCATAGTCCGCCTGAACCTATACCGGTGCACCTACTCAGCCGTCGTTCTGGTCGCTTACAATCAGCCCAGTAATCGTGCCCCACCCTAGCCTAGTCCCTTGGGTATCGTGATACATCCAAGAGGGTTACTGCTGAAAAGGACCACGTGACTAGGGTTTCTAACGGGTTAAGTGTGGTTAACCCTATCCAGTCATGTATCAAGTTGGTTAAGTGTATCCGAGTGGTTCATGACTTAACCCTAACATGTGGCATTAATTAATTTAATGCACCCAACATCTCACATTAGACTTTGTTGTGGTTACTGGATATGTCGGGCGGGTCCGGGCAACTTTACACCACAACCTAGTCTAACCTCGGGTTTCAAGCGCGATATGACCAACTTCTCACATTGGGTCCTATTGTTTGTAGCCACTGGATTTGCCGGGCGGTTCCGGGCAGATTTACGCTACAAACTCAACCCAACCTCGAGTTGGCCACTTTATGGTTTTCTACATGTCATGACCACATTCATGTTTTCAAGCATAATCAAGTTTCATGTCATATTTTCAAAGTCATGTTTTTCATGTTATTTCAAGTTTGCCTGACTACCCATAGCGTATTCCCATTCGCCCGTAAACTCGCATCAACACAAGTGAATCAAGGAACATAAAAATATGACCAAGGTGGGCATAAGGTGGTAAAGTTGGTCATAGGTTAAACATGATGATATTTGAGGCAAAGGTGTTCATCACAACTAGCATATAGGGTTATTGGCATCAAAACATGCATGACATCAAACTTAGCAAATAAACTAGCATGTAGTTCAACATCATAGGAAAAGGTGAAACATGATAATAGTTGACATAGGGTGATAAACTTGTGGGTAGCATGTAGTTCAACATCATAGGCAAGTTAACATCAAGGTTATGAGGGGTTCTATGTTGCATTATGCATAATCCCCAAATAAAGCTCATAGCTTTCTACCCAAAAATCATGGTGAATGGTACTAGGTTCATGATAGTTCCACAATCATAGATCAAAAGAGTCATAAATGGATCTATGCATACAAATATAGCCCCAAGACAAGTATTACACCAAAAATCTCATTTCAACTTGCTACATGTTCATATTAATTTCATAGTTTAAATCTAAGAGTAGAGTGGGGCTTACAAAGCGTGGCTATGAGAACTAGAAACCAAATAGAACAAGATAGAGACGTTGTAGAAGCTCTAGGAATGATGTAGCAACACTAGAAGCCTTGAGAATAAGTAGCTCCTTTGATTTGATGAAGAAAGATGGCTCCTTTTTGCCTTAGAAGCTCTCAAGATGAAGATGGAGGCCATGCTTAGGAAGCATTTTGGCAGAATTTAGTTGTTAGGATGATTTGTGATGGTTTAGGCTAGGTATTAGGGTGTTTTTATAGGTGTAGAGACTAGTTTAGGCCATAGGATTAACCATAGTTTAGATCTGAACCATCAAATCCTGTCACAGGCTAAGTAAACAGACCAAAGGAGCAAACTGGTGCACCAGACCAACAGGGTCCGACCAGGGAGGTCGACCCCCAGGTCGACACCCAGGTCGACTCCCCAGTCGACCTAGGGGGGGGGAGGTCGACACCCCAGTCGACCTGGGGTAGGGCGGGAAATTTTCCCACCCAATCTTCTTTTGGCTGAATTTTGAATTTTCTGAAATCTTCTATGGGCCATATCTTGGTCATACGGACTCCGATTTACGAAATTTCGGACTCGTTTTTAGGAAAAATTTCGAGATGAACGCAATGGCATAACCTGTTCCCTTTGATTCTTAACTTATGATTTAATTCTGCCTTGATTTCTTGTTTTAACATGTTATTAAAAGTTCGGGTTGTTACATTCTACCCACCTTAAAGGATTTCGTCCCCGAAATCTCCAAGTTAGGAAGAACGTATCCTACCATCCATCATCCATCTACTCAAAACATCATCCACAAGTAATCATTGGTCCTTAAAAGATTTCTAAGGCTGTATGAACATATGAAAAAGTGTGTGTATATGCACCTATCTAATGCGAAAATCAGGCGGTTACTGACTCGGTAAACCTCCTTAATGCAGAATATGTTAGTGCAATGAGTCCAAATGTATGCAACTTCCCAACATAATTTATAATCTCTACATGAGTGCACATAATATTCATTCATATGCAACATCCACGTGATAGCATAACAAGTTTATCCATGAATAAGCATAAACACTCATGCATATGCAATATGAAAGTGTGTGAGCCGATCTTAGTGCCTAACGTGTATCATGCATCCATGAGTAACCACTTGCAAACACTTGCAACCATTAAGCATAACATGTTTCAAATACATGTTTCATCCAAATTGTTTCTACCTAAGGTTCTCATGACAAGATTAACGAGATAACAAGATAAACATGGATAGCAAAAGAAAGATATACTAACTAGGAAAGGAGATTGAGAATGTACCCTCAAAAAGGAATGGATAAAGCCCACGCATCTTCTCCTCGGTTTCCCAAGTTGCATCTTCATCGGCTTCACTCCACTGAACCTTTACTAACTTGACTTCTCGATTCCTCAGCTTCTTGATCTTCGTTCCCAAGATACGAATCGCAGCTCGCCTCAGGGTTGCCTCTATCTCTTCCCCTACGTCTTCAAGAATGCTAGGCTCAACTACTTCGGCTGATTCATGTAGGCATTTTCGGAGATGTGAGACATGAAAGACATTGTGCACTCCAGCCAGCTTCTCGGGCAATTCCACCCTATAAGCCATTTGCCCAATCTTCTCGATGATAGGGAAGAGTCCTACGAACCTTGGTGCTAGCTTTCCAACTGCTCCATAACAAACCACATTTCGCAAGGGAGAAACCTTCACAAAGACCATATCTCCAACTTTAAACTCTAAGTCTGTCCTTTGCTTGTCTTCATAGGATTTTTGTCTGCCTTGGGCCGTTCTCATCCGCCTTCGAATCAACTCAACCTTCTCGGATGTGTCCCTTATCATGTCGGGCCCAAGTATAAGCTTATCCGTCGTCTCCCACCAACATGTTGGTGACTTGCACGGCCTCCCATACAAAGCTTCGAATGGTGCCATCCCTATGCTTGCTTGGTAGCTGTTATTATAAGAAAACTCTACGAGAGGAAGGTGGTCTTCCCAAGTGCCACCAAAGTCAAGAATGCATAGCCTCAACAGATCTTCTAGTACCCTATTCACCCTTTCGGTCTGACCATATGTCTGTGGGTGATAGGCCGTACTTAGATTCAATCGCGTACCCATCGCTTCTTGCAAACTATTCCAAAATTGTCTAGTGAAGATCGGGTCACGATCGCTCACTATGCTAGAAGGAACTCCATGCAATCGCACTATCTCTCGAAGATAAACAGATGCTAGTTATGATGCGGTCCTCTTGCTCTTCACTGGAATGAAATGGGCACTCTTCGTGAGTCTATCCACTATGACCCATATGCTAGTATTCCCCTTCCTTGATCTTGGAAATCCATCCACAAAATCCATAGAGATACTTTCCCACTTCCATTGTGGGACCTCCAATGGATGCAGTAGCCCACCGGGCTTCTTCGACTCGGCCTTTACTTGTTGGCAAACAATGCATCTGGAAACAAACTCTGCAACATCCTTTTTCATCCCATCCCAAAAGAATATGTGCTTCATATCCCGGTACATCTTATCCCCTCCGGGATGTATGGTCAACCTCGAGTGATGCGCCTCCTCAAGAACTTTATTTACTATGTCTCCCACTCGTGGGACACATAGTCTTCCATCACGCCTTAGCCACCCCTTGTCATCAATAGTATATCTAGCGAGGGGACTTAACGTCTCACCTCGAATCAACTTGTCTATGATCTCGACTATCTGCGGGTCTTCCCTTTGTGAAGCCCCAACTTGGTCAAGAAGTGTAGGTCTAAGCTCAAGGGATGCTAACGAACCAGTCATCGAATCAACAGCAGGTGTAAAATCAAAGGTTGCCAAGAACTCTAGGCTCTTCATCTCAACAAACAAGGGACCCAAAGTCAACCTTCTTCTACTTAGCGCACCCGCCACAACATTACCCTTGCCAGGGTTATAAGATATATCGAAGTCATATGATGCCAAGAATTCCATCCACCTCTGCTGCCTTAGGTTCAAATCTTTCTGCGAGAAGAGGTACTTGAACGACTTGTGATCAACATATAACTCAAACCTTTCACCTAGAAGATAATGGCGCCAAGATTTGAGTGCAAAGACGATTGCCGCCAATTCCAAATCATGAGTGGGATAGTTCTTTTCATGAACTTTGAGTTGCCTACCCCCAAAGCATATCACTCTCCCCTCCTACATCAGGACAGCGCCTAATCCCGTGCCACATGCATCGGTGTACAAGGTAAACATCTTCCCTCCATCGGGTAATGCTAGAACTGGAGCTGTGGTGAGGGCTTTCTTGAGCCTTTGAAAAGCAAGCTCACACTCTAAGTCCCATGCAAAGACTAAGTTCTTCTTCGTTAACTTAGTGAGAGTGGCTGAAATATTAGCGAAGTCCTTAATGAACTTCCTATAAAATCCTGCCAGACCGAGAAAGCTTCTCACTTCAGTTGCATTCTTCGGAACTTTCCAGTCTTGTACCGCCACTACTTTAGTGGGATCCACAGCTATGCCCTGCTTAGAAACTATATGCCCAAGGAACCGAACTTCCCTTCTCCAGAAATGGCATTTAGAGAACTTGGCTTTCAACTGATGAGCTCTAAGCGTATCCATAACCTCCTTGAGGTGTGTAGCATGCTCCTCCTCGTCCTTAGAGAAGACCAGAATATCATCCACGAAGACAACCACAAACTTGTTAAGGAACTCCCTAAACACCCTACTCATCAAATCAACGAAGTATGCGGATGCATTAGTCAAACCGAACGGCATGACAAGCCATTCAAAGAATCCATCTGGAGTCCTAAACGCAGTCTTATCAATACTATCCTCAGCCACTCTAAGCTGATGGAATCCGGTGGCTAGATCGAGTTGAGAGAAAACAGAAGCACCCACAAGCTGGTCAAAGAGATCATCAATCCTCGGTAACGGGTGCCTATTCTTCTTTGTCAGCTTGTTTAACTCACGATAATCAACACATAGACGAAGCTAACCATCCGCCTTAGTAGCGAATACCACAGGAGCACCCCATTCCGAAATGCTTCGCCTAATGAAATTTTTCTCAAGCAACTCCTTGATTTGCTTGCTAAGCTCTCTTCTTTCTCGCGGGGCCATGTGCCTAACATGCAATGAAACTGGCTTGGCATTATCAACAAGATAAATACGGAAATCTATCTCTCGTTTAGGGGGTAACCCCTTCACCTCATCAAAAACATCAGGATATTCTCGGACTACCCTCACAGATTGAAGATTGTCAATAGACGAGTCGAGGGATTCAAGATAACATAACATGACGGGATCCAGAGGGTTACAAGAAATCTCTAGGGTATTGCCAAGGCGAGTCATAAGCCTCACTACCCTATGCTCACAATCGAGAATGGCTCCATAACTGGACAACCAATCCATGCCCAAAATCAACCCGTATCCCATGAACCCGAGAACATAAGCATTACATGTGAATTCTACGGTCAAGATAGAAATCCTCAAATCCATACAAATCATAGATAGATGGGCGGAACCCCCAATTGAATTTGAAACACTAACGGGATCCTCAACTAGACTAGTACTTAGGTGCAAACTTTCAACAATGTCAGAAGAAATAAAGGTATGCGATGCGCCAGAATCAAATAAAGTTCGAACAGGAAAAGCAGAAATGTAAACAAGGATTTCTACAGAAATACTACTTCGGTCCGGAGCTGGAGTAGTGTTGAGAGCATGCATCTGCCCTCCAGAAGGTCCTTCTCGCTGATTCTGTCCTTGCCCCTGCCCTTGCTTCTTTGGGCAATCCTTACTGAAGTGTCCAGACTCTCTGCAATGAAAGCATTCTCCCAACTTCCTCTTGTTCTTCCTACAATCTTTGGCTATGTGTCCAGTGATCCCACAGAAGTTGCACTTTCTTGTCTCCTTTGCCTTGTTGTTGTTGGCCTTGTTACCCTTGTTGTTCTGGTTTCTCTGATTGCCTCCCCACTTGGAGTCCACCTTCTTGGTTTGAGTCTCATTAAGCTTAACTTCTTTCTTGCCATTCTTATCATCTCCTTGAAGCAAGGCCATATCCACTAAGCTCTCAAAAGTGGCCCCCATGGGTATATGAGACATGGCCAAACCTTGTAATGGCTCATTCAATCCTCGAGCAAAGCGTAGATCCTTCTTTTAAGGTGTGTTAACCATGTCTAAACCGAATCGAGCAAGCTGGTTAAACTTATTCACATACTCCCTCATGGTCATGTCCCCTTGCTTTAAAGATATAAACTTCTCCATTTGCAGATTCTCCTCAGCAGATGATAGAAAATCAAGCCCAAACCTCATCCTAAAGTCGGCCCAAGTCTCTATAGGCCTAGTAGCGTTGGTGACTTCCCACCAATAAGCAGCTTCCTCTTTCAGTAGCCGAACTACCAACAGAACTTTCCTACGGTCTTCTACTTCAAAGATAGCAAAAAGATCTTCAGTTTCCTTTAACCAGTTTCTTGCGTCAACATATGTCTCTGTCCCTACAAAATTCTTGCCACCCATCGCCTTAAAGTCTTTGCAAATCTTCGCGAAATCCGCTTGTGGACGCTGAGGAGGAGGAGGAGGAACCTCAGGTACGGGAGGGGGAGTGGGAGTGTTTGCTGGGCCCGCATCGTTGGCCCTAGCTTCCAAGTACCTTCAGAACCATCCGGGTGTGGGTACTCCCTCGGGAAGGTTAAGATCGGCCATGCTGAAAAGGAAAAGATAGATTTAGAACGAGGAAACAAAGGATAATGCTAATGGCTTTTGGGGAATAGCCTTTTAAAATAAACTAGACTTTTCTTGGAAAAATACTTAATTGGTTTTGAAAATAGTTTTTCAAAAAGGGTTTTTAAAACTTTTGTCCGGTCTAGTAAAACCTTATGCTCTGATACCAAATGTAACACCCCACCTCCGCCAGGGCCATTCACAAGAGAATGCACTAGCTTTGGAGGGGTGTTGTCTAGGTAAACATGCACAGAGATATCACAAGACAGAAGATAGATAAATAAATGAGTAAAGCAGCGGTAGAAATTTAAAAAACCGTACTTAACCATTTCAAAACCAAATAGTCAACTTACATCAAAGTACTTAGTCATTATTTTCCAACTACCACAAGTCTAGAAAACATAAACTGAAAATAACATAAAGTAAACTATCCCCAAGATAGATGTGGTGAAGCCATAGCAAGCTCAAGTCCAAACCGTACATGAGCTGTCAAGAAAGAAAGCCAAATGTCCAAGCTAAGCACTACTGTTCCCTCCCTGAGAACCGGGGGGGACGGAATAAAAGAGGCGAAAGAAAAAGGGTCAGTCATAAAGACTGGTAAGTCCTACCTACTATTAGTGTAAAAACTAATGAAGTTAACTAAACATGAGAAACTGAGATGAAACATGAAGATGGTAACTAACTGGCATGATAAATAGATAACAAGGTAGATCAAGTGGGGCATCACATATACAAGGTTTAGTTTTGCACCAATAGTACTAGTAATCCAACCTATGTCAAGTATAAACAAGAAATGATCCCTTGGTCCAATATCATGAGATGACCCAAGTCGGGGACCAACTACACGGTCTAGTCGATCGGCTCCCTATAAGCCTAACTCGTCGAGTGTCAGTGTCATACGGCCCAATCACGGAATGTAGTCAAACTGTGCTAGGTCCACCTTAGGGTGTATCAAGTCCTAAGGTGCCAACCACTGACACAAATCAAGCACGCACAGTCTGAACCTACTGGTGCCCGTGTCTGCTTTTTCAACTACGGACTATGTGCATGACCATAGTCCGCCTGAACCTACACCGGCGCACCTACTCAGTCGTCGTTCTGGTCGCTTACAATCAGCCCAGTAATCGTGCCCTACCCTAGCTTAGTACCTAGGGTATCGTGATACATACAAGAGGTTTACTGCTAAAAAGGACCACATGACTAGGGTTTTTAACGGGTTAAGTGTGGTTAACCCCATCCAGTCATGTATCAAGTTGGTTAAGTGTATCCGAGTGGTTCATGAATTAACCCTAACATGTGGCTTTAATTAATTTAATGAAGCCAACCTCTCACATCAGACTTTGTTGTGGTTACTGGATATGCCGGGCAGGTCCGGGCAGCTTTACACCACAACCTAGTCTAACCTCGGGTTTCAAGCGCGATATGACCAACTTCTCACATTGGGTCCTATTGTTTGTAGCCACTGGATTTGCCGGGCGGTTCCGGGCAGATTTACGCTACAAACTCAACCCAACCTCGAGTTGGCCACTTTATGGTTTTCTACATGTCATGACCACATTCACGTTTTCAAGCATAATCAAGTTTCATGTCATATTTTCAAGTCATGTTTTTCATGTTATTTCAAGTTTGCCTAACTACCCATAACGTATTCCCATTCGCACGTAAACTCGCATCAACACAAGTGAATCAAGGAACATAAAAATATGACCAAGGTGGGCATAAGGTGGTAAAGTTGGTCATAGGTTAAACATGATGATATTTGAGGCAAAGGTGTTCATCACAACTAGCATATAGGGTTATTAGCCTCAAAACATGCATGACATCAAACTTAGCAAATAAACTAGCATGTAGTTCAACATCAAAGGCAAAGGTGAAACATGATAATCGTTGACATAGGGTGATAATCTTGTGGGTAGCATGTAGTTCAACATCATAGGCAAGTTAACATCAAGGTTATGAGGGGTTCTATGTTGCATTATGCATAATCACCAAATAAAGCTCATAGCTTTCTACCCAAAAATCAAGGTGAATGGTACTAAGTTCATGATAGTTCCACAATCATAGATCAAAAGAGTCATAAATGGATCTATGCATACAAATATAGCCCCAAGATAAGTATTACACCAAAAATCTCATTTCAACTTGCTACATGTTCATATTAATTTCATAGTTTAAATCTAAGAATAGAGTGGGGCTTACAAAGCGTGGCTATGAGAACTAGAAACCAAATAGAACAAGATAGAGACGTTGTAGAAGCTCTAGGAATGATGTAGCAACACTAGAAGCCTTGAGAATAAGTAGCTCCTTTGATTTGATGAAGAAAGATGGCTCCATTTTGCCTTAGAAGCTCTCAAGATGAAGATGGAGGCCATGATTAGGGAGCATTTTGGCAGAATTTAGTTGCTAGGATGATTTGTGATGGTTTAGGCTAGGTATTAGAGTGTTTTTATAGGTGTAGAGACTAGTTTAGGCCATAGGATTAACCCTAGTTTAGATCTGAACCATCAAATCCTGTCACAGGCTAAGTAAACAGACCAAAGGAGCAAACTGGTGCACCAGACCAATAGGGTCCGACCAGGGAGGTTGACCCCCAGGTCGACACCCAGGTCGACACCCAGGTCGACACCCCAGTCGACCTGGGGTAGGGCGGGAAATTTTCCCGCCCAATCTTCTTCTGGCTGAATTTGAATTTCGGGTTGAATTTTTAATTTTCTGAAATCTTCTATGGGCCATATCTTGGTCATACGGACTCCGATTTACGAAATTTCGGACTCGTTTTCAAGCAGAATTTCAAGACGAACGCAATGGCGTAACCCGTTCCCATTGATTCTTAACTTATGATTTAATTCTGCCCTGATTTCTTGTTTTAACATGTTATTAAAAGTTCGGGTTGTTACAGTATACTTCATCATCAAAATTATGCCCGGGCGACTAGAGTGGGATTCCATATCTATCCAGTATACTTGAGGTTTCGTATATACGCTAGCTAGGTGTATCTGCATAATCTCCATATAATCAGTTGTCCAAAATCAATATGAAAATAAAATAAAATACTCATACGTATAATAAGTTATAAAATTCAAAACTAAATTTGTTTTTAATAAATTTCACTCTTTCAACTCATTCTAGGGTTTTACTAACCCAATCTCTAATGAGTTATTCTTATAAGACATTATTAATCCTATCTCCGATGAATTATTTCGTTTGGTTCTAATGTGTCATGTTCTCGAGCTCTGTAAACCAAAGCGCTAATACCAAGATGTTACGACCCGAATTCGCTAGCCTCCGAGGATACCGGAAAACATGGATTGTAATGAGAACATGACAAATCAGAACACAAACAGAAGAACACTTCATTGTTGTTACAATAATTTACATCAGAGTACAAGAATATAACATAGTATGAATAAATAATATACACAGAAAAATATCAGAGATTAAAATTACATTAACAGCAGAAAAATAACACATAACACAACTAAAATAAATACACGGATACAGAGCTTTCCGAATATTTCTCCAACGATTAATCCAGGATCCTGGAAAAGAAATATCTGCAAAAACCGAAACTACTAACTTCCCGTGTGGAAAATATGGCACCCAAAGTTTAGGTTAAAACAATAAACTCCAGGTCAGTCATAGGACTGGTGTGAGAACTAAAACAGTTATTAAATCTTTACTTAGTAAATTAAGGTACCACGCCGTATAACATGGAACGAGTTTTCTCCCAAGAATACCAGTGCAAAAATAGTTTATAAACAACGCAATGCTTTTGAAAAAATGAAGCTATTATAAGACTCAGGTCCCATCACACAATGCAACGCAACCCAGAGGATAGAGTTTTCCCTTATAATAGCCAAACATGCTTGATACATTTAAAACAAATCATTTTGATATTACTATAAGTATATTGTGTCAAAATCATTTCAAATATAAATGTATCAATCATAGACGGTATAGTATCCCATGCTACTATGTCGCCATACTAGGTTTTACAACTAAAACCAAAATGTTACATATTGGAAATTGATTTTCCGTCATGAGTCAAGGAAAGGGATATACTCCTTACCAATTCGAGACACCATAGAAAATGCCTCAAGATCACACCTATGGGTAACCCTGGATCCTGCAGTGTCGGCCATCCCTTACGTTTGAGGATTAGTTAATCCTGAACACACGTTTACTAGTCCTATCGTACCTGTCCATCAGTCACATAGTGACTAACATATCCGAGGTGCCTCGTTATCCATCATCCACATAGGTAAAAATAAACAAGTGTATGGGATCCATACCATGACGCCACCGATAGCTGAAAAGAAACGTCGTGCACTCATAGCATACCCTTATCCCGTTTTTGAATCATACTGAGGTATGAAGCTCGCGAATTAACGCTATACACAAAGCTATGCTATTTAAAGCCATTCTTTGATCATCAACCACAAGGCTCTGTTTTCAACAGAAGCCTTGATCACCGTATCTTAGCATGACACACTAACAATTCACGCCATGCAACTGATGTCTATCAATATATAACCTCTAAGCTTGTATGTCTCAGAGAAGGGTGTTAAGTAAGAGAATAAATTCTCCACCACCAAACAAATATATATTTAATAGAAATCAATCAACACAGAATAAAATCCAATGTAAGACGAACATCCATTTACTAGTTCGTTCTGGGTCTGAACGTAACCGGAGGCACCTTATTCCTTGTCCTATATGTCCAATAAAGGAGAGTGATCCTCGCATATCCAGTCGATCTCCAAGTACGTCTGGACGATCACCACTTATTACCTTATCTTGGGTGTACTGCCCAATCAAGACATTAGTAATCATCTAAACGGTGTAAAGAACTCCGGTTTTCAACCACTGTCTTCATCGTCTATTTATCATCGAATCGGTTATTCAGAATGGGTGTAAGCCGAGACCTTCCGAATAAATCGCGTATCTCATAAACAAGTGCTATAAAAACACAACATACGCCTCATTCCAATTTAGAATATTCTTTTATTCAAATATTCACATCATTAGGTAAAGGTTCCCATTAATTTTATCAAAGATAAATTCTTTAAATTTATTCTTTAATCTTCATTTGGATATCAATTCAAACCAAATTAAGGTTTACCCAAACTAGTCGGGATTAGCGCACCTTACCGAAGTAATCATTTGTTTTATTTCCCGATCCCAACCTATTCATCCCATGGAGAAAAACTGGTAGCAATCCATATCTAACACCAAGGTGTTATCGGTAAAATTAATTACCATTTCACGTTCAAATCTAATTAAAGATTTTACTATCGCTTGGAGTAAAAACTGGTGGTACTCCATTCTCGATCATTTTCCCTATTTGATAATTTTAAATTATCACTTTCTTATTTCAATCTAATTAAAGATTCAGTAAAACTCTAATTAGTTTTATTCTTCCAATAATCATTAGTTAATGATTATTTAGCTTTGGAAACACAAACACGCCATGTCGACAATCTACACCGTACCATTGATTTTTGCCAATATATAACCTCTAAGCTCATATGTCTCAGAGAAGGATGTTAAGCAAGAGAATAAATTATCAACCACTAAACTGATATATATTTAACAGAGATCAACAATACAGTTTGAAATACAATGTTAGACATGTAATTCTGTCTTTAACTGGGTTAAAAAACCGATGTCATTTAAAACATAGTTCACGATAAACCCAAAATCACATTCCATTAATTATGGAATCTTCACGGAAAAAAGATCGATATATAATCAATATCACTTTCCGTATTGACTAATAATATAAATGGAATAACGACAAAGTCTTTTAAATTTCATATATATTAACAGTCTTCCTCCATAGAAGCTCACTGCGATTATTACCAAATCGAATTCCATTCAATACCAATTTAATATATTAAATTAGTAAACTTTGGAAAATTTCCATTAAATCTTAATAAAAGAACTATATATTCCAAATCACATTTCACTGTCAATCGAGTTAAAAGAACGAATGTCGTTAAAAAACACAGTTCACAATAAACCAAATTCACTTTCCATTTTATTCCAATTACTAAATATAATTGGAAACTCTAACAATCTTAATTAAAAGATTTATTCTTTTCACATAGGATTTAAGAACAGTGTTACTGAAGACACCATTCACGACAAACCCAGAATCCAATTTAATATTAAATATAAGGCTCTGAATAGAAATTATATCGGCTTATATTCAATGTCAAATTCTGAAACCAACACATATCATATGGGTAATAACGATATATCTTTATCTCCCAAATTCCTCCACGATATCCGTATAGTCACGAAATCCAATTCGACATATCCCGAAGATGATTTCTATTCGAATCCATTCCAATTTATCGATTGAAAATTTCTGGTTCTATTAAAACCCTTTATAAATCCAATTTATTTATTTAAAAAGGTTGGATTACCTTTTTAGTTAATAATTAGTTCATTTTGATAAAAATATATTTTTATCATTTCAAAAGTGGAATTTTTCAATCTAATTCTTTCCAAATCATTTATTATGATTTTACACAAATTATTAATATTTTAAATAATTTTATTAAGGCCCTTTCAGTCGATTTCCTTAAACGGTCATCTAACTGCATTTACAGCGGTCTTTTCCAAATTTGATTTGGACATAATTCCCAATCCAACCATTAGATTTCAAATCTCTTATATTCATTGGAAAACTCTTTTTGAAATGAACCCAAAGTTCCAGTTGTAGGAGAATTTGGTGGCCGGATCTCCCTTAATGTCAATTCGAAGTCAATGGTCGAAATTCGCGAACGGTCACGGCGCGGCGCATTCTACTCAGGCCATTAAATATATATATATATATATAATATTATATATATTTCATCAATTTCCATTTAAAACGTATTTCATAAATCGTTTATAAATTCGTTTTAAAACGATTCTAACTTCATTTTCAATTTTAAATCAAAACTGAATATTCCATATCATTATAATAATAAAATGATAATGTTTTCAAAATATCAGATTTTGAAATCATTTCCTTTTCGATATTCATTATAAAAATGTATAAAATCGATATAAATATCGTTCACATCAAAATGGTGCAATTCTAATCAACACGGCTTCATATATTTAAATATTTTTGTGTCCATCCAAAATCGGACATCAAATTCACATTTTAATCCTTTGTTGAATATTATTTTAAAATATTTGTTATTTTAGAATATCGTTATTCCTGAATTGGAATCAAACACAATCAATTAACACGTAATGTAATTTATATGGATTTCATACAACATTTGTATACAACAACAATGATAAACAATAATCCATCATCCAGAGTGCATTCTACACTGTATAAGCATTAAAATAAATAAATAACGCTTACTACATTTTGTCAACCTATCTATTGACATACAACTAAACAATTAGGATTAGTGTACACCAAATATCATCCCAATACCCATGTGGGGTTTCAACCAACAAATACTAAATATTATTTGGGCAGTTAGGAGATGTGTAAAATTTATTGTCCCAATCCATGTCAGTTAAATGGGTGACATAAACAAATCGTCCAATTTGTAAATGAATATTCATTTTCATTACAGGAAAATTTTATGTCATTCATATATGTGTTAAAAATTATATTTTTAACGATAAAATTTTTGTTTCAACACTTGACTATTTTATATAGTTTTATATAAACATTAAAAATGATATTTTTAATGAACAATATTTATTTTAGAAAATTTCAGCAATATAACGGGGCGATATTAGAACCGAAGTAATGTCTAGCATTACCCTTCTACTAATACTGGCTCGCGCCATACATAATAATCAATCCAAAAAACAAAACCCCAATACAATCATTTCAGCACAATACAGTCAATTCACCACAATTCAATTCAAACAAACAACCATGATTTGTACAATAAATAGTGTCGGGAGCTAGTAAGCCCCGTCTGCAACCTAAAATATAATTAACTGAAAAATAATTTGAGTGAGAAAGTGTTCTCACCTTGGGTTTCCACTCCGCCATTCTTTGATTGTCAATCTTAAATTTTTCCAGAAATCCAGCATGTCTATTTTATAAATAAAATACATATGTTAAAAATCATATTTTTATTTATCGAATAATTATTTCATAGCTTGACTATTATATACATAGTACATGTAATCTGAAAATCATATTTTTATCTAACTAAAAATAATTTCATATATACGCTAAAAATCTTATTTTTTTCTAACTAAAAATATTTCTTTTTATGATTATTTAAAAATAACTTACATACGATAAAAATCATATTTTTATCTTTTGGAAAATAATATCATACATATGATAAAAATTATATTTTTATCCAACTAAAAATCGTATCTTTATATAACTAAAAACCATATCTTTATATAACTAAAAATCATATCTTTATATAACTAAACCTCATTTCTTTATATAACTAAAAATCATTTCTTTATATAAATAAAAATCATATCTTTATAACGGAAATAAAACTAGAGCAACTCACAAAATTTTTAGGTTTTCGATCGCCAAAGAGCTCGCGGAGTAGTGGCTCCAGAACTCGCAAGACGATGGAGCTCGCGTTTTCTTCGATTGTGGCAGGGTTTCCGAATTCGCGATGGCCTGGGTGGAGGGGCTGCGGTGGTGAACTGGCAGCGGCGATTGGGGTGCGGGCACGCGAGGTCGATAGTAAAAAAGGGGCTTGCGGTTTTTTTGTTCGAGATTGGGGGCGCTGGTGGTTTTCGAGTGGAGAAGGGGATCGATGGTCATTGGGGTGTTGGCGGTGGGCACGTCGATGAAGAGGGCGTCAACCTGGAGCGGAGGCGTTGCGAGGAGGAGTAGGTTTTTTTTCTGATCGTCGAATTTTATTTGGGGATCGGGGAAAATGAGAAATGGAGGAGGGGTTCAAGGAATATATGTATATATATATATATTCTTTTCAATTTGTTTCTCCAAAAAGGTTGTTTTTCATTCGAACTCCAAATGAGACCCAACGTGTTACACCCCACCTCCATTGAGGTCACTCACAAAGGGAATGCATTAACTTTGGTGGAGCATCATAAGTGTATAGAATAGATAAATTACAAAACAGACAAAATTTAAACAGCGGAAAATAGATAAAACTTTACTTCATTGATGAAACAACAGTTTGGTAAAATAACTTATGCAAAGATTGTTCTACAATACCCATTACAACAAAGCATCTATCTTGTTTAACAAAATAAAGAAGCATAAAATGACAATAATATTCTCCAATAAAGTATGAGCCAGCCATAGCAGTGGAAAAGAGAGTTCAAAGTAATACATCGACTATCTTCGAGCTTGGAAAGAATACTGAGCTAAGTAGTAATATTCCCTCCCTGTGAACCTGGGGGCAAACGGAAGAAAAGAAAGCGAAACAAAACAGAGTCAGACATAAAGCCTTGTAAGTCCAGTGACTTTCGACATGTAAATAGGTAAAAACATCATGACATGAATAAACTAGATGCCAGACCATAACCATGATGATAAGCATAGCAAGACAACAAATGATGATCGTTAGATATGACAAGGTGAGACACACTGAATGCGCTTCGGTTCTTTCTCTGATTTCCTATTTTCTTTGCACCACTCAACTAGCATCCCAACTAGTGTCTTTTATAGAACGATTCGTATTCCTTACTAGTGTCCCAACTAGTATCCTATGAAAAAGGATCTGTATCCCCTACTAGTGTCCTAACTAATATCCTGTGTTATAAAATAAGTTGATCCCAACCCCACAATTGTGGTAGCCTTCAGGTATACATCTAGTTTGAGGATCTTACCTCAATTAGCCTAATTGCCATGAAGATGTTAGATGTACCCTTACTACCCTATCGTTCGGCTCCCTACTTGTATTAATTTTCCTTGTGTCTGTGTCAATTGGCCCTCTCTTGCGTGTAGATACTTGTGCAGGTCCCACTATAGGGTGTATCAATTCCTATGGTGGCAACCCGACACAAATTCTAGATGCACAGTGTATACTAATGATGCCCAATGCCTGATTTATCCACTCCGGAGTACGTGCACGCCCATACTCCGTTGGAACCTACACTACTGCACTACCTGCCGCCATTTTGACTGCTTATAATCATCCCAGTAATCGTGCCTCACCCCGCCTAGTTTCAGGATATTGTGATACATCTATGTGGGTTACTACTGAAATGGGTTACTAGTGTTTCCTAGGATCTATTCGTATACCCTGCAAATTGGTTAAGTGTTTTCCATCCATTCAAGTTAACTTAACCCATCCATATGTCATGTCATGTTGGTTAAGTGTTTCTTATTAACTTAACCCTTCTCATTCAATTGGTTAAGTGTTTTCTATTAGCTTAACCCTGTTCATTCAACATATTATATCGGTTAAGTGTTTCCCCTTAGCTTAACCCCATTCGTTCATCATGTTATATTGGTTAAGTGTTTCCCATTAACTTCACCCCACTCGTTCATCATGTTATATTGGTTAAGTCTTGCCCTCTTCTGTTAGCTTAACCCTACCACTTGTCATGTTACATTGGTTAAGTGTTGCCCTCTTGTGTTACTTTAACCCTACCACTTGTCATGTTACATTGGTTAAGTGTTTGTCTCTTGTGTTAGTTAACCCCACCACTTGTCTTGTTACATTGGTTAAGTGTTGCCCTCTTGTGTTACTTAACCCTACCACTTGTCATGTTACATTGGTTAAGCATTGCCCTCTTGTGTTACTTAACCCTACCACTTGTCATGTTACATTAGTTAAGTGTTTCCCTCTTGTGTTACTTAACCCTACCACTTGTCATGTTACATTGGTTAAGCATTGCCCTATCACACATCATGTTAAATTAGCATTAATTCATTCATTAATGCCTTAATCTCTCACATTACAACTATTGTTTACAGTTGTTTGATGTGCCGGGCGGTTCCGGGCAGACTTCTACCGCAAATTCATTCTATCCTCAAGTTTTGGGCTTAATGCGCTAACCTCTCACATTAGATCTATATTGTTGTGGTCGCTGGATGTGCAGGGAGGTTCCAGGTAGTCTTACACCGCAACTAAATCTAACCTCGGGTTAAGCACGTTCATCTTTAGCCAATTTACATATTTACTATACATGTCCAAATCTAGATTTTATATGCTAATTATCCCAAATTCACAAAACTAGACATGTTCCAATTCCCAAGTTATGCTCAACAAATTGAATTACAAGTTATTACTCAAAATAGGTTACACCCAATCTTCCCAAATTTGAAATAATAGTCATGCCCCAAAATCGAATATACATTATGCTTGGCGTCCCAACCAATAGTTATGCCCAATCTAGATTTAATATTCCAATTTACAGTTTCCACCCATTCTGGATTTAATATTTCAATTTACCCCAAGTTCGCAACAATAACATTTATACCCCAAATCACAAGTTACAAATTATGTCCAACAATTTCACCAAATATGTTATGCCTAATTATTTCACCGAATACATTATGCCCGGTATTTACCCAAAATATTCCCCGTATTCCAGTCGTTCGTATTTCGCGATTTCAACCTAGGTTCGAAGGTAACCCAGGTTCATAAAAGAAAAAGCAAATAGGGGAAGAGAGAGAGAGAGAGAAGGAGCATAAACTAAGAATAGGCATAAAAATAAGCATTATAATGATAGATCTATCAAATATAACATTATGGACCTAAGAGGATCACACATCCGTTAGAATTGAGGTATAACAAAGATAGATCTGAAATAAACTGATAAAAATAACCTTGTAGACATATAAATCAGATATGAATAACATCATGAACCTAAAAGGATTATATATCCGACGTACAACAAAGATAGGCATGATTGAATTGATATAATAACTTCTTAGGCATGTAAAATCATAGATTCAATACAAAGATAGGGATAAATCTGAAAAGAATGTCTCATCATCAAGCATGGACTTAGATTCATTTTATTACATGCCAAGATTACTATTAGGTATTTAAATTTGAAAATAACATGAACTTACATTGCTAGGATTAGAAAAGATAATTGAATCGTTGTTGTTGCAGAAACTCTAATTTGATGTTGATTAATCTTCAACGTTGATCATTGATGAAGAACTTCTAATATGATTTAGGTTTTTGAGGCGGCGGCTAAGAGAATTGAGAGTTCAGCAGCATAGATGCATTATAAGGAATTGTTATGAATTAGGGTTTAGGTTTAGAGATGTATGTATAGAAGTATAGGATTAGTTAGAGCCTTTAGATTAATCTAGGATCAATCTAAAACATCCAAGTCACAAAGACAACTCACCAGGCCAATCAGAGCAAGCCACATATGCCCTAAGACACCGAAAATCGTCACTGCTCAGATCTGGCTGATAGGGTCGACCCCTACAGGGGGTTGGCGCCCATGTCTACCCCGGTGTCGACCCCAAAGAGCTTGAGTCGACACAGGTGTCGACCCAGCGGGTCTTGGGTCGACACCCCAAACATGGTCGGTTCCACGTTTCCTCCTCCCGCCTTCGCTGTTTTGAATATTTTATTTTAATTCTTGTTTCAACTGAAATCTTCTAACCTCCATAACTTCTTCATACTGTATCTGTTTTATGCAAACTCAGACTCTATCTCAAGTAGAATTCTGAGATGAACGCAATGGCGCAACCCATATCCCTTAATTCTTCTTTTAAAGATTAATTATTCTTTAATTATCTCTTATTTCCGATTTATGGGGTGTTACACAACGACTATCGCCTTATACCAAATACCCCTATTTCGAACACAACGGGTATGTCCAGTAAGCCGATTCGACTGTTTCGATCAAGTTTTCATTAAATTAAAATATAAATCAATGTATATTGAATTTGAACGCACATTTTAATTTACCGGGGCCATATACTGATTTCAAAAATTCCAGAGAAATAAATCTAACTATGTTTTGACGATTCGGTCCTAACAAAACTAATTTTGTCAAATTTTGAGGCCATTTGAAAAATGGCCATTTTCTAGTCGATTAAATTCAAACTAAACTGACCAAACGAGTTTAAATTCACCATGCTTCCATATTAATTCGAAAAATTATGAAAATTGGAATCTAGCAATAATTTGACATTCCGGATCCAACAAAAGTGGTTTCGTCGAAAATGGAGGTTGTTTGCAAAATGACTATTTTTAAGGGCTATATATTATATTAATATATATAAATATTCCATAGCGACTATTTTGAATTTTAAACTTGACATAATTTTCAATTTATATTATGAAATCTCAGTTTCTTATATTCGTTAGAAAGATATAATTAAATAGATTCAAATATTTTTGGTTTTACTAAAATCAAATTTATATTGAATCCTGTACATTCATTTGAAATTTAAAATCGAATTTTCAAACTACCATGCCATTTCGGGCTCGTTTTATAATTAAAATAAATCTATACATTCTAACTTCTATTAAAATAAATCTTTAGACATTTTTATTTAAAATAAATCATTTTAAATATTCAAAATCCATTATAATTGCTAAAATTAAAATTTTAAATTGGTTCTGAGAATCGGGGTTGTTACAGTTTATATGCAAGTAATAAATATTGAAGATTGTACAGTTAAGAGATTCAAGATTTTAAAGAAGAATCAAGAATCATGATCATTAGTATTTCAAGAGTCCAAGACTATCAGGGTAAAAGAGTCTAGAAATTGTGTAAAACTCTGAATAACACTTAAATTTTGTTTTCAAATCATCTCTTTTCAAAATTGATTTCAAACTTCCCTCAAAATGATTTTTAATCATCCAAGAATTTCAAACTTATGATTTCAAGTATATATTTCCTAATTTATATGTATTCTAATTTTTGTAGTTTTATTAAATCATTTATTTGTATATTTTACTAAGTTTATATTTGATCATAATTTCAAATATTCTTTTTTAAACTCTAAGTTTTCATAAAACCTTTCTGTTTATTTAGTTTATAAATATCTCTTTACAAATTCCTATATATATATGTTTATAATTATATTATATTATATATAGTTTTTATATAAATTATATATAAAGTTTTTAATCATATGTTTAAATAATATTTTCTTATGTTTTTAACCTTGAAAAATAATATTTTAACAACTCGATTTATTTTAGGAATTTCCAGAGTACATATATTAATTTAAATAC
This sequence comes from Allium sativum, assembly GCA_030737875.1. Lineage (NCBI taxonomy): Eukaryota > Viridiplantae > Streptophyta > Magnoliopsida > Asparagales > Amaryllidaceae > Allium > Allium sativum. The sequence continues at coordinate 694,102,722 of CM060921.1, forward strand.
TTTAATAATTGATTTCGTAACATCCCAAAATATTAGCGATTCAATAACTAATTAATTTAATTATTTTAATAAATTGGTTTGATAATTTAAATGGTTGAAATTCAAATATTTGAATATTTAATTTAATATAAATAGTGGAATAATGTAGTTTATTTTCGAAATCGTCGAAAATGGTTGAATTGACAATTTTGTGTAAATTAGATTATTTAAGAAATTTAATCTAGTTTACATTAGAATTAAAGTAACAAATATATTTACATAAGCAACGATTGAACGTATTAATTATAATATAATTTAAAACGAGCTTGTAACGTCGCGGTAGTTCGTAATATTGAGTTTTGAAATTCAAATGATTATACAAGATTCGTGATAAGTCGGATTTCTTCGAAACAAGAAACGTTCGAATCAAATTAACTGTATTTTTCTAATGAAAGAGAAAAATTGAGGTTTCATCGTACAGATTGTGAGTTATTTCCAAATCAAATTTTCAAATAGTCACTATGGAATCGTTTATAAACCATAACGATTTATTAAATAGAAATAAATATTGGTTTTGAATTTGGATAAGATTTTTACGATATATGGTTGATTTAATTTATAGATTTTTTCTGTAATTTTTATTTTGACAAATAAGCAACTTTTTATTTAACGTATTTTGCACCCTAAATTAGCATTTTGGAATTTCACAAAGTAAGTTATCTTGTCTATATTATTATATTTTTGGAATCGTGGCACATTGCTTGTCTCAGCAATATTTTTATTTTGATGATAACGGTTCGTAAATAATCAGAAATTTTCCGCAACGAAGTCCATAAATTCTTTTGATAAAACTTACTTACCAAACAATCATACACTAGCTATAGGACTCCTTCCTACTGAAGACATGCCTAACCTATCCTCTACAAACATTGCGCAGATCTGTGCTTTCAGATTAAACGTTTATTTGTGAATTCAAAACTCATTAAGGCCCAATACTATGTCTTATCCCGTTCAATAGAATAAACCCTCACTTAGAAATGCAGACCAAGATTATTCTGTCACCTACCTTTTCTGCAGCTGCCAAGCCGTATATCTGTAGACCTTTCATCGATAGTTCAAATCTAACCAGCTTCCTATGAATGCAAAATTCAACACAGCCTATACTTTCAAAATCAAATGGATAAAATTATGAAGTGGAAGTTTATGCCAACCTATCCTAAGCTACAACATACCTATTACTTGGTCACCAAGATTTTAAAGATCTATAAATACTGCAACAAACCATCCTTTCTTCTTCTTCAGCTATTTGCCGAAGCTTTAATGGCAATAAACAAAATTAAATCAAATACAATACTTCGTTTAAAATCATGGAAAAAATATGTATGAGATCGTGGCGAAATTCTCGTTAATCTCATCTTTTTTTTAGCATGCCGAGATGAATTTTTTTGCATGAAATGTTCATGCAGTAACCTAGAGCTCGGGTTTTATGACATTAAGTGTAGTTTTGGAAAACTCGAAGGTACGGTTGCATTCCTAGGGTCGAGGAGAAGGATCTAGGAAGATTTTGAAGATTTCGGTGTATTTTTGGGCCGATCGTTCTATTGTATCAATGAAGAGGAGGCAGAGCTGCATATTAGAGTAGCGATCAAGATGAAAATGGAGGTGATTAGGAGAAGGAGATTGTAATGGGGATGTTAATGATGTGGGAGAACAAGGCGCGACAATGGTGTAAAATATAGGTGCAGCAAGTTTATTTTTGGATACGGGAAGAACATACAGTTCACATTTGGGAGAATGTAGGCCGGTTTTTAGCATAAGCCCAATGAAGAAAAAAAAAGGTGAAAGAAGCAACCTGCGTGAGAAAGGAAAAAAATTGGAAAACCGGAAGGGCCACGAAATTTTAAACGGAAGTTGCGCTCGAAAATAAAGAGGGAGAAGATTCTGTTTTGGGTTGGTGAAAATATGGTACATGCGAATGGAATTGAGCTGGGCTGGTAGATATGTGAACCCATTAATATATATATATATATATAAATGTATATATGTATGTATGTATGTATATACATATATGTGTGTGTGTAAACAAAGGAAGATTTTATAACGTGAAGGGCAGGTGGAGCATCTTTGTTCCACGGTTTCAAACTAGAATGGGGGAACATCGTGTATACAGGAGGAAGATGGGTCATTGTTTATAGGAGGGTATTATACGGGTTTGAGCTGGGTAAAGAAAGGTGAGGCCCAACTAATAGTAATTATATTAGTTTATATTTTATAATATATATAAACCTGTATATATATATATATATATATATATATATATATGATATATCATCCATACATGGTCAGAATTACGAGCAGTTAGTCACGTTCGAATTGTAGAACCATAGGCTATGCAATGCAACCTGTCTAGAGAGATTTGGAGACCATTTCAAATTTAGGAAAAATAAAATGCTCAAATGAATCGACCGAACGTTTATCGTTATTTAACGATTAACGACCAAGGTGAGTAAACTCACTAGCTGTGTCCGGTTTTATAATTTTATAAACGTTATTTAATATTGATAAATGATGATTGAATACTGTGTGATGGTTAATTGAATGAGTTGGTTGTTATATATACATACATATATATATATATATATGTATATATATCGTTGATTGAATATTGATTCTAAAATATCTCATAATGAACATGAAATTAGTGTTATTATTGTTGATTAACATCTGTGGATACATGGAAATAGGTTGCAGGAATCCAACTGTATTGCTCAATAATTTTATTGTTGATTTTCATATATTGCGTTATATGATGTGATAAATAATCTCGTGTTGATTATTGTGTGTTTTTGATGTTTGAATAACATTGACCTTGAAATAATTGGTATTCAAATACTGTAAAATATATTCGAATATATTGAAAAAGAAATTTAGGGTTTTAGAAAGGAAAATTAAGTTTTAATATATAAATTGAATTTCGAATGGACTAGGATATAATACTTGTTTTAACTATATTAAAACAAGTAGTTGACTTGTAACTGATGTTTAGAAATAAAGAAGAATGATTATTATTAAATAATTTGGAAATATAAGAATTAATTTAAAATGGAGAAATGATAAATCGTTTCAAAAGAAAACGATGAAATTATTTCGATGTTCGAGATGTGAATAGAACTAAATAAATCCATAAGGATTTGTAATTTGAATTCGACGTTGTCGAAAGTTATATAAATAATCTATTTTTAAGAATTGTATACTTTATAATTCAGAAATTGACAAGATAGTGAATATTTGGTTTTAATTCAATAATTTATATTCGAATATGTAATAGAGATTAAGTTATAAACTTAATATATAATTAACCAGAAGTTGGCATGTAAATTTTATGAAATGAAATATGAAGTATGAATTTATAATGTAATAACCCGGAAATCTGGGCCAATTTAAAATTTTTATTTTGGCAGTTTTACTAAATTTTGATTATTTAAAATGAATTATTTTAAATAATATCGACGAGAAATTTATTTTGAATAGAATTCGAACGTATATATTTATATAGATCGTCGTTAGAATATAAATATTTATTTATATATATATAAGGAATTGAAAATGGAGCGGTAGCTCGATAATTCGATTTCAAATTTCAAATGAATATACTTGGTGCAAAATAAACCGGATTTTAGTGAAACCAAAAATATTTGAATCTAATTGAGAATATCTTTCCAATGAATCCGAAAAATCAAAATTCCATAGTGGGGATAAAAAGTTATGCCTAGTTGAAAATTCAGAATAGTCGTTGTAGAATTCTGGCCCTTAAAAATGAAAATTTTGCAAACGACCTCGGTTTTCGACAAAACCACTTTTGTTGGATCCGTGATGTCTAGTTATTGCTAGGTTCCAAAATTCGTAATTTTTCGAATCAATATGTGAGTGTGGCAAAGGAAAACGCGTTTGACCAATTTCAGTTGATTTTAATCGACTGGAAATTGGCCATTTTTCAAACGGTCTCAGAATTCGATGAAACTGGCTTTGTTAGGACCGTATTGTCAATACGAATCTAGAAAATATTTTTTCGGGAATTTTTCTAGTTAGTATGTGGCCCTGGTAAATTGAAAGGTACGTTCAAATTCAATATATAGAGTTATATTTTGATTTTGATGAAAACTGGTCGAAACGATCGAATCAGCTTACGATACATATCCCATTGTGTTTGGAATGTGGGTAGTTAGCTATGGGCGACAGGCGGTGGGTTTCGTTTCGAGTTCGAAATCAAAAGTTACTTTTTGGAAAATAATTAAAATGAATATATATTATTATATTCTTCCTTCCCCCCTTATCCCCTTTTCTCTTCAAATCAGACCCCCCTTTTCTAATTCATTTTATAAGAAAAAAATAAAGAAAAAAAAAACAAAATCAATCCACCGCGCCACCCACCGCCAGACCCCCCCGACTCGACCCCCTCCTTCCCCTCAACCCTCTTCTCCCGCTCCTTCCTTCTCTCCCCCTCCCCCTCCCCATCTACTGTTAACCCGAAACGCAACCCTCTTGAAACCCTAACCGCCTGCCCCACTCCCCTCTGCGAGCCACCGCGACCACTTCCATCAGCCGCCACCACTTGCACACCCTCACCTGACTATCTCCGACGCTGCAGGCCCAACAATGCCCTCTTCCAGTCGAACCACTTCTTCGATAAGAAAAGGTGAGTTCTATTTTGTAAACCTAGTTTTTAATTCAGTTTTCTTTTTATATAATAGCATAGTTTAAATTAGCTTTGATTTATATAAAATATTATTTAAAAAGTCAATTTTATTGATAGAAAATTTTTCTTTTTATTTAAATAACGAACCACAGAAATATGATTTGTACGAATAGAAAAGGTCGGATTTTTATATAGTTAATCGAATAGAAAAGGTCGGATTTTTATATAGTTAATCGAATAGAAAAGGTCGGTTTTTTAAATTAGAAAAGTTTGAATCTTTATATAGTTGAAAAGGTGAAGTAAAAATGAGATTTTTATATATGAAGACTTAGAGAATAAAAATATAATTTTTATATAGTGAGAAGTACAAAAATAGAATTTTTATCGATATAGTAGCTATATAAAAATATATTTTTTTAATCTATATAGTAGCGATATAGAAATGTAATTTTTTATACACATAGCAACAATATAAAAATGTGATTTTTATATATGTAGTGGCTATGGACAGTGAAATTGGCAAAAGGCGAACACGACGAAGATTTCTACATAAGAAGAGTCGTGGCGTTTGGTTTAGCTAGTCGGTGAGAACTTCTCACTTTTTAATTTTATTTCTAGTTGAAATATATACTAGGATGCAGATGGTGTTTAGTAGCACCCGACACCCATCGTCCACAGACCATGGACGGCTTGTATGCTTGTTTGTTTGATTTTGCTGTGTAGTTGATTGTGTGATGTGAAATGAAGTAAAATATTTATATAGTAAAAATATTTTATAGTTGAAAATAGAATTTTGAAACGACCCGAATTTCCCCGGTCTCCGAAGAGAAGAGAAAGAACGAATCATTTTGAGAACACGACAAAATAGAACGCAGACGGGAGAACATTTCATTGTATATTACAACAATACCATCAGAATACAAGAATATACAGAGTATAAGTGAATATTACACAGAAATATCAGAGATTTAAATTACATTTAAATACATCGCAGCGGAAAATAATACAATACACAACTAGAAGAGATATACGGATACAAAGCTTTCCGGATATCATTCCAGCTGTAAATCAGGATCCTGTGAATATAAATCTGCAAAACCAAAACTACTAGCTGCCCGGGTCAAAATAAGGGCACCCAGAGTCTAGGTTAAAACAATAAACTCCAGGTCAGTCATGTGACTGGTGTGAGAACTAAAACAGTTATTAATCTTTATTTTAAAGTTAGGTAAATCAAGGGACCACGCCGTATAACACGGAACGGGTTTCCTCCCAAGAATACCAGTGCATAAAACAACTGCGCAATGCTAAATAAAGAAAAATGAAGCTATTATAAGACCCAGGTCCCATCACACAATGCAACGCAAGCCGGAGGAGGATAGGGTTTTTACCTTATAATAGCCAAGAATGCTTGATACGTTTAAAACAAATCATTTAATACTATTATAAGTGCATAATGTATAAATCAACTTCAAATCATAAGTATCAATCATAGACGGCATAAGTGCCCCATCCCACTATGTCGTCATACTAGGCTCTACAATTAAAACCGCAAAGTCACGTATTTGGAAATTGGATTTCCATCTATGAACCGAGGCCAGGGATCATCCTCTACCGATTCAAGACAATCTAGCCCATATCTCAGGACCCAGACTCAAGTGGGCCCTTGGATCGTCAGGGCCGGTCCACCGATGTGGATTATTATGCCTGAACACTACGTTTCCCCACCCATTGGGGCGTAAATGAGCCAACGAATGGCTCCATCGGACCCGGATCGTCCGATCTAACCGAGGCGCCTCGCAACAGCAACAACCACACAGGTGAAAAGTATATAAATGTCAGGGCTGGTAGGTCACTGACACCACCCTAGCTAGAAGGAAACGCATGCCCTCCCTGAGGTCCTCTCCCGTTTCTAGTTCACAACCGGGGTGTGAGGATCGCGAATTCACGTTACACAAAGCTATGCCACACAGGCGGTGCTTTGATCATCAACCACAAGACTTTGCTTTTCAACAGAAGCCTTGATCATTTTCCACTTAGGCATCCTACACAGGCAATTCACTCTATGCGTTTGATATCCATCAGTATATAACCCCTGAGCTCGTACGTCTCAGAGAAGGGCGTTAAGCAAGAGAATAAATTCTCCGCCGCCAAACAGATATATATTTAATAGAAATCAATCACACAGACTAAAATCCAATGTCAGACACACAGTCCATTTACAAGTCCGTTCTGGGTCTGAACGAAACCGGAGGCACCTAGTACCCCGCATATCCATCGATCTCCAAGTACATCTGGACGATCACCAACTGTTTCCATCTTCTTGGGTGTACAGCCCAATCAAGATCATCAGTAATCACCCAAACGACGTGAAGACCTCCGGTCTTCAACCACCGTCTTCATCTTTGACACCACGTCGAATCAGTTATTCAGAATGGGATAAACCCGGTCTTTCTGAATAACTCGCGTATATAATCAACAAGTGTTACACAAACACGACATACGCCTCATTCCAATTCAGAATATTCGTTTATTCAAATATTCTTCTACTATGGGAAAGGTTCCCATTTATTTTATCAAAGATAAATTCTTTAAATTTATTCTTTAATCTTCTTTGAATATCAATTCAAACTAGTCGGGATTAGCGAACCACACTGAAGTAATCACTTATTTTATTTCCCAATCCCAACCTATTCATCCCATGAAGTAAAACTGGTAATACTTCATATTTAACACCATGGTGTTATCGGTAAATTCAATTACCATTTCACGCTCAAATCTAATTAAAGATTTAACTATCGCTTGGAGCAAAACTGGTGATACTCCATTCTCGATCTTTTCAATCTAATTAGAGATTCATTAAAACTCCACTTAGTTTTAATCTTTAACTGGGTTAAAGAATCAGTGTCATTTTAAAACACGATTCACGATAAACCCAAAATCACATTCATTAATTATCGGGTTGAAGAACAAGTGTTATTTAAAACACTGTTCATGATAAACCCAAAAATCAATACCAATTCAATTCAAATTAAATATTACTTAATTGGTGCACTTCATTAAATCTAAATACGAAGATTTAATCTTTTCTCAATTGGGTTCAAGAACAGTGTTAATGAAGACACCATTCACGACAAACCCAAATCACATTTGATATTAAATACAAGGCTCCGAATAGAAAATATACCGGCTTATATTCAACATCAAATTCTACAGCCCACAAATATCGTATTGGGAATAATGATATAAATATCTTTCAAATTTCCATAACAATATCTGTATAATCACGAAATCCAACATCGAAATATTACAAAGACAATTTCGATTCAAATCCATTCCAATTCAATTATTAAAAATACTGGTTACTTTTAAAACCCCTTTCTAATTCAATTTATTTAATTTAAAAATAAATAAATTATTATTCTAGTTCAAAACTAGTTCATTTCGATAAAAATCTATTTTTATCTTTCCAAATATGGAGTTCTTCATCCCAATTCTTCACAAATCATTTCTTATGAGTTTACACAAATTATTAATATTTTTAATAATTTTATCAAGGCCCGTACAGTCGACTTCCATCAACGGCCATCGAACTGCACTTACAGCGACCTTTTCTAAATTTGATTTGGACGTATCTCCAAATCCAACCGTTAGATTTCTAATTTCTTACATTCGTTAGAGAGCTCTTTTAGATACGAACCCAACAGTTCCAGTTTTAGGAGAATCCGACGGTCGGATCTCCTGCAATCTCCGCACGAAGTCAACGGTCGAAATTCACGAACTGCCGCAGCGCGGCGAGTTCTATTCAGGCCATTATATTATATATAATATATATTTCGTCGATTTCTATTTAAAACGAATTTTATAAATCATTTTAAATTTGTTTTCAAAACGATTTCAATTTCATAATCAATTTCAAATCAAAAATGAATATTCCACTATAAATTCGTTTTAAATCCATTTCAAATTAGTTTCAATTCAAATCAATTTCAATTCCATTTCAATTCGTTTTAAATTCATTATAAAATGATTTCAATTCTGTGTCAATTTAATTCGAATTTTAATTCAACTCTATCCAATTCGAATTTCTATTCAAATCAATTCAATTCAAATTTCTATTCAAATCTATTCAATTCGAATTTCTATTCAATTTGAATTTCTATTCAATTCTATTTAATTTCAATTTCAATTTCAATTCGAATTCAATTCATATTCAGTTTAATTCGAATTCATTTCTTTTCAGTTTCAATTCGAATTTCAATTCTTTTCAAAATATCAGATTTTGAAATCACTTTCGATATTCATTATAAAATGAATAAAATCGATATAAATATCGTTCACGTCAAAATGGCGTCAATCTAATCAACATGGCTTCATATATTTCTATTTTCAAATATCCTATTTCAAATATTTCCTTTTCAAATATTTCTATTCAAATATTTCTTTTTCAAATATTTCTATTCAAATATTTCTTTTTTTCAAATATTTCTATTCAAATATTTCTTTTTCAAATATTTCTATTCAAATATATTTTTTCCCAAATATTTCTATTCAAATATTTCTTTTTCAAATATTTCTATTTAAAACTGGAATGAAGCCCAATCAATTACCGTATAATGTTAATTATATGGATTTTCTACAACCCATGTATACAATAACAACGATGAATAATCAACCATCATCCAAAGTGCATTCTACACTGTATAAGCATCAAATATAAATATTTAATGCTCATAACAGTCTGTCAATCAATCGATCAACATATAACTAACTATTGGGATTAGTGTATGTCATATATCACCCCAATACCGGTGTGGGGTTTCAAACAATCAAACACAGATTTTATTTGTGCAGTTGGGCGATGTGTAAAATTTATCGTCCCAATCAATATCAGTCAAATGTGTGTATATAAACAAATCGTCCGATTTGTTTATTTTTATTTCCTTTCATATATATGTTAAAAATTCTATTTTTAACTATAAAATATTTTCCACTATAAAATATTTTATTGCATTTCACATTACATCACACAATCAACTACACATCAAAATCAAACAAACAAGCGTACAAGCCGTCCATGGTCTGTGGACGACGGGTGTCGGGTGCTACTAAACACCGTCTGCATCCTAGTATATATTTTTAACTAGAAAACAAAATTAAAGGTCATAAGTTCTCACAGATAGCTATCCGATCCCACGACTCTTCTTATGTAGGAATCTTCGCCGTTCTTGCCTCTTGTCAATTTTCACTGCCCGTACTCTCTACATATATAAAAATCAAATTTTTACTATGCTATTCAATATATAAAAATCGAATTTTTACTATGCTATTCAATATATAAAAATCAAATTTTTACTATGCTTTATGGATAAAAATCACATTTTTATACCGCTACTATATAGGTAAAAAACCTATTTTTACACCGCTATTCTCTCTATGAAGATTTCGTCTTTTCAAATATAAAGATTTCATTTTTCTTCTTCTACAATATAAAAGATTATATTTTTAACCTTTCTATTTATAAAAATTATGTTTTTATCCTTCACATCACATAAAAATTATATTTTTAATACTTTTACATGCTTTAAAAAAAATTATTTTCTTATGCCTATAAAAATCCTATTTTTAATATTGAAATTTAAAAACAACGCTATCGCTTACCTTAAAACAAAACTGATTTTTTTCTTAATCCATAAAATGTATATAAACTAAATAAATAAATAAAATTAAATAAAAGACACACCTTTTTTTCTTACAGCGAAGAGGAGTGTGAGGAGGCTGGAGGAGCATCGGAGGAAGGGGGGTCGCGCGAGGTGGGTGGTTGATGAGGGAAGGGCATCGGCTGGGGGGGTTTCGTGGTGCGCGTGTCGAGAAGGGGGCACGTCGCAGGAGAAGGGGAGTAAGAAGGAGGGACTGCGGAGGAGGGGGGTCTCGGGGTGGTTGGCGCCGCTAGGGGGGGCTACGATGGGGCGACGGCGGTTTTCCCTTCGCCGTCGATCCCTTTTTTTTCCGTTTGATTTGAAAATCAATTTGTAACGGGGGGGGGGGGGGGGGCTGAGGGGTTAAAGAGAGGGAAGAAGAATTATTTTAATTATTATTTTAATTTATTTTCTCTCTCCTAAGTTGACTTTTTATTTCGACCTCGAAACGTGGCCCACCGCCTGTCGTCCATAGCATTTCACCACCATTCCGAACACAATGGGATATGTATCGTAAGCTGATTCGATCGTTTCGATCAGTTTCCGTCAAAATCAACATATAACTCTATATATTGAATTTGAACGCGCATTTCAATTTACTGGGGTCACATACTAACTCGAAAAATTCCAGAAAATATTTTCTAGCTTCGTATTGACGATACGGTCCTAACAAAACTAATTTCATCGAATTCTGAGACCGTTTGAAAAATGGCCATTTTCCAGTCGATTAAAATCAATTAAAACTGGTCAAACGCGTTTTCCTTTGCCACGCTCACATATTGATTCGAAAAATTATGAAATTTGAAACCTAGCAATAACTTTACATCACGGATCCAACAAAAGTGGTTTCGTCGAAATCCGAGGTCGTTTGTAAAATTTCCATTTTTAAGGGCTTGAATTCCATAACGACTATTCAGAATTTTCAACTGGGCATATCTTTTTATCCGCGCTATGAAATTTTGATTTTTCGGATCCGTTGGAAAGATATTCACAATTAGATTCCATTATTTTTGGTTTCGCTAAAATCCGGTTTATTTTGCACCCGGTACATTCATTTGAAGCTTGAAATCGAATTATCGAACTACCACGCCATTTTCAATTCCTTTTATAAATATAAATAAATATTTATATTCTAACGACGATCTATAAAATATATACGTTCGAATTTCATTCAAAATAAATTTCTCATCAATATTATTTAAAATAATTCATTTTAAATAATCAAAATTCGCTAAAATTGCCAAAATAAAAAATTTAAACTGGCCCAGATTTCCGGGTTATTACAATCTCCCCCACTTAAAACTTTTTGTCCTCGAAAAGGAACGAAGCTGAAAGTTGTTTAACAATTCAACTCAACTTCCAGTATTTTCACTATGGCCTAAGTTCTTCAACTTTTCAGTTTCTAAGAAATTTTCAAATTTTTCAAAAATTTGGCTAACACCCTAAATTTTCGAAAAATTTCGCCATAACCTCCCATGCACCGGGAGCACGGGAAAATCCCGAAATTGCCATACAGGCCCTCTGATCTCAAAAAGAAAAAGAAAAAGCCAAGCGGCTAGCCAATCGGCTCATAAAATCATCATCACCCAAACAAAACAGTAAATTATGATAAACTTGTACCTATTTGTCGGGCAACAAATTTTATTCTCTGCTCTAGCCTCTTTGCTATGACCTGTTCAATGTAAGTACATGTATATGCAAGCAAATACGACTAATTTTCAATTAAATTCACTTTTTGGTTCAATTGGGCTATATGGTACAAATTTAATCGCTCCAACAATAATCAAGCAACACAACCATCAATCAATTAGTTGATTAGCTTTTCAAATTCCTAACTTTGATACATAGTCAAAAAATCAGATTTTTGATGCCAAATCACAACAATAAGCCCTATCTAGTTTCGATTCTCACACCAGTCAATTGGAAATATATAGAAATCTCACTTTCATAACTCGAAAATAAATACTAGTGATGGTACCCCGTCACCAGAATTATCCCCGGGCACTAGAGTGCGATTCTATAACTATCCAATACACTAAAACTTCGAACACACGTTTGCAAGACATATATGCAAAATCTTTATATATTGGATTGTCCAAATCAATATAAATGAATAATCAAATACGAATGATTGATTTAAATTTTAAAACAAAAATTGTTTTCATTTTAAAAATATACTCTTCACACTCGTTCTAGGATACTACTGATCCCATCTCTAACGAGTCATTCCCATTGGATGTTACTAATCCAATATCTGATGAATTCTTTCGTATGGTTCTAAGGTGCCTTGTTCTCTGAGCTTTGTAAACAAAAGCTCTGATACCACGATGAAATGACCCGAACTTCCCTGGTCTCCGAAGAGAAGAGAAAGAATGAATTGTTTTGAGAACACGATAAAATAGAACGCAGACGGGAGAACATTTCATTGTATATTACAACAATACCATCATAATACAAGAATATACAGAATATAAGTGAATATTACGCAGAAATATCAGAGATTTAAATTACATTTAAATACATCGCAGCGGAAAATAATACAATACACAACTAGAAAAGATATACGGATACAAAGCTTTCCGGATATCATTCCAGCTGTAAATCAGGATCCTGTGAATATAAATTTGCAAAACCAAAACTACTAGCTGCCCATGTCAAAATAAGGGCACCCAGAGTTTAGGTTAAAACAATAAACTCCAGGTCAGTCATGTGACTGGTGTGAGAACTAAAACAATTATTAATCTTTATTTTAAAGTTAGGAAATCAAGGGACCACGCCGTATAACACGGAACGGGTTTCCTCCCAAGAATACCAGTGCATATAACAACTGCGCAATGCTAAATAAAGAAAAATGAAGCTATTATAAGACCCAGGCCCCATCACATAATGCAATGCAAGCCGGAGGATAGGGTTTTTACCTTATAATAGCCAAGAATGCTTGATACGTTTAAAACAAATCATTTGATACTATTATAAGTGCATAGTGTATAAATCAACTTCAAATCATAAGTATCAATCATAGACGGCATAAGTGCCCCATCCCACTATGCCGTCATACTAGGCTCTACAATTAAAACCGCAAAGTCACGTATTTGAAAATTGGATTTCCATCTATGAAGCGAGGCCAGGGATCATCCTCTACTGATTCGAGACAATCTAGCCCATGTCTCAGTACCCAAACTCAGGTGGGCCCTTGGATCGTCAGGGTCGGTCCACCGATGTGGATTATTATGCCTGAACACTACGTTTCCCTGCCCTTTGGGGCGTAAATGAGCCAACGAATGGCTCCATCGGACCCGGATCGTCCGATCTAACCGAGGCGCCTCGCAACAGCAACAACCACACAGGTGAAAAGTATATAAACGTCAGGGCTGGTAGGTCACCGACACCACCCTAGCTAGAAGGAAACGCATGCCCTCCCTGAGGTCCTCTCCCGTTTCTGGTTCACAACCGGGGTGTGAGGCTCGCGAATTCACGTTACACAAAGCTATGCCACACAGGCGGTGCTTTGATCATCAACCACAAGACTTTGCTTTTCAACAGAAGCCTTGATCATTTGCCACTTAGGCATCCCACACAGGCAATTCACTCTATGCGTTTGATATCCATCAGTACATAACCCTTGAGCTCATACGTCTCAGAGAAGGGTGTTAAGCAAGAGAATAAATTCTCCACCACCAAACAGATATATATTTAATAGAAATCAATCACACAGACTAAAATCCAATGTTAGACACACAGTCCATTTACAAGTCCATTCTGGGTCTGAACGAAACCGGAGGCACCTAGTACCCCGCATATCCATCGATCTCCAATTACGTCTGGACGATCACCAACTGTTTCCATCTTCTTGGTTGTACAACCCAATCAAGATCATCAGTAATCACCCAAACGACGTGAAGACCTCCGGTCTTCAACCACCGTCTTCATCTTCGACACCACGTCGAATCAGTTATTCAGAATGGGATAAACCTGGTCTTTCTGAATAACTCGCGTATATAATCAACAAGTGTTACACAAACACGACATACGCCTCATTCCAATTCAGAATATTCGTTTATTCAAATATTCTTCTACTTTGGGAAAGGTTCCCATTTATTTTATCAAAGATAAATTCTTTAAATTTATTCTTTAATCTTCTTTGAATATCAATTCAAACTAGTCGGGATTAGCGAACCACACTGAAGTAATCACTTGTTTTATTTCCCAATCCCAACCTATTCATCCCATGAAGTAAAACTGGTAATACTTTATATTTAATACCACGGTGTTATCGGTAAATTCAATTACCATTTCACGCTCAAATATAATTAAAGATTTAACTATCGCTTGGAGCAAAACTGGTGATACTCCATTCTCGATCTTTTCAACCTAATTAGAGATTCATTAAAACTCCACTTAGTTTTAAACTTTAACTGGGTTAAAGAATCAGTGTCATTTTAAAACACGGTTCACGATAAACCCAAAATCACATTCGTTAATTATCAGGTTGAAGAACAAGTGTTATTTAAAACACTGTTCACGATAAACCCAAAAATCAATACCAATTCAATTCAAATTAAATATTACTTAATTGGTGCACTTCATTAAATCTAAATAAAAAGATTAATCTTTTCTCAATTGGGTTCAAGAACAGTGTTAATGAAGACACCATTCACGACAAACCCAAATCACATTTGATATTAAATACAAGGCTCTGAATAGAAAATATACCGGCTTATATTCAACATCAAATTCTATAGCCCACAAATATCGTATTGGGGATAACAATATAAATATCTTTCAAATTTCTATAACAATATATGTATAATCACGAAATCCAACATTGAAATATTCCAAAGACAATTTCGATTCAAATCCATTCCAATTCAATTATAAAAAAAGTCTGGTTACTTTTAAAACCCCTTTCAAATTCAATTTATTTATTTTAAAAATAAATAAATTATTATTCTAGATCAAAACTAGTTCATTTCGATAAAAATCTATTTTTATCTTTCCAAATATGGAGTTCTTCATCCCAATTCTTCACAAATCATTTCTTATGATTTTACACAAATTATTTATATTTTTAATAATTTTATCAAGGCCCATACAGTCGATTTCCATCAACGGCCATCGAACTGCACTTACAGCGACCTTTTCTAAATTTGATTTGGACGTATCTCCAAATCCAGCCATTAGATTTCTAATTTCTTACATTCGTTAGAGAGCACTTTTCGATGCGAACCCAACGGTTCCGGTTTTAGGAGAATCCGACGGTCGGATCTCCCGCAATGTCCGCACGAAGTCAATGGTCGAAATTCACGAACTGCCGCAGCGCGGCGTGTTCTATTCAGGCTATTATATTATATATATATATAATATTTATTTCGTCGATTTCTATTTAAAACGAATTTTATAAATCATTTTAAATTCGTTTTCAAAACTATTTCAACTTCATATTCAATTTCAAATCAAAAATGAATATTCCACTATAAATTCGTTTTAAATCCATTTCAAATCAATTTCAATTCAAATCGATTTCAATTCCATTTCAATTCGTTTTAAATTCAATTTAAAATGATTTCTATTCTGTTTCAATTTAATTCGAATTTCAATTCAATTCTATCCAATTTGAATTTCTATTCAAATCTATTCAATTCAAATTTCTATTCAAATCTATTCAATTCGAATTTCTATTCAAATCTATTCAATTCGAATTTCTATTCAATTCTATTTAATTTCAATTTCAATTTCAATTCGAATTCAATTCATATTCAGTTTAATTCGAATTCATTTCTTTTCAGTTTCAATTCGAATTTCAATTCTTTTCAAAATATCAGATTTTGAAATCACTTTAGATATTCATTATAAAATGAATAAAATTGATATAAATATCGTTCACGTCAAAATGGCGTCAATCTAATCAACATGGCTTCATATATTCTATTCTCAAATATTCTATTTCAAATATTTCCTTTTCAAATATTTCTATTCAAATATTTCTTTTTCAAATATTTCTATTCAAATATTTCTTTTTTTCAAATATTTCTATTCAAATATTTCTTTTTCAAATATTTCTATTCAAATATTTTTTTTCCAAATATTTCTATTCAAATATTTCTTTTTCAAATATTTCTATTCAAAACTGGAATGAAGCCCAATCAATTACCATATAATGTTAATTATATGGATTTTCTACAACCCATGTATACAATAACAACGATGAATAATCAACCATCATCCAAAGTGCATTCTACACTGTATAAGCATCAAATATAAATATTTAACGCTCATAACAGTCTGTCAATCAATCGATCGACATATAACTAACTATTGGGATTAGTGTATGTCATATATCACCCCAATACCCGTGTGGGGTTTCAAACAATCAAACACAGATTTTATTTGTGTAGTTGGGCGATGTGTAAAATTTATCGTCCCAATCAATATCAGTCAAATGTGTGTATATAAACAAATCGTCCAATTTGTTTATTTTTATTTCCTTTCATATATACGTTAAAAATTCTATTTTTAACTATAAAATATTTTCCACTATAAAATATTTTATTGCATTTCACATCACATCACACAATCAACTACACATCAAAATCAAACAAACAAGCATACAAGCCGTCCATGGTCTGTGGACGACGGGTGTCGGGTGCTACTAAACACCGTCTGCATCCTAGTATAAATTTTTAACTAGAAAACAAAATTAAAGGTGAGAAGTTCTCACAGATAGCTATCCGATCCCATGACTCTTCTTATGTAGGAATCTTCACCGTTCTTGCCTCTTGTCAATTTTCACTGCCCGTACTCTCTACATATATAAAAATCAAATTTTTACTATGCTATTCAACATATAAAAATCGAATTTTTACTATGCTATTCAATATATAAAAATCAAATTTTTACTATGCTTTATGCATAAAAATCACATTTTTATACTGATACTATATAGGTAAAAATACTATTTTTACACCGCTATTCTCTCTATGAAGATTTCGTCTTTTCAAATATAAAGATTTCATTTTTCTTCTTCTACAATATAAAAGATTATATTTTTAACCTTTCTATATTATAAAAATTATGTTTTTATCCTTCACATCACATAAAAATTATATTTTTAATACTTCTACATGCTTAAAAAAAATTATTTTCTTATGCCTATAAAAATCCTATTTTTAATATTGAAATTTAAAAACAACGCTATCGCTTACCTTAAAACAAAACTGATTTTTTTCTTAATTCCTAAAATGTATTTAAACTAAATAATTAAATTAAATTAAATAAAAGGCTCACCTTTTTTTCTTACAGCGAAGGGGAGTGTGAGGAGGCTGGAGGAGCATCGGAGGAAGGGGGTCGCGTGAGGTGGGTGGTTGCTGAGGGAAGGGCGTCGGCTAGGGTGGATTTCGTGGTGCGCGTGTCGAGAAGGGGGGCACGTCGTAGGAGAAGGGGAGGAAGAAGGAGGGACTGCGGAGGAGGGGGTCTCGGGGTGGTCGGCGCCGCTGGGGGGGCTGCGATGGGGCGGCGGCGGTTTTCCCTCCGCCGTCGATCCCTTTTTTTAATATTTCATTTGATTTGAAAATCAATTTGTAACGGGGGGGGGGGGGGGGGGGCTGAGGGGTTAAAGAGAGGGAAGAAGAATTATTTTAATTATTATTTTTATTTATTTTCTCTCCCCTAAGTTGACTTTTTATTTCGACCTCGAAACGAGGCCCACCGCCTGTCGTCCAGAGCGTTTCACCCCCATTCCGAACACAATGGGATATGTATCGAAAGCTGATTTGATCGTTTCGATCAGTTTCCATCAAAATCAACATATAACTCTATATATTGAATTTGAACGCGCATTTCAATTTACTGGGGTAACATACTAACTCGAAAAATTCCAGTAAAATATTTTTTAGCTTCTTATTGACGATACGGTCTTAACAAAACTAATTTCATCGAATTCTGAGGTCGTTTGAAAAATGGCCATTTTCTAGTCGATTAAAATCAACTAAAACTGGTCAAACGCGTTTTCCTTTGCCACGCTCACATATTGATTCGAAAAATTATGAAATTTGAAACCTAGCAATAACTTTACATCACGGATCCAACAAAAGTGGTTTCGTCGAAATCCGAGGTCGTTTGCAAAATTTCCATTTTAAGGGCCTAAATTCCATAGCGACTATTTAGAATTTTCAACTGGGCATATCATTTTATCCCCGCTATGAAATTTTGATTTTTCGGATCCGTTGGAAAGATATTCACAATTAGATTCCATTATTTTTGGTTTCACTAAAATCCGGTTTATTTTGCACCCGGTACATTCATTTGAAGTTTGAAATCGAGTTATCGAACTACCGCGCCATTTTCAATTCCTTTTATAAATATAAATAAATATTTATATTCTAACGACGATCTATAAAATATATACGTTCGAATTTCATTCAAAATAAATTTCTCGTCGATATCATTTAAAATAATTCATTTTAAATAATCAAAATTCGCTAAATTTGCCAAAATAAAATTTTTAACTGGCCCAGATTTCCAGGTTATTACAAATTTTTAACGTGTATTTAAAAAGAAATAAAAATAAACAAATCGGACGATTTGTTTATATACACACATTTGACTGATATTGGTTGGGACGATAAATTTTACACATCGCCTAACTGCACAAATAAAATCTGTGTTTGATTGTTTGAAAACCCCACACGGGTATTGGGGCAATATATGACATACACTAATCCCAATAATTAGTTGTATGTCAATCGATTGATTGACAGACTGTTATGAGCGTCAAATATTTATATTTGGTGCCTATACAGTGTAGAATGCACTTTGGATGATGGTTGATTATTTGTCATTATTGATATGTACATGCATTGTATGGAAATCCATAGAAATAAAATCTATGGTAATTGATTGGGCCTCATTCCAGTTTTGAAATAGAATATTTGAAGAGAATATTTGAATAGAATATTTGAAGAGAATATTTGAATAGAAATAATTGAGTAGAAATATTTGAAAAAGAAATATTTGAAAATAGAAATATATGAAGCCGTGTTGATTAGATTGACGCCATTTTGACGCAAACAATATTTATATAGATTATATTCGTTTTTATAATGAATATTGAAAAGTGATTTCAAAATCGAATATTTTGAAATGAAAATGAATTAAATTGAAATTGAATGGAAATGAATTCGAATTGAAATTGAATAGAAATGTATTCGAATTGAAACTGGGTAGAAATGAATTCGAATTAAAATTGAATTGAATTGAAAACAAATTGAAATTGAATTAAAAATCGATTTGAATTGAAATCAATTTGAAATGAATTTAAAATGAATTTATAAGGAAAAATTCAATTTTGATTTGAATTTGAAATAAATTTGAAATGAAGTTGAAATCGTTTCGAAAACGAATTTAAAACGATTTATAAAATACGTTTTAAAAGGAAATTGACGAAGTATATATTACATATATAATATAATGGCCTGAATAGAACGCGCCGTGCTGCAGTAGTTCGTGAATTTCGACCATTGACTTCGAATGGATATTGCGGGAGATCCGTCCGTCAGATTCTCCTAAAACCAGAACCGTTGGGTTCGTACCGAAAATAGCTTTCTAACGAATATTAGAAATTTGAAATCTAACGGTTGGATTTGGAATTATGTCCAAATCAAATTTGGAAAAGGTCGCTGTAAGTGTAGTTCGGATGGCCGTTGATGGAAATCGACTGTACTGGCCTTGATAAAATTATAAAAAATAGTAATAATTTGTGTAAAATCATAAGAAATGATTTGGGAAGAACTGGGATGAAAAACTCCATATTTGAAAAGATAAAGATAGATTTTTATCGAAATGAACTAGTTTTGAACTAGAATTATAGTTCTATTTATTTTTAAATAAATAAATTGAATTTGAAAAGGGTTTTTAAAGTAACCAGAATTTCCAATAATTCAATTGGAATGGATTTGAATCGAAATTGTCTTTGGAATATTTCGATGTTGGATTTCGTGATGATACAGGTATTATTATGGGAATTTGAAAGATATATTTATATCGTTATTTCCAATACGATATTTGTTGGTTGTAGAATTTGATATTGAATATAAGCCGATATATTTTCTATTCAGAGCCTTGTATTTAATATCAAATGTGATTTGGGTTTGTCGTGAATGGTGTCTTCATTAACACTGTTCTTAAGCCCAGTTGAAAAAGATTAAATCTTTTTATTTAGATTTAATGAAGTGTACCAATTAAATAATATTTAATTGGAATTGAATTGGTGTTGATTTTCGAGTTTATTGTGAACAGTGTTTTAAATAACACTTGTTCTTTAACCCGATAATTAATGGAATGTGATTTTGGGTTTATCGTGAACCATGTTTTAAATGACACTGATTCTTTAACCCAGTTAAAGATTTAAACTAAATGGAGTTTTAATGAATCTTTAATTGGATTGAAAAGATCGAGAATGGAGTATCACCAGTTTTACTCCACGCGATAGTCAAATCCTTAATTAGATTTGAACGTGAAATGGTAACTGAATTTAATGATAACCTCGTGGTGTTAGATATGAAGTATTACCAGTTTTAATTCATTTGATGAATAGGTTAGGATTGGGAAATAAATGACTACTTCTGTGTGGTTCGCTAATCACGTCTAGTTTGAATTGATATTCAAAGAAGATTAAAGAATAAATTTAGAAGAATTTATCTTTAATAAAAGTAATGGGAACCTTTCCCAAAATACAAGAATATTTGAATAAAAGAATATTCTGAATTGGAAATGAGGCGTATGTCGCGTTTGTGTAACACTTGTTTATTATACACACGAGTTATTCAGAAAGACCGGGTTCATCCCTTTCTGAATAACTAATTCGACGTGGTGTCGAAGATGAAGACGGTGGTTGAAGACCGGAGGTCTTCACGTCGTTTGGGTGATTACTGATGATCTTGATTGGGCCGTACACCCAAGAGGAGGGAATCAGTTAGTGGTCGTCCAGACGTACTTGGAGATCGATGGATATGCATGGTACAAGGTGCCTCTGGTTTCATTCAGACCCAGAATGGACTTGTAAATGGACTGTTTGGCGGTGGAGAATTTATTCTCTTGCTTAACACCCTTCTCTGATACGTATGAGCTCAAAGGTTATATATTGATGGATATCAAACGCATGGAGTGAATTGCCTGTGTGGCATGCCTAAGTGGTAATATGATCAAGGCTTTTGTTGAAAAGCAGAGTCTTGTGGTTGATGATCAAAGCACGGCCTGTGTGGCATAGCTTTGTGTAGCTTTGATTCACGAGCCTCACACCCCGGTAGTGAACCAGAAACGGGAGAAGGACCTCAGCGAGGGCATGCATTTCCTTCTAGCTAGAAGTGGCGTCAGTGGTTTTACACGCCCTGACGAGTTTGAATTATGTGGTTATTGCTGTTGCGAGGCGCCTCGGATATATCGGTCGATCCGGGACCGATGGAGTCATTGGACTCATTGACACCCCATGGGGTGGGGAAACGCATTGTTCAGGCATTTTAATCCACATCGGTGGACTGGCCCTAACGATCCAAAGGCTTGACTGAGTACTTGCCTGAGGGGCGGGCTAGAGCGTCTCGAATTCAGTGGAGGACGATCCCTTGCCTCGGTTCATAGATGGAAATCCATATTCCAAATACGTGACTTTGCGATTTTGATTGTAGAGCCTAGTATTGGCGACATGATATATGGTACCCATGCCGCCTATGATTGATACTTATGATTTGAAATTGTTTTGACACTATACACTTATAATAGTATCAAATTATTTGTTTTTAAAACGTATCAAGCATTCTTTGGCTGTTATAAGGTAAAACCCTATCCACTGGCTTGCGTTGTATTGTGTGATGGGAGCTGGGTCTTATAACAGCTTCATTTATCTTTACTTAGCATTGCGTTGTTTGTTTTATGCACTTGTATTCTTGGGAGGAAACCCATTCCGTGTTATACGACGTGGTCCCTTGATTTACCAAACTTTAAAAATAAAGATTAGTAACTGTTTTAGTTCTCACACCGGTCCCATGACTGACCTAGAGTTTATTGTTTTAACCTAAACTCTGGGTGCCCTTATTTTGACACGGGCGGCTAGTAGTTTTGGTTTTGCAGATTCATATTCACAGGAACCTGGTTTATAGCTGGAATGATATCCGGAAAGCTATGTATCCGTATATCTCTTCTAGTTGTGTATTGTATTATTTTCCGCTGCTATGTAATTTATTGTAATCTCTGATATTTTTCTGTTGTGTAATATTTATTTATACTCTGTATATTCTTGTATTCTGATGGAATTGTTGTAATAAACAATGAAATGTTCTTCTGTCTGCGTTCTTTTGTGGCTTGTTCTCGACTCAATCCGGGCTTTCCTTACCGGGGAGGTTCGGGTCGTTTCATATAAAATAACTCATTAGATGGAATTTTAAACTGAAATGGTATTTTTATTTAAATCAAGATTTGCTTTAATAAAACGAGTCCAGATTTCTACAGAGGAGTAATATTCACATTCAAAAGTGAATAAGGGTTTAAAAGAGAACGTTTTGCAAATTGGAATGGTGATAAAAGAAAATTGGTAAATGTTGGAAGTGATAAATTCAAAAGTGAATTTAGAAATTGAGTTGACCTAAAACGGTAAATTTATTCCAAAGTTCGTAACATTAATCGAATATAGATCATTTGAATTAGAGTTATAAATTGAAATTCGATTATATCGAATTAAGTAAAATATTATTTACTTTCCGTTTTTAATCAAGATTTGTTTATTTATTTAATTAGTTAAATATCATTATTTATTCAAGATAAAGTATCAAGTTATATTTTAAATTGGAACTTTTTGGAAATGGTTTCCAAATAAAATCAAAGTTCTTTCTAAGCATAGAAAAATGAAATCTGTTGGTAAGAAATTAAGAAATAAAGTTAAGGAAATTAGAAACTGACTAGAAATTAGTTAAATTAAATGGTTTCACGAGTATCGATCTGATGTTGGTATCAGCCTTCTGGGTTGATACTTTGGGAGTTGTTTTCTTACTAGTTAACGGTTAGGGACTAATGGATGTGGAAGGTTAGCGATGCGTGAATAGAAATGGAAATGTTTTCCAATTTCAAATAATGTATACTTTATAAATATAGAAAATAAATAGTTAATTTAAATGGAAATGTTTTTCCAAGAATCAAGAGAAGCTAAACGAGTTGGAGAAATATTTGGGTAAAGAATTGAAAGGGAATTGGAAAATGAATAATTTATTGATAAATTTAATTAAAGGGGCTGAGTGTTGGTTGATGATTGATCGGCAAAATTTCCATCTGGAAAAGTGAACATTGTTTGTATGGATATTTTTCCTTCAATAGTTAAATCACCGGCTATCAGAGTTTTTAACCATTTTTCCGTTGTCAATACGGAGAGACTGGGTTCAAATTTATTATCTAAAAACCACTCCGTATGGGCATTAGCGTTGCGAATCAAATATGATGAAAATAAATGAAGATGTAGTGTATGCAAGGGCTGTTCTGACAATCCTAGGTAGAAATTGTCTAAGATGGATTTACAGAATAGTGCCTTCGGTTGTCCAATCCTAGGACAACTTGTATGGATGGATGTCTAATAGAGTATACCTAATAGATCGCGCAAGTTGATCTCTTCAAAAGTATTTATTTTGGTAGCGGAGTGTTCGAAGATGGATATTCTATCGATTAGAAACCCATCGTGAAGTGTAATAAACCGCAAGCGCACGACGTACACTTGTAGTACGTTAACGAGTACGAGTCGATTCATGGAGAAAGAAATAATTTTAATTATATTCAATCAAATTAAACCAAATTCGAGTGATGATTTAACTACAACTAAACTAGTAAACTAAAATTAATAAAAACTATGAGATAAATGACAACTTAGGAATAAATCTTGTGACGACCCCAAACCCCCGTTCCACGGTAGCCAAGGTAATCTTTGGAATATAACACATAAACAAATAATAGCAGAACATAAATATATAATTACACTAGATAATGTACATCAAAATACACTGGAAAAATATAACCATTAGAGTTACACAGTATAACAGGATCATACTTAGTACAAAACACAGTTTCAGCTTTATATAAAATGTCTATAGAGGAATCAAACATAATATACATAACAGGAGCTGAACAGCATAAAAGAAGTGATAAAATCCATCTTCAACTCCATAGCTATCCAGAAAGAGCCTGCTAAAACCTAAATACAAGGTTGCCCATGTAGAAAATAGGGCACCCGAGTTTGCAAGTGAAACAAACTACGAGTCAGTCATGGGACTGGTATGAGAAATCTACTTAACTTATTTTACAATAAGGCCAATCACAGGACCACGCCGCTAACATGGAACAGGTTTACTCCATTGGACTGCCAGTGCTTAAAACAAGTAAACCATTTAAATATCGCAATGCTTTTCACAAAAATGAAGCCATTATAAGACTCGGGTCCCATCACACAATGCAACGCAAACCG
Source organism: Allium sativum (assembly GCA_030737875.1). Classification (NCBI taxonomy): domain Eukaryota; kingdom Viridiplantae; phylum Streptophyta; class Magnoliopsida; order Asparagales; family Amaryllidaceae; genus Allium; species Allium sativum. The sequence continues at coordinate 694,127,584 of CM060921.1, forward strand.
AAGGATAGAGTTTTATCTTATAATGGCCAAATTATGCTTGATATGTATAAATCATAAGCATTTGATATTATTACTAGTGCTTATATATTTCATAAACAATTTCAATCATAAGTAGCAATCATATACGACATAAGTGCCCCATACCACTATATCGCCATATATAGGTTTACAACCAAAACCGCACGATGTCGTATTTGGAAATTGAATTTCCGTCATGAACCAAGGCCAGGGATCGTCCTTTCCGCTTCGAGACTCTCTAACCCAAGCCTCAGGGTCAGAGTGCATCGACACTTGGATCGTCAGGGCCGGTCCACACAAAGTGGATTAAAATGCCTGAACACTGCGTTTACCTGCCCTATGGGGCGTAAAACTGGCCGGTATATCTACCAAGCCATCCATCGGCTCCGAAGAGACCGGTATAACCGAGGCGCCTCGTATTCCAACATCCACATAATTCAAACTTGTCAGGGCTTGTAAACCACAGACACCACTTCTAGCTAGAAGGCAACGCGTGTCCTCCCTAATGTCCTCTCTCGTTTCTGGTTCATACCGAGGTGTGAGGCTCGCGAATTAACGCTACACACAAAGCTATCTATATTAAAGCCGGGCTTTGATCATCAACCACAAGGCTCTTCTTTTCAACAAAAGCCATGATCACTGCATCTCAGCATGCCACGTTATCAAGCTACAACACTAGACACACAACCATTTACAAGTCCATTCTGGGTCTAAACCAAACTGGAGGCACATTATTCCTCGTCCCATATGTCCAATACAGGAGAGAGGTGTAACACCCCACTCCCGCTATGGTCACTCACTAAGGGAATGCCATAGCATCGGTGGAGTATTTTAGTGAATATAGAACAGAAAAATTACAACAAGACAGATATAAATAGTACTTGAAATTTAAAACATCATCTCATAACAGCGGAAGTAAAACATGTCTGGTTACATCATAAAACCACAATAAAAGTCAAGTACAATATCCATCAAAATAAAGAAGTACATAATCCCACTCTCATACAATAGCCATGACAAAAGAAAAGATAACTGGGTAACTGGAGCTTTACATCTATCCAAGCTCCTAAAGACTGGAATAGCAATCCGATCAAGCTCCACTACTGCTAGGATCCACCGTAGGACCTGAGGGTTGGGAAAAAGATAAAAACAACGGGGTCAGACATAAGTCTGAGCGAGTCCTATAACTTTAACAATACAATCGTTAAAGTAACCAGAGAAGACATAAACTGATATACGGTAACTAATGGGGATGAATGGCTACACTAAGCAGTCAACTAAACTAAGATAAAAGATAAAGACGCATCTACCCTTCCAAAGGTAAATTACTAAACTGCACCACACCAGTCATTCCTAACTTAAAGGTTGATCCCACCCATGGACTTATAAAATTAACTTAATAGTTCTCGCGTACCCCTAGGTGACTAAGTAGACGCCACGGGGCCCTACAATCCACTAGGTGTACACACTACCCCCCATTCGATCGGCTCCCTAACGTAGATACCCGTGTTGGCCCCACCGTGGGGTGTATCATTCCCCAAAGTGGCAACCTGATAATATCAACGGTGCACGGCTTTATACCTACACGATGCAACAACGACTTATCAACCAGCCCAGGTCCACACACGCATATGAAACCCGTTGGTCCTGCGTTGCCACCGCTAACCCGTTTTGGCCTCTTATAGTCAAGCCCAATATGCGTGTCCTGTCACTCGACTAGAGTCGAGCCCACTAAGATACGTTTGGGATATTGGTTGAAATGGGCCCCCACAAGCTACCACCTAAGCTTATTATTTTTATCTAGTGCATCCCACTTAACCCCTTTTTTTTATAATCATGCCCACTTACATGTTAAGATTTGGTTAAGTCATCTAATCATATTTCAATTGCCACTTAAGGCACCCACTAGATTTCCACATGCCACCCAAAGCACTTACTTAACCCTTTACCCATGTTTAATTACATGTTCCACTTTGGTTAAGTATTCTAATCGTATTTTCTATTGCCACCCAAGGCAACCCATTAGTTTCCTCATGCCACCCAAGGCACCCACTTAACCCCTCATGTCCATCTACATGCTAATATGGTTAAGTGTTTCTTAATTAATTAAGACCGTGATCCTCATAAAGACCTCTCACATTAGACTATCTTTTATGACCGCTGGTTAAGCCGGTTGGGTCCGGGCAGCCTTATGTCATAACCGAGTCTAACCTCGTGTCTTTACATTAATCACGTATTTAGTTTGTGCCTAAGACCTCTCACATTGGGCTAACATTTGTAGCAACTGGTTAAACCGGTAGGGTCCGGGCAGTTTTACGCTACAACTGAGTCCAACCTCGTGTCTTAGTCGATTAATTACACCTAATTAATCACCCTCATAATTTATATTAATTATCCCTAATTAATTAATCATGTTTTCAAGAATATGGGTAGACCTAACTCAATAGGTAAATTCCCAACTCCATAGTTTGGGTAGACCTAACTCAATAGGTAAATTCCCAACTCCATAATATGGGTAGACCTAACTTATAGGTAAATTCCCAATTATGTCCATTTAATTTATGTTATGCTTAAGCATATCCATTTCACATCACTTTATTAACATGCATATTAACCCCATCGTTCCCCACGTAATTCGTCTCATAACATGGCATAATAAAGGGAAGATTCATCACAAATGTCATGGGTTTAACCAACATAGCATATAACTTTATCATGGGTTCAAAAGGTGTCAACTTGCATATATGAACATACATTAAACCCAACTTAGCATATAACCCAAACTTGCATTATGCATGTCATAAAAAGAGACAAACTTGCATATGAACTTGCACATAAACTTGCATATGAACTTGCACATAAACTTGCATATGAACTTGCACATAAACTTGCATATGAACTTGCACATAAACTTGCATATAAACTTGCACAACATGTCATACATAGAGGCAAACTCGCATATGTTATGCATATCATAAAAAGAGACAAACTTGCATATGAACTTGCATCATAATAGGGTAAACATGCATATGTATGCATAGCATACAAAGGTGTCATCTTGCATATGTATGCATCTTATTTAGAAAAAGGGTAAACTTGCATGTCATAATGTATGCATAAAACCAAACACTTAGCATGCATAAAATCAAATACTTAGCATGCATAAAACCAAACACTTAGCATGCATAAAATCAAATACTTAGCATGCATAAAATCAAATACTTAGCATGCATAAAATCAAATACTTAGCATGCATAAAATCAAATACTTAGCATGCATAAAACCCATCACTTAACTTGCATAAACCCACATACTTAACTTGCATAAACATAGGGTTAACATTAAACATAGATTAGCAAACTAACATCATATCATATGACTTAAAACCCACAAATCCGCATACAAAACCGCATGATCTCATCATATCTCATCTACTTAATTTAGCAATTGGTTATTAAAGTGATAGAAACTCACCAAAACCAAGATTAGCAAACTTATGAAGTAGAACTAGTTGCAATATTTGAAGAAGATGATGATTAGAGGTTGATTAGCTTGCAACTTTCTTCATAAACTAGTGGAGGCTCCTCCTAAGTTTGATTTTGGCGGCATGATGGCATCAATTCTATTTTTAGTATGGATTAGGCTTGCATTAGGGTGTATTTATAGGGTTAGGGTGTAGTTTAGGCCCTTAGATTAACCCTAGAAGCCATCAGGTCCGTCCAGCACATCAAAAATCGTCACAAGCCACCAAAACACAGCCCAACAGCCAAAACAGTGCACCCAGGCCAAACTGGCTCGACATGGGCGCACTTCCCAAGTGCGCCAGTGTATTTTTGTGCTGGAGCACTTCACAGGTGCGCCAGTGCATTTCTGGCCTGTTTCCGGTTTTTCTGCCTAACTTGGTTCGTCCATATCTCCTTCATACGGACTCCGATTTTCGAAAACTCGGACTCTATTTCGTGTATTTTTCCGAGACAAACGCAATGGCGCAACCCGTTTCCCATAATTCAGATTTTAAAATTTAATTCTGCCTTGATTTATGTTATAACAAGTTATTCAAAATACGGGTTGTTACATTCTCCCCTCCTTAAAGGATTTCGTCCCCGAAATCTCTAAGTCAAGAAGAACGTATCCTACCAACCAAACAACCATCTACTAAACCACCAACCACAAGCAACCATTATCCTTAGAAACTTCTAATGATGTATGAACATATGCAGAAAGTGTGTGTATATGTCCGTATACTAATGCAAAATCAGGTGGTCTACTGATTCAGTCGACCTCCTTAATGCAAACCATGATAGTGCCATGCATCCAATATGTATGCGAAACCCTATTGACACATACAATTTCTATATGCGTGCACAACCATACACAAAAATGCATCATCCACATGATAACACAGCCATGATACATCCATCAATCTAACTACCACATCCATTTATGCGATATGCAACATGAAGTGACTGAGCCGATCTAGTGCCTAATGTGTGTGTATATGCATCCACGAGCAACCAATAGCAAACAATTGCATCCACATGCATCCATCAACCATAACATGTTTCAAACACATGTTTCAACCATAGGCTTTACCCTATCTAAAGGTCATAGGTACTAGCGAGAGGATATACTAAAGATAAGATAAGTACTAGACAAGCGATAGAGGAGAAAGTAAAGACATACCCTCAAAAAGAAATGGGTACAATGAACGCATCTTCGCTTCCGTCTCCCAAGTTGCGTCGCTCTCATCTTCTCCCCATTGCACTTTGACTAGTTGAACCTCTCTGTTTCTCAACTTCCTAGTCTCTGACCCAAGGATGCGAGTAGGAGCTCGTCGAATCGTTGCATCACGCTCTACCTCCACTTCTCTAAGCAAGCTCGGCTCTACCACCTCTGCGGTCTCATGTAGGCACTTCCTCAAATGTGACACATGGAATATATCATGTACACCACTAAGCCTGTCGGGCAACTCCACTCTATATGCCGTTTGTCCAATCCTTTCCTTAATAGGAAACGACCCAACAACCCTTGGTGCTAACTTTCCAACAGATCCAAAGCGAACCACATTCCGTAATGGAGATACCTTGATAAAACCATGTCCCCAACATCAAACTTAAGCTCTGCTTTCCTCTTGTCCGCATAAGATTTCTGTCTGTTTATCTTGCGCCGCTTTCATCCTTCTTCGAATCAAATCAATCTCTTCCCGAAGTCTCTCTAACCATATCGGCCCAACCAAGATCTTATCCGTAGATTCCCACCAACATGTAGGTGATCGACAAGGCCTTCCATAAAGAGCTTCGAAAGGAGCCATGCCAATACTAGACTGAAAGCTGTTATTATATGCGAACTTCACCAATGGAAGATGCTCTTCCTATGTACCTCCAAAATCCAAGATACATAGCCTCAAAAGGTCTTCTAAAATATGATTCACCCTCTCGGTCTGACCGTCCGTCTGAGGATGATATGCGGTACTCTAACATAACTGAGTCCCTACCGCCTCTTGCAAACTCTTCCAAAACTCGCTAGTGAAGATAGGATCTCGATCGCTCACTATACTGGAAGGTACACCATGTAATCTATCAATCTCTCGAATGTAAACTGAAGCTAGCTATGCAGCAGTCCTCTTACTCTTCACGGGTATAAAATGGGTACTCTTAGTAAGTCTGTCTACCACACCCCAAATTCCCGTATTACCCTCCCTCGATCTCGGTAATCCATCGACAAAACCCATCGAGACACTATCCCACTTCCATAGCGGAACTTCCAATGGGTGAAGCAACCCACCGGGTTTCTTCTGCTCCGCTTTCATTTGCTAGCACACCAAGCATCTAGCGACATACTCGGCCACATCTTTTTTTCATCCCAGCCCAAAAGAAAACTCGCTTCATGTCTTGGTACATCTTGTCCCTATCGGGATGAATGGTCATCTTTGACTGATGTGCATCATCAAGTATAGCCTTCCTCGAACCCCTGTCTTGCGGTACACAAAGTCTACCGTCTTTACGCAACCACCCCTTACCATCTAGGGTGTACCTACTCAAATGGCTGGACGACTCCCCCTCCTCATGAGCTTCTTTACCAACTCAACCAATTGTGGGTCGTCCCGCTGTGCTCCGCCAATACGCCCCAAAAGAGTAGGCCTAACCTCCAAGGAGGCTAGCAAACCGGGTACAAAGTCAGCGGAAGGTCTAAAGTCAAACATAGAAATAAACTCTAAGCTCCGTCGTTCAACGAACAATGAACTCAAGGACAACCTTTTTCTACTTAAGGCGTCCGCTACCATGTTTCCCTTGCCATGGGTATACGCTATCTCAAACTCATAGAATGCTAAGAATCCCATCCAAAATCATCACAACTGTCCATCTCTCACGCATACCACCCTAGTCGAACTCGACATCCCCCAAATGCAAGCCCCAAAGGCCTAAACCAATATCAGACAAACACCCAAGGGATATCTCCTTCGAGTTCAGGCGACCTACGTGAGATGATACTAGTAAAAATGGCTAAACAATTAAGCCTTTGACCAACTTTGGATGTCCTCGCCAGTCTCGCTCCAAAACCACCGTTTTTCCCATAACTGGCTTTGCTCACCCTATTGAGCACATACGAAAACTTATTTCGCTCCTAGAAAAGACCAAGATGTCATCCACAAAGACCATCACGAACTTATTTAGGTACTCCCTGAACACCCTTCTCATCAAATCAACAAAGTATGCGGGGGCGTTCGTCAAATCAAATGGCATCACCAGCCACTCATAAAAACCATCCGGAGTCCTAAAGGCAATCTTCTCTATACTATCCTCAGCCACTCTCAACTGACGAAACCCCGTGGCTGAGTCCAACTTGCGAAAATACTGAGGCGCCAACCAACTGATCAAAGAGATTATCAATCCTCGGCAATGGGTGTCTATTCTTCTTTGTGAGTTTATTTAGTTCTCTTTAGCCTACACAAAGTCTGAGGGACCCATCCGCCTTCATAGCAAAAACTACTGGAGCACCCCACTCCGATATACTTCGCCTTCTAAACCCCTTCTCAAGTAAATCGCCTACTTGCTTATGGAGTTCCCTCCTCTCGCGAGGAGCCATGTGGCGCACTGGTAAAGATACAGGTTTAGCATTGTCTACCAGATATATTCGGAAGTCAATCTCCCGCTCCGGAGGTAAGCCCTTCACCTCCTCAAACACATCCGAGTATTCCCGGACCACTCTAATAGATCGCAAACTCTCGACCGACGTGTCAAGCGATTCTAGATAACTTAGCATAACAGATTCCATGGGATTACAAGAGATCTCGAGAGTGTTACCCAAGCGGGTCATAAGCCTAACAACTCTCCCTTCAAAATCAAGAACGGCACCCCTACTGGATAACCAGTCCATGCCCAAACTAACCCATAGCCCGTGAAGCCCAAAAAGCATCACATCTAAACTCAACGCTAAGTATAGCAACTTTCAAACCCAAACACATCATGGAGCCCCTATTGGGTTTGAAACAACTAAGGGATCATCTACTAACTGGTGTCTAAGTGCAGTGACTCAACTAACAAGGATGAGATAAACGAACTCGATGCGTCAGAATCAAATAAAGTTTGAATCGGATAATACAGAAATCCAAATTCCAACCTAGACGGTCCTATCCCCATCTGGTACACTAGCCGCGAGGGAATACAACTACCCTCCAGGAGATTCCATACCTTGCCCATGCCCCTTTGGACAATCCTAATACGGTGTCCCATTCCTCCAAAAGGATAACTACTCGCCTTCTTCTTCCCATTCTCCACTCGTAACCTCCCACCAATGAGGTTTCATCCTTCATTAACCAAACAACTATTTGAGCCTTCCTCCCATCGTCTATCCAATAGATACCTACCAGTCCTCCTCCTTCTTGAACCAACTTCTAATCCGACTAATGTCTAAGTCCCTTGAAGTGGTTTTCCGTTCTTATCTATCTTAGAAAGGTCATCTATACGCGGAGGGGAAACTCAAAACGAGAGAGGAAGAGATTCAAAACGGAGAATTCGAAAGATAAAGATATGGCTATCGGGGATCATGCTTTTCTTTCAAAAACTTTTCTCTCAAAAGACATGTTTTTTGAAAATACTCCTTTCAAAAATATTCTTAGAAAATAGTTTTTCTAAAAAATTTATCTGTTCTGGTAACCTTAAGCTCTGATACCACGTGTAACACCCCACTCCCGCTATGGTCACTCACTAAGGGAATGCCATAGCATCGGTGGAGTATTTTAGTGAATATAGAACAGAAAAATTACAACAAGACAGATATAAATAGTACTTGAAATTTAAAACATCATCTCATAACAGCGGAAGTAAAACATGTCTGGTTACATCATAAAACCACAATAAAAGTCAAGTACAATATCCATCAAAATAAAGAAGTACATAATCCCACTCTCATACAATAGCCATGACAAAAGAAAAGATAACTGGGTAACTGGAGCTTTACATCTATCCAAGCTCCTAAAGACTGGAATAGCAATCCGATCAAGCTCCACTACTGCTAGGATCCACCGTAGGACCTGAGGGTTGGGAAAAAGATAAAAACAACGGGGTCAGACATAAGTCTGAGCGAGTCCTATAACTTTAACAATACAATCGTTAAAGTAACCAGAGAAGACATAAACTGATATACGGTAACTAATGGGGATGAATGGCTACACTAAGCAGTCAACTAAACTAAGATAAAAGATAAAGATGCATCTACCCTTCCAAAGGTAAATTACTAAACTGCACCACACCAGTCATTCCTAACTTAAAGGTTGATCCCACCCATGGACTTATAAAATTAACTTAATAGTTCTCGCGTACCCCTAGGTGACTAAGTAGACGCCACGGGGCCCTACAATCCACTAGGTGTACACACTACACCCCATTCGATCGACTCCCTAACGTAGATACCCGTGCTGGCCCCACCGTTGGGTGTATCATTCCCCAAAGTGGCAACCTGATAATATCAACGGTGCACGGCTTTATACCTACACGATGCAACAACGACTTATCAACCAGCCCGGGTCCACACACGCATATGAAACCCGTTGGTCCTGCGTTGCCACCGCTAACCCGTTTTGGCCTCTTATAGTGAAGCCCAATATGCGTGTCCCGTCACTCGACTAGAGTCGAGCCCACTAAGATACGTTTGGGATATTGGTTGAAATGGGCCCCCACAAGCTACCACCTAAGCTTGTTATTTTTATCTAGTGCATCCCACTTAACCCCTTTTTTTTATAATCATGCCCACTTACATGTTAAGGTTTGGTTAAGTCATCTAATCATATTTCAATTGCCACTTAAGGCACCCACTAGATTTCCACATGCCACCCAAAGCACTTACTTAACCCTTTACCCATGTTTAATTACATGTTCCACTTTGGTTAAGTATTCTAATCGTATTTTCTATTGCCACCCAAGGCAACCCATTAGTTTCCTCATGCCACCCAAGGCACCCACTTAACCCCTCATGTCCATCTACATGCTAATATGGTTAAGTGTTTCTTAATTAATTAAGACCGTGATCCTCATAAAGACCTCTCACATTAGACTATCTTTTATGACCGCTGGTTAAGCCGGTTGGGTCCGGGCAGCCTTATGTCATAACCGAGTCTAACCTCGTGTCTTTACATTAATCACGTATTTAGTTTGTGCCTAAGACCTCTCACATTGGGCTAACATTTGTAGCAACTGGTTAAACCGGTTGGGTCCGGGCAGTTTTACGCTACAACTGAGTCCAACCTCGTGTCTTAGTCGATTAATTACACCTAATTAATCACCCTCATAATTTATATTAATTATCCCTAATTAATTAATCATGTTTTCAAGAATATGGGTAGACCTAACTCAATAGGTAAATTCCCAACTCCATAGTTTGGGTAGACCTAACTCAATAGGTAAATTCCCAACTCCATAATATGGGTAGACCTAACTTATAGGTAAATTCCCAATTATGTCCATTTAATTTATGTTATGCTTAAGCATATCCATTTCACATCACTTTATTAACATGCATATTAACCCCATCGTTCCCCACGTAATTCGTCTCATAACATGGCATAATAAAGGGAAGATTCATCACAAATGTCATGGGTTTAACCAACATAGCATATAACTTTATCATGGGTTCAAAAGGTGTCAACTTGCATATATGAACATACATTAAACCCAACTTAGCATATAACCCAAACTTGCATTATGCATGTCATAAAAAGAGACAAACTTGCACATAAACTTGCATATGAACTTGCACATAAACTTGCATATGAACTTGCACATAAACTTGCATATAAACTTGCACAACATGTCATACATAGAGGCAAACTCGCATATGTTATGCATATCATAAAAAGAGACAAACTTGCATATGAACTTGCATCATAATAGGGTAAACATGCATATGTATGCATAGCATACAAAGGTGTCATCTTGCATATGTATGCATCTTATTTAGAAAAAGGGTAAACTTGCATGTCATAATGTATGCATAAAACCAAACACTTAGCATGCATAAAATCAAATACTTAGCATGCATAAAACCAAACACTTAGCATGCATAAAATCAAATACTTAGCATGCATAAAATCAAATACTTAGCATGCATAAAATCAAATACTTAGCATGCATAAAATCAAATACTTAGCATGCATAAAACCCATCACTTAACTTGCATAAACCCACATACTTAACTTGCATAAACATAGGGTTAACATTAAACATAGATTAGCAAACTAACATCATATCATATGACTTAAAACCCACAAATCCGCATACAAAACCGCATGATCTCATCATATCTCATCTACTTAATTTAGCAATTGGTTATTAAAGTGATAGAAACTCACCAAAACCAAGATTAGCAAACTTATGAAGTAGAACTAGTTGCAATATTTGAAGAAGATGATGATTAGAGGTTGATTAGCTTGCAACTTTCTTCATAAACTAGTGGAGGCTCCTCCTAAGTTTGATTTTGGCGGCATGATGGCATCAATTCTATTTTTAGTATGGATTAGGCTTGCATTAGGGTGTATTTATAGGGTTAGGGTGTAGTTTAGGCCCTTAGATTAACCCTAGAAGCCATCAGGTCCGTCCAGCACATCAAAAATCGTCACAAGCCACCAAAACACAGCCCAACAGCCAAAACAGTGCACCCAGGCCAAACTGGCTCGACATGGGCGCACTTCCCAAGTGCGCCAGTGTATTTTTGTGCTGGCGCACTTCACAGGTGCGCCAGTGCATTTCTGGCCTGTTTCCGGTTTTTCTGCCTAACTTCGTTCGTCCATATCTCCTTCATACGGACTCCGATTTTTGAAAACTCGGACTCTATTTCGTGTATTTTTCCGAGACGAACGCAATGAAGCAACCCGTTTCCCATAATTCAGATTTTAAAATTTAATTCTGCCTTGATTTATGTTATAACAAGTTATTCAAAATACGGGTTGTTACAAGAGGCCCTCGCACATCCGAACTATCAACAAGTACGTCCAGACAACCACCATTGTAGCCCCTTCAGGGCAACAACTCCCATCGAAGGCATCAGTAGCCATCCGTTCGATGTGAAGATCATTTGTCCTGCACCATCTTCATATCTTCGACTTCTAATCGTCGACCAATTATTTGAAATGAGAATTAACTCGGCCTTTCCAAATAATTCACGTATATTTTGAATTTTAAATCAATTCTTTCCATGGTTAATGTAAGGACCGTAATTTTCCTAGTAAGGAAAGAGCGGATACTTTGAGAACAACACACAAAAGAACGCAGACAGAAGAACATTTCATTGTTAATTACAACAATTCCATCAGAATACACGAATATACAGAGTATAAATGAATATAATACATCAGAGAAATATCTAAGATTAAAATAAATTACATAGCAGTGAAAAACAATACAAAACACAACTAGAAGAGATATACAGATACAGAGCTTTCCGGCTATCATTCCAGCTGTAAACCAGGTTCCTGTGAATATAAATCTGCAAAACCAAAACTACTAGCTGCTCGTGTCAAAATAAGGGCACCCAGAGTTTAGGTTAAAACAATAAACTCCAGGTCAGTCATGGGACTGGTGTGAGAACTAAAACGTTATTTATCTTTATTTTAAAGTTAGGAAAATCAAGGGACCACGCCGTATAACACAGAACGGGTTTCCTCCCAAGAATACCAGTGCATAAAATAAACAGCGCAATGCTGAATAAAGAACAATGAAGCTATTATAAGACCCAGGTCCCATCACACAATGCTACGCAAGCCGGAGGATAGGGTATTTACCTTATAATAGCCAAAGAATGCTTGATACGCTAAATTTCATGTTTTAATTCTTAATCAGACTACAACCGTAAATTAGTAAGAGAACGATTCCCTAATTATTAACCCCGAAGGCCGAAACAAACATCAGACAAATACCCAGGAAACCACCCATCTTAGCTCGTTTCCAGTTAGTTTCTGATTTTATATACAATCATAAATATCATGAGCGTCCCATGCCACTATGTCGCCATATATAGGTTTACAATCAAAACCGCACATATTGTATTTGGAAATTAGATTTCCATCTGCGAACTGAGGCCAGGGATCGTCCTCAACCGATTCGAGACAATCTAGCCCATGTCTCAGGAACAGCCGCAACCGCCCCATGGGGAGATAGGGACGGTCCACTCGATGTGGATTGTAGTGCCTAAACAATACGTTTACCAGCCCTTTGGGGGCATAAATGAGCCAACGAATGACTCCATTGGCTTCACGTAGTCACCGATATATCTGAGGCGCCTCGCAACAGAAACAACCACATAAGTCAAACTCGTTTGGGCGTGTAAAACCACTGATGCCACTTCTAACTAGAAGGAAACGCATGTCCTCCCTGAGGTCCTCTCCCATTTCTGGTTCACAACCGGGGTGTAAGGCTCGCGAATTCACGTTACACAAAGCTATGCCACATAGGCCGTGCTTTGATCATCAACCACAAGATTCTGCTTTTCAACAGAAGCCTTGATCATTTGCATCTTAGCATGCCACACAGGAAAACCACTCTATGCAACCGATATCAGTCACACAGAATGAAATCCTATGTCAGACGCACAGTCCATTTACAAGTCCGTTCTGGGTCTGAATGAAACCAGAGGCACCTTGTACCTCGCATATCCATCGATCTCCAAGTACGTCTGGACGTCCAATAACTGATTCCCTCCTCTTGGGTGTACGGCCCAATCAAGGTCATCAGTAATCACCCAAACGACATGAAGACCTCCGGTCTTCGACTACCGTCTTCATCTTCGACACCACCGTCGAATCAGTTATTCAGAATGGGATAAACCCGGTCTTTCTGAATAACTCGCGTATATAATATACAAGTGTTACACAAACACAACATACGCCTCATTCCAATTCATCAGTCACTAACCGTAAATTAGCAAGAGAACAATGCCCCAAACATTAACCCCAAAGGCCAAACCAAACATCAGATCAATACTCAGGAAACCATTCTTTTTAGCTAACCTACAGTTAGTTTCTAAATTTCACATTCTTAGGGAAAGGTACCCATTAATATTATCAAAGATAAATTCTTTTAAATTTATTCTTCAATCTTCCTTTGAATATCAATTCAAATTAGTCGGGATTAGCGAACCACACCGAAGTAATCATTTATTTTATTTCCCAATCCCAACCTATTCATCCCATGAAGTAAAACTGGTAATAGTTCATATCTAACACCACAGTGTTATCGGTAAATTCAATTACCATTTCACATTCAAATCTAATTAAAGTTTAACTATCGCCTGGGGAAAAACTGGTGATACTCCATTCTCGACCATTTCAATCTAATTAAAGATTCATTAAAACCCCACTTAGTTTTAATCTTCACAGGAATCAATATCCTGTCTTTAACTGGGTCAAAGAACCAATGTCATTTAAAACACGGTTCACTATAAACCCAAAATCACATTTCATTAATTATCGGGTTAAAGAACAAGTGTTATTTAAAATGCCGTTCACGATAAACCCAAAAATAAATTCAAATTCAATTCCAATTAAATAACATTTAATTGGTACACTTCATTAAATCTAAATAAAAAGATTTACTCTTTCTCTCAACTGGGTTTAAGAACAGTATTACTGAAGACACCATTCACGACAAACCCAAATCACATTTGGTATTAAATACAAGGCTCCGAATAGAAAATATATCGTCTTATATTCAATATCAAATTCTACGACCAACAAATATCGTATTGGAAATAACGATATAAATATATCTTTCAAATTTCCATAACAATATTTGTATAGTAACGAAATCCAACATCGAAATATTCCAAAGACAATTTCGATTCAAATCCATCCAAATCAATTATTGGAAATTTATGGTTATTTCTAAAACCATTTCAAATCCACTTTATTTATTTCAAAAATGAATTGATTATTATTCTAGTTCAAAACTAGTTCATTTCGATAAAAATCTATTTTTATCTTTTCAAATACGAAGTTTTTCATCCCAATTCTTCACAAATCATTTCTTATGACAAATTATTACTATTTTTAATAATTTTATCAAGGCCCGTACAGTCGATTTCCATCAATGGCCATCGAAGTGCACTTACATCGACCTTTTCCAAATTTGATTTGGATATAATTCCAAATCCAACCGTTAGATTTCAAATCTCTAATATTGGTAGAAAGCTCTTTTTGATACGAACCCAATGGTTCTGGTTTTAGGAGAATCCGACGGTCGGATCTCCCGTAATATCCATTCGAAGCCAATGGTCGAAATTCGCGAACTGCCGCGGCGCGGCGCGTTCTATTCAGGCCATTATATTATATATATATAATATATGTAATATATACTTCGTCGATTTCCTTTTGAAACGTATTTTATAAATCGTTTTCAATTCGTTTTCAAAACGATTTCAACTTCATATTCAATTTCTAATCAAAATTGAATATTCCATATCATTAATCTTTAAATGATAATATTTTCAGAACGTTATATTTTGAAATCACTTCCTTTTATATATTCATTATAAAAACGAATATAATCGACATAAATATCGTTCGTGTTAAAATGGCGCATCTCTAATCAACATGGCTTTTATATATTTCAATAACTTCGTTATTCTATTCAACAAATGAATTTTCTTCAACACATGAATATATATTTTTATTCAACACATAAATATATATTTTTATTCAACACATGAATTTATATTTTTATTCAACACATGAATTTCCTTTATTCAACACATGAATTTTCTTTATTCAACACATGAATTTATATTTATTCAACACATGAATTTCCTTTATTTTCCAAATTGAAATGAGGCCCAATCAATTACCATATAACGTTAATTATATGGATTTTCTACAACACATGTATATAACAACAACGATAAATCATCATCCAGAGTGCACCACACAACTGCATAAGCGTTAAATATAAATAATTAACGCTTACACAGTCTATCAACCCATCGATTGACATACAACTAAACAATCGAGATTAATGTACGTCAAATATCATCCCAATACCCGTATGGGGTTTCAAATCAACAAACACACATTTTATTTGTGCAGTTGGGCGATGTGTAAAATTTATCGTCCCAATCAATATCCGTCAAATCAATGTATATAAACAAATCGTCCGATTTATTTATTACTATTTATTTTATATACACATTAAAAATCATATTTTTAACTATTAAATATTTTCCACTATAAAATATTTTATTTCATTCCACATCACACAATCAAATTTCATAACACGGCAATCAAACAAACAAGTCATCCATGGTCTGTGGACGACGAGTGTCGGGTGCTACTAAACACCGTCTACATCCTAGTATATATTTCAAACTAGAGATAAATTAAAAGTTAGGAGTTCTCACCGAGGTTTCCACTCAGCCAATTTTACTTCTGAACTTTTGAACTGCTTGGATTTGTTTGAAATTCAACGCAATCCTTCACATGTTGTTCATAATAAAAATTACATTTTTATTGCTTCATTCCAATAAAAATAAAAATCACTTTTTTATTTGTACTTCTTATATTTCTTACTATGCTTCTTTTCATATAGAAATTATATTTTTATATTTCTATCACGTATGTAAAAATCGCACCTTTATATTCCCTATCATATAAAAATCAAATTTTTAATACACTATATTAATAAAAATCATATTTTATTTTAAAAACCATATCTATTCGCTAACAAAAATCTAATCTTTTCGCTAAACGAAATCATAGCTTTGTTGAATTAAAAATCATATCCTTTTCATTATTAAAAATTATAATATTTTCCATATTAAATGAAAATCTAAACTTTATTATAAATAAGGTTCTAAACTTTATGATAAAACAAAAATTGAATTTCAATATCTAAACCAAAGTAAAATAACTCACTTTTCTTTTGCCAAAATCGGATTCTGGTTAGAAGAGGGCCCCACCGTCACTGTCGGTGGTCAAAGGAAGAGGAGAGGGGTTGTCAGGCGCGGAGGAGCTGGGGGTTTGAGGCGGAGGTCGGGTTGGTGGTTCACGGTGGCTAGGGCGTCAGCTGTGAGTGGGTTTGAGGTTCGAGAGGGTTTCAAATCGAAGGAGGAGAGAGGCGGCGGGATCAGGGAAGGAGGGGGAAGGGGCTCGACGGCGGTGGGTTTGGCTGGAGGCAGCGCGACACTCTGATGGGGAGGCGACGGGTTTTCCATGAGGCGGGCGGTTTTTTATTTCAATTTCTGATATTAGGTTTAGATGTGAAAAGGGGGGGTTATAATATATATATATATATTTATTTATTTATTTTCTTATTAATTTATTTAATTTCCAACTAGGTTGACTTTTATTTCAACCCCAATTCAAACCCAACGACTGTTGTCCCCAGCTAATTACCCTCATTCCTAACACAATGGGATATGTGTCGTAAGCTGATTCAATCGTTTCGATCAGTT
This sequence comes from Allium sativum, assembly GCA_030737875.1. Classification (NCBI taxonomy): domain Eukaryota; kingdom Viridiplantae; phylum Streptophyta; class Magnoliopsida; order Asparagales; family Amaryllidaceae; genus Allium; species Allium sativum. Next base: position 694,144,534 of record CM060921.1, read on the forward strand.
TTCGTCAAACAACATATAACTCTATATATTGAATTTGAACGCACATTTCAATTTACCGGAGTCACGTACTGACTCTAAAAATTCCTGAAAAATATTTTCTAGCTTCGTATTGACAATACGGTCCTAAAAAACTAATTTCGTCAAATTTTGAGGTCGTTAGAAAAATGACCATTTTTAAGAGCCAGAATTCCATAGTGACTATTCTGAATTTTCAACTGGGCATATCTTTTGATTCCCGCTATGAAATTTCAATTTTTCGGATTCGTTGGAAAGATATTGTCAAATGGATTCAAATATTTCTTGTTTCACTAAAATCCGGTTTATTTTGCACCCGGTACATTCATTTAAACTTTGAAATCGAAATTTCAAACTACCGCGCCATTTTCAATTCCTTTTATAATTAAAATAAAATATTTATATTCTAACGACGACGTATATAAATATATACATTCTAATTCTATTCAAAATAAATTTCTCGTTGTTATTATTTAAAATAATTCATTTTAAATAATCGAAATTCGCTAAAATTGCCAAAATAAAATTTTTAAATTGCCTCAGATTTCCGGGTTATTACAATCTCTCACACTTAAAGCTTTTCGTCCCCGAAAAGGAACGAAGCTGAAAGTTGTTTAACTAATCAACTCAACTTCCATTATTTTCATTACGGTTTAAGTTCTTCGACTTTTCAGTTTCTAAGAACTTTTCAAATTTTTCAAAAATTTGGCTAACACCCTAAATTTTCGAAAAATTTCGCCATAACCTCCCCTGCACCGGGGACTTCGGGATATCTCATATAGCCTCCCATGGCCTTCTTCAATCCAAAAGAAAAAGAAAAAGCCAAGCGGCTAGCCAATCGGCTCATAAAATCATCATCACCCAAACAAAACAGTAAATTATGGTAAACATGTACCTATTTGTCGGGCAAACAATTTTATTCTTCTGCTCTAGCCTCTTTGCTATGACCTGTTCAATGTAAGTATATGTACATGCATGCAAATGCGATAAATTTTCAATACAATTCAGTATTTGATTCAATTTGGTTATAGGTTCAAATTAATTAATCAAACAACACAATCAACAATCAATTAGTTGATTAACGTTTCAATTCATAACTTCTATACATATCCAAAAATTAGATTTTTGATGCCAAATCACAACAATAAGCTCTATCTAATTTTGGTTCTCACACCAATCTATGGAAATATATAAATATCACACTTTCGTCACTCGAAGATAAATTCTGACGACGAGTACTCAACCATCAGAATCATCTTCAGGCCACTAGAGCATGATTCTATATCTATTCAGTATATTAAAACTTCGAATGCACGCGGATCAAACGTATATGCAAAATCTTTATATACTGGATTGTCTAAATTCAATATAAAATAAATAATCAAATACGAATAATTGATTTAAATTTTCAAAACAAAAATTGTTTTCATTTTAAAAATTTACTCTTCACACTCGTTCTAGGATACTACTGATCCCATCTTTAACGAGTCATTCTCATTGGATATTACTAATCCAATCTCTGATGAATTCTTTCGTTTGGTTCTAACGTGTCTTGTTCTCGAGCTTTGTAAACCAAAGCTCTGATACCACTATAAGGACCCGTAACTACCCTGGTAAGGGAAGAGCGGATACTTTGAGAACAACACACAAAAGAACACAGATAGAAGAACATTTCATTGTTAATTACAACAATTCCATCATAATACACGAATATACATAGTATAAATGAATATAATACATCAGCGAAATATCAAAGATTAAAATAAATTACATAGCAGCGGAAAACAATACAAAACACAACTAGAAGAGATATACGGATACAGAGCTTTCCGGCTATCATTCCAGCTGTAAACCAGGTTCCTGTGAATATAAATCTGCAAAACCAAAATTACTAGCTGCCCGTATCAAAACAAGGGCACCCAAAGTTTAGGTTAAAACAATAAACTCTAAGTCAGTCATGGGACTGGTGTGAGAACTAAAACAGTTATTTATCTTTATTTTAAAGTTAGGTAAATCAAGGGACAACGACGTATAACACGGAACGGGTTTCCTCCCAAGAATACCAGTGCATAAAACAAACAGCGCAATGCTAAATAAAGAAAATGAAGCTATTATAAGACCCAAGTCCCATCACACAATGCAACGCAAGCCGGAGGATAGGGTTTTTACCTTATAATAGCCAAAGAATGCTTGATACGCTAAATTTCATGTTTTAATTCTTAATCAGACTACAACCGTAAATTAGTAAGAGAACGATTCCCTAAGTATTAACCCCAAAAGCCGAAACCAACATCAGACAAATACCCAGGAAACCACCCATCTTAGCTCGTTTCCAGTTAGTTTCTGATTTTATATACAATCATAAATATCAATCATAGGCGACATGAGCGTCCCATGCCACGATGTTTCCATATATTGGTTTACAATCAAAACCGCACATATCGTATTTGGAAATTGGATTTCCATCTGCGAACTGAGGCCAGGGATCGTCCTCAACCGATTCGAAACAATCTAGCCCATGTATCAGCAACAGCCGCAACTGCCCCATGGAGCAACAAGGCCGGTCCACTTGTTGTGGATTATAGTGCCTGAACAATACGTTTACCCACCCTTTGGGGCGTAAATGAGCTAAGAATGACTCCATCAGCTTCACATAGTCACCGATATATCCGAGGCGCCTCGCAACAGCAACAACCACATAAGTCAAACTCGTCAGGGCGTGTAAAACCACTGACGCCACTTCTAAATAGAAGGAAATGCATGTCCTCCCTGAGGTCCTCTCCCGTTTCTGGTTCATAACCGCGGTGTGAGGCTCGCGAATTCACGTTACACAAAGCTATGCCACACAGGCCGTGCTTTGATCATCAACCACAAGATTCTGCTTTTCAACAGAAGCCTTGATCATTTGCATCTTAGCATGCCACACAGGCAAACCACTTTATGCAACTGATATCAGTCACACAGAATGAAATCCATTGTCAAACACACAGTCCATCAACAAGTCTGTTCTAGGTCTGAATGAAACTGGAGGCACCTTGTACCTCGCATATCCATCGATCTCCAAGTATGTATAGACGTCCAATAACCGATTCCCTCCTCTTGGGTGTACGGCCCAATCAAGATCATCAGTAATCACCCAAACGACGTGAAGAACTCCAGTCTTCGACCACCGTCTACATCTTCGACACCACGTCGAATCAGTTATTCAGAGTGGGATAAACCCGGTCTTTCTGAATAACTCGTGTATATAATATACAAGTGTTACACAAACACAACATACGCCTCATTCCAATTCATTAGTCACTAACCGTAAATTAACAAGAGAACAATCCCTCAAACATTAATCCCGAAGGCCGAAACCAACATCAGATCAATACCCAGGAAACCATTCTTCTTAGCTAACCTACAGTTTGTTTCTAAATTTCACATTCTTAGGGAAAGGTTCCCATTAATTTTATCAAAGATAAATTCTTTTAAATTTATTCTTCAATCTTCCTTTGAATATCAATTCAAATTAGTCGGGATTAGCGAACCACAACGAAGTAATCATTTATTTTATTTCCCAATCCCAACCTATTCATCCCATGAAGTAAAACTGGTAATACTTCATATCTAACACCACGGTGTTATCGGTAAATTCAGTTACCATTTCACATTTAAATCTAATTAAAGTTTAACTATCGCCTAGAGCAAAACTGGTGATACTCCATTCTCGACCATTTTAATCTAATTAAAGATTCATTAAAACCCCACTTAGTTTTAATCTTCACAGGAATCAATATCCTGTCTTTAACTAGGTTAAAGAACCAATGTCATTTAAAACACGGTTCACTATAAACCCAAAATCACATTTCATTAATTATCGGGTTAAAGAACAAGTGTTATTTAAAACGCCGTTCATGATAAACCCAAAAATCAATTCAAATTCAGTTCCAATTAAATAACATTTAATTGGTACACTTCATTAAATCGAAATAAAAAGATTTAATCTTTCTCTCAACAGGGTTTAAGAACAGTGTTACTGAAGACACCATTCACGACAAACCCAAATCACATTTGATATTAAATACAAGGCTCTGAATAGAAAATATATCGGCTTATATTCAATATCAAATTCTACGACCAATAAATATCGTATTGGAAATAACGATATAAATATATCTTTCAAATTTCCATAACAATATCTGTATAATAACGAAATCCAACATCGAAATATTCCAAATACAATTTCAATTCAAATCCACTCCAATTCAATTATTGGAAATATCTGGTTATTTTTAAAACCATTTCAAATCCACTTTATTTATTTCAAAATTGATTATTATTCTAGTTCAAAACTAGTTCATTTCGATAAAAAACTATTTTTATCTTATCAAATAGGGAGTTTTTCATCCCAATTCTTCACAAATCATTTCTTATGATTTTACACAAATTATTACTATTTTTAATAATTTTATCAAGGCCCGTACAATCGATTTCCATCAATGTCTATCGAACTGCACTTACATCGACCTTTTCCAAATTTGATTTGGACATAATTCCAAATCCAACCGTTAAATTTCAAATTCTAATATTCTTTAGAAATCACTTTTCGATACGAACCCAAAGGTTCCAGTTTTAGGAGAATCCGACGGTCAGATCTCCCGTAATATCCATTCGAAGCCAATGGTCGAAATTCGCGAACTGCCGCGGTGCGGCGCGTTCTATTCAGGCCATTATATTATATGTATAATATATATAATATATACTTCGTCGATTTCATTTTGAAACGTATTTTATAAATCGTTTTCAATTCATTTTCAAAACGATTTCAACTTCATATTCCATATCGTTAATCTATAAATGATAATATTTTCAAAACGTTATATTTTGAAATCACTTCCTTTTCTATATTAATTATAAAAACGAATATAAACGATATAAATATCGTTCACGTCAAAATGGCGCATCTCTAATCAACACCGCTTTTATATATTTCAATAACTTCATTATTCTATTCAACACACGAATATATATTTTTATTCAACACATGAATATATATATTTTTATTCAACACATGAATTTATATTTTTATTCAACACATGAATTTCCTTTATTCAACACATTAATTTTCTTTATTCAACACATGAATTTATATTTATTCAATACATGAATTTCCTTTATTTTCCAAATTGAAATGAGGCCCAATCAATTACCATATGATGTTAATTATATGGATTTTCTACAACACATGTATATAACAACAATGATAAATCATCAATCATCATCCAGAGTGCGCCGCACAACTGCATATGCATTAAATATAAATAATTAACGCTTACACAGTATGTCAACCCATCGATTGACATACAACTAAACAATCGGGATTAATGTACGTCAAATATCATCCCAGTACCCGTGTGGGGTTTCAAATCAACAAACACACATTTTATTTGTGCAGTTGGGCGATGTGTAAAATTTATCGTCCCAATCAATATCAGTCAAATCAGTGTATATAAATGAATCATCCGATTTGTTTATTACTATTTATTTTATATACACGTTAAAAATCATATTTTTAACTATTAAATATTTTCCACTATAAAATATTTTATTTCATTCCACAACACACAATCAAATTTCACAACACAGTAATCAAACAAATAAGTCATCCATGGTCTGTGGACGACGGGTGTCGGGTGCTACTAAACACCGTCTACATCCTAGTATATATTTCAAACTAGAGATAAATTAAAAGTGGGGAGTTCTCAGTGAGGGTTCCACTCTGCCAGTTTTACTTCTGAACTCCTGAAACGCTTGGATTTGTTTGAAATTCAACGCAATCCTTCGCACGCTGTTCATAATAAAAATTACATTTTTATTGCTTCATTCCAATAAAAATAAAAATCACATTTTTAATTCTACTTCTTATATTTCTTACTATGCTTCTTTTCATATAGAAATTTTATTTTTATATTTCTATTACATATGTAAAAATCGCACCTTTATATTCCCTATCATATAAAAATCACCTTTTTAATACTCTATATTAATAAAAATCATATTTTTATTTTAAAAACCATATCTATTCGCTAACAAAAATCTAATCTTTTCGCTAAACGAAATCATAGCTTTGTTGAATTAAAAATCATATCCTTCTCATTATTAAAAATTATAATCTTTTCCATATTAAATGAAAATCTAAAATTTATTAAATAAGGTTCTAAACATTATGATAAAACTGAAAATGAATTTCAATATCTAAACCAAAGTAAAATAACTCACTTTTCTTTTGCCAAAATCGGATTCTGGTTAGAAGAGGGCCCGGCCCCACCGTCGCTGTCGGTGGTCAAAGGAAGAGGAGAGGGTTTGTCAGGCGCGAAGGAGCTGGGGGCGGGAGGCGGAGGTCGGGTTAGTGGTTCACGGTGGCTAGGGCGTCGGTTGCGAGGGGGTTTGGGGTTCGAGAGAGTTTCAAATCGAAGGAGGAGAGAGGCGGCGGGATCAGGGAAGGAGGGGGAAGGGGCTCGACGGCGGTAGGTCCGCCTGGAGGTGGCGCGACACTCTGATGGGGAGGCAACGGGTTTTCCACGAGGCGGGCGGGTTTTTTTCAATTCCTGATATTAGGTTTAGATGCGAAAAGGGGGGTTATAATATAATATATATATATATTTATTAATTTATTTAATTTCCAACTAGGTCGACTTTTATTTCAAACCCCGAATCAAACCCAACGACTGTCGTCCCTAGCTAATAACCCCCATTCTAAACACAATGGGATATGTGTCATAAGCTGATTCGATCGTTTTGATCAGTTTTCGTCAAAATCAACATATAACTCTATATATTGAATTTGAACGCGCATTTCAATTTACCGGAGTCACGTACGGACTCTAAAAATTCCCAAAAAATATTTTCTAGCTTTATATTGACGATATGGTCCTAACAAAACTAATTTTGTCAAATTCTGAGGTCTTTTGAAAAATGGCCATTTTTAAGAGCCAGAATTCCATAGCGACTATTATGAATTTTCAACTAGGCATATCTTTTGATTCCCGCTATGAAATTTCAAATTTTCGGATTCGTTGGAAAGATATTGTCAAATGGATTCAAATATTTCTGGTTTCACTAAAATCCGGTTTATTTTGCACCTAGTGCATTCATTTAAACTTTGAAATCGAAATTACAAACTACCGCGCCATTTTCAATTCCTTTTATAATTAAAATAAAAAATTTATATTTTAACAACGACGTATATAAATATATACGTTCTAATTCTATTAAAAATAAATTTCTCGTTGTTATTATTTAAAATAATTCATTTTAAATAATCGAAATTCGCTAAAATTGCCAAAATAAAAATTTTAAATTAGCTCAGATTTCCGGGTAATTACAGTTAAATTATTTGACATCCATAATTTAGTTCATTAATATAATTTTCATGTCAAACACATTCAACCATCAAATACCCAATAAACCGAGTAAATTCGGTTTATTTCCATTACATATCGTTTATAATATTTTATAATGATTTATTGCTATTTTATTTATTTAAAAATAGCCCATTTATTTAAAGGGCGCTTCAGGCCATAACGCGGCCATGGCGGTATTTTTCTTCAGATTTGATTTACACATATCTGAAAATCTACAGTTGGATCTTTACAAATTTTATATCATTGGAAAGATCTTTTCAATGCGGACCCAACGGTTCTAGTTTTGGGAAAATCTGATGGTCGGATCTTCCGGTATAATCGTTTAAAGTTACGATTTCAAAACACGATCTACAGCGTCCTTATTCGTTTTATTTTAATTATACTTATATATATATATATATAATCCATTCTGGCGTTGTTTTTATTCAAATTTAAATTAAACATTTCACACAATCTAACCGTTGGATCTTTACAAATTTGATATCGTTGGAAAGATGTTTTCAAAGCGAACCCAACGGTTTTGGTTTTGGGGAAATTCGATGGTCAGATTTCTCGGTATAATCATTTAAAATCACAATTCCAAAACATGAACTGTAGTGCCGTTATTCATTTTATTTTAATTATATTTATATATATATTTAATTCATTCTTCGATTTCCAAACTATTTTCATTTCATATACATGTTAAAAATACTATTTTAACCAACAAACATGAATATTTTTAGCCATTCATATATATAATAAAAATGTGATTTTTATTGTTAAAATAATTTATTTCAAACATGAATATTTTATATAATTCGTACATACAATAAAAAGGTTATGTTTATCGTTCAAACAATTTATTTCAAACATGAATATTTTTAGCCATTCATATATATAATAAAAATGTGATTTTTATAGTTAAAACAATTTATTTCAAGGATGAATATTTTATATAGTTCGTACGTACAATAAAAATGTTATTTTTATCGTCCAAACAATTTATTTCAAACATAAATAGTTTTAGCCATTAATATATATAATAAAAATACGATTTTTATTGCTAAAACAATTTATTTCAATATGATTTTTATTACTAAAACAATTTATTTCAAACATGAATATTTTATATACTTAATATTTCAATACATGAATATAAATCAAACACATGAATATTTCAGAAAATTTCGGCAGCATAACGGCAAGGGGTTTAAAACCGACACCATCCCGAGTATGGCTCCTCGCACTACCTTAGGCCTCGCGGCATTCCATAAGGGGCTTATCCTAAAGATCTAATGATTTCAATCATTTTCATGTCACGTTGAATTTTCCACAAACAATTCCAATTTTGTTTCAACCACAAATAACCATTATCAATCATTCGCATTTATCAACCAAATTTCACGTCAACCAAAATCCAAACAATCACAACCAATATATATCGTCCATGGTCCGTTGATGAGGGAGTATATATATACATATATATATGTATGTATGTATATAAATATATTTCAATTTCCTTTCAACTTCATTTCAGCTCACATATGAATTTTACAAAGTATATATAACTTATACATCGCACATATAATTTATACATCGTCATTCCATTCAAATTTGAATTTAGAAATCTCACATTGGGTTCCACTCCTCCAAAAACTGTAGGAAGCTCCAAAAAAATTTCGGTCTCTTCTAGAATGTAGAAGACATCCTCATGGTCCTGGTGACTCTTGTTTCACTGGATTTCGACCACAAACGAAAAATATATCATTTTATTCGATAATCTAAAATAGCAATGCTTTTAAATGTTATAATTCATTAAATTATACACAGGCCGTTACCTTTGCTTTCTGTTCAATTCTAGGTTTCAGATTTTTGATCAAACTGTTGCTCGAGGTCGGAATCAGACGGCACCACGTTGAAGTGCTCGGAGTCGCGCGCCAGGGGGTTCCACCCTTGCTGAACTCGAACGCAAGATGGTGGAGGATTTTCAGGCGATGCGGCTCGTGTTTAGGAGGGAGATTCGAATGAGATACTCCATGATGGGAGGCGAGATAAGCATGGATTTGTAGAGGAGGGTGGGATCTTCAAAACCTTTCAAAGGATTGATGTATTTCATGGAGCGGTTTGTGAGAAATCGAAGGGGGAAGGATCGATACCCTTTCCGTTGTCGATCTGTAGAGGGATCGGGGTTTTTGGTCAACGCGTGAATGGAGAAGGAGAAATCTGATTGGTCCAGGAATTTTTATATTTATTTTTAATTTTTTTAAATCTGAAAATACCCCTCAGTCCATACGAACTCCAATCCAATTCCAATGACTGTCACCCCTAGCTAAATACCCCCATTCCAAACACAATGGAATAAGTTTCGTAAGCCCACTCGACCGTTTCAGTCTTTTTTCTTCAAATTAAAATATAAAACATTCAAATTCAAATTTGAACGTACATTTTAATTTGCCGGGGCCACATACTGATTTCAAAAATTCCAGAAAAATAAATTTGGCTATGGTAGGATGATACGATCATAACAAAACTAATTTCGTCGAATTTGGAGACCGTTTGAAAAATGTCCATTTTCTGGTCGACCCAAATTGACTGAAATTAATCAAACACGTTTTCTTTTGCCACGCTCACAAATTAACTCCAAAAATTACGGAATTTGAAATCTAGCAATAATTTGACATTCCGGATCCAAGAAAAGTGGTTTCCTTGAAAACGGAGGTCGTTTGCAAAATATCTATTTTTACGGGCTATATTTGTTCCTTAGCGACCTTTCTGAAAATTCATTTGGCCATAACTTTTGACTCCCGCTATGAAATTTTGATTTTTTAGATTCGTTAGAAAGATATTCTTAAACAAATTATTATTTTTTGTTTCACTAAAATCCAATTTATTTTGCATCCTATATAGTAAGTCAAAGTTCAAATTCAAATTTTCAAACTACCGCGCTATTTCCAGCTCCTTTTAAAATTAAAATAAATATTTATATTCCAACATCGATTCAAATAAATATATACATTCTATTTTATTCAAAATAAATTTCTTGTTGTTGTTATTTAAAATAATTCATTTTAAATATTCAAAATTCATTAAAATTGCCAAAATAAAATTTTTAAATTGGTTCTGATTTTCCGGGTTGTTACAATCTCCCCCGCTTAAAATCTTTTCGTCCTCGAAAGGGAACGGAGCTGAAAGTTGTTTAACTAGCCAACTCAACTTTCATTCTGGCTTTTATTCTTTAACTTTTCAGTTTCTAAGAATTTTCTAATTCTTCAAAAATTTGGCTAACACCCTAAATTTTCGAAAAGTTTCGCCATAACCTCCTTTGTATGGGGAGGGGTTTGGAAATTTATTGGGCCATATTAGGTACCCAATAAATCCTAAAAAGCATGCACATATTTATAGTGATATATTCCGGTGTCCACAGGGGAGTGTGTATAGATCATAACTCCGGAGAATAAATTATCATCACCCTATAAATAGTTTTTGTGCCTTAATTACTAGAGAGACGTGATTATTGTCATCTCCAGACCCGTGGTTGTTTTTACTAGTCTGGCAATTTACCGTTACATTTTATATAGTCCATATCAGTGTTTGGTTCAACTTGTAATATAGTCATCGCCATACAAGCCTCTCGCTTGTACGGTAAATCTTCAACCTTGTCACACAAGCTCCAAATGCTTATGTGGTATATGATAGGGTATGCTATCTTCAAGAAGTATGCCATGTAGTATAGTTCAAAATTAATTGTTACTATCATATGGCGACGTTTATAATCTCACACATAACAACCAGCACTCGCATCCAATGGCATTCACATGAGTTGATATAATAAATAAAATTGTGCATCTAACTCATTAAGGTTTACCTATTTGTCGGACATGCAAATAAATTCTTTACTCAACAGCAAATGCATTTACCTGTTCAAACATATATAACGTACATGCATGTATTTCTATCTATTTTCAAATCCGTTCAATATTTGATTCAATTTGCATAAATTTACCCTTCATTCTCTTATAGATTAGATTAATTATCATTCCAATATTTTGATTAGTCAAATTCATAATCACACAACACAAAAATCAATCAATTTATTGATTAACTTTTCAAAAATTTAATAATTAATTTATATACTCTTTTAAAATCATATTTACTAAGAGCAGACTATATAATTAGAAGTTTTACATCCATGAAAAGGAACAATAGTAAAGTAGAAAACAAAACGGAAATGCAAAGTACTGTAAATGTACCTTGCACTAGAGTTAATCAGAGATGCCCACTCTGCAATTGGGATAAGCTTGCTTATTGCTCTCTTCTGTTTCCTAAGTACAGTCTCGTGGATCTCTACTCAATTGCACTTTGATCTAGTGAACTTTCTTATTCCTCATCACTTTAGTTTCTTTTCCAATAATCTTTATCGGCTCTCTCCTTACAGCTAATTCTAGAGTAATCTCGAAATCTTGTTGCGCGGCTTCTTCCACGACCAAGTCTGGATCATGCACATACTTTCGAAGTTGAGACACATGAAACACATCATGTACTCCAGGCAACCAATCAGGTAATTGAACATTACAAGCAAGAGTTCCAATCCGTTCGAACATAGGAAATGGACCAATAAATCTGGACGCCAATTTCCCTGTTTTGCCAAATCGGACTACTCCTCTCATCGGAGAAACCCTCAAATACACATAGTCACCACCAGAAAAAGCCAGATCTCTTCTTTTCGAATCTTCATAACTCTTTTGTCTGCTTTGAGCCATTTGCAATCATTTCTAAATGAAATCGACTTTATCCGAAGCTTCACGAATCATATCGGGTCCCAATACGAGTCTATTGCCAGGTTCTACCTAACAAGCGAGAGATCTGCACGGTCGACCATACAATGCTTTGAATGATGACACTTTCAAGCTCGCTTGGTAGCTGTTGTTGTATGAGAATTCAGCCAAATGCAAGTGGTCTTCCCATGATCTGCCAAAATCAATAATACGTGCCCGCAGTAAATCTTTTAGAATACGATTCACCCTCTCAGTTTGGCCATCAGTTTGAGGATGATACGCGGTGCTCAAGTTTAGTTTTGTTCCTAATTCTGCTTGGAATGCTTCCCAGAATTTAGTAATAAAAATCGGGTTACGATCACTAAAGATACTCATGGGAACTCCATGTAGTTTAACAATTTCCTTAAAAATAAATATGTGCTAGGCTCTGAGCCGTTCTATTCGATTTGACAGGTATAAGGTGGGCGGTCTTCGTGAAACGATCGATCACCCAAATATTGTCATTTCCTTTCCTGGTTCTGGGCAAACCATCTATGAAATCCATAGAAATTTGTTCCCACTTCCAATTTGGAATTTCCAATGGTTGCAACAGTCCAGCCGGTTTCTGTTGATCGCTTTTGACTTGTTGACAGGTGGAACACCAGCTAACATATATAGAGATGTCTCTTTTCATCGCCTTCCACCAAAATGTTCGCTTGAGGTCATTATACATTTTACTAACCCCTAGATGGATACTCAGCTTGGACTTGTGACACTCATCCAATACTTCTCTTTTGAGCTCAAGGATGTCGGGAACACAAATTCTTCCTTTCAATCTCAGAACTCCCATGCTATCCACTTGGAAACTGGAGACTTCACCCCTTTGAATTCTTTTTATCGTCTCTTTAGCAAAATTATCGTTTTCTGAAGAATAGATATTTTATCAATCAACGATGGTGTAATGATAAGATTGGCGATGATCACATTCTTTCTGCTGAGCTCATCAGCCACAACATTGGCTTTCCCCAGAGTATACAGAGTATCAAGATCATATGCCGCGAGAAATTCTAGCCAACGTTGTTGCCTCATATTCAGATCTTTCTGGGTAAATAAATACTTCAATGATTGATGATCGGTATATAATTCGAACTTATCACCCAACAGAAAATGTCTCCAAATGTTCATAGCAAACATAATGGCTAATAATTCAAGATCGTGAATTGCATAATTCTTCTCATGCGGCTTCAACTGACGGCTAGGGTCAGCGACTACTTGGCCTCTTTGCATTAATACTGCACCAAGACCTTCTTTAGAAGCATCTATCTGAACTTTCAAGTCTTGATTGCCATCGGTAATTGTTAACACTGGAGCAGTTGTCAATCTTAACTTCAACTCTTGGAAAGCTGTCTCACATTCTGGAGTCCAACTGAATCTTGCGAGCATCTTTGTAAGCTTTGTTAAGGAACTAGATATCTTCGAAAAATCTTTAATGAACTTCCGATAATAACTAGCCAAACCAAGAAAACTTCGGACTTCTATGGGCATACTAGGCTGTTTCCAATCTTGAGTAGCTGTGATCCTACTGGGATCTACAGAATTTCCTTCTTTTGATGCAACGTGGCCAAGAAACTTGACTTCTTCTTGCCAGAATATACATTTTGAAAATTTGGCTTTTAAAACATTCTTTCTGAGAATTTCCAAAACTTGTTCCTAATATTTTGCATGCTCGCTCTCTGACTTAGAGAAGATTAGAATATCATCAATGAAGACCAGTACAAATTTATACAATACTTCTATGAATACCCTGTTCATTAGATCGAAAAAATACGCTGGAGCGTTACATAAGCCGAACGGCATTACTAACCACTTGTAGAATAAATCTGGACCTTTGAATGCTGTCAAAGGAACACATTCTGCGGCAATTCGCAGCTAATGGAAACCTATAGCTAGGTCCATTTGTGAAAATACTTGCGCGCCATTCAATCGATCCAACAAATCATCAATTCGCGGTAATGATATTTATTTTTCAACGTCTGCTTGTTCAAGTCACAATAATCCATGCATAGTCTAAGAGTACCAACTGACTTTGGGAAAAACACCACTGCTGCTCCCCAATCGGAGAAACTAGGCCTGATCAGACCCTTCCATACAAGCTGTCGAGTTTGATTGTTTAATTCTTCTTCCTCCTTCTTCTTATAGCGAGAACTACTGGTCTTGCATTTGGAATTAAAGCAAGTTTGAAATCAATTTCCCTACGCGGAGGTAAGCTAACAACTTCTTCGAACACATCCGCATAATTCTTGACGACAGGGATATTTTCTATGTCGACCAGAACATTCTCTGTGATGACAGGGATATTTTCTATTTGAGCAGGAGAAACATTCAGAGCTGACCAAAAGTCTTTTCTATCCGAATTCGGACCTTCGCATGGGATGGTTATATAATTCCCTGATTTATTCTTCTCCTTTATGACTTTGTCGGCGCATTTAACTTTATATTAGGTTAACCAATATAATCACAAAATAAGATCAAATTCTGTAAAATTCATGACGATCTCGATGGTAGGGAACCAATAGCAGGAAAAAGAAATCGGCACCTGAAACACCCCACCTCCGTTAGGGTCACTCTCAAAGGGAATGCCCTAATTTTGGTGGAGGTTTATAAGTACAAGTCACAGATATACAAGACAGATATAAGAACACATATTTGTAAATAGCGGAAGAACAACAAACTTTATTTCATAAAGTCAAATACGTGTTACAACAACATCCTTTCCAAAAACATAACATAACACTTTCATAATCTGTCTTGAGTACATTATTTAAAGAAGCATAAATAAAACATAGATAAACTGCAAAAGCCCCATAGTGGATTGTCCAAAGCCATAGTTCAAAACAGGAAAGTCCAAGCAATACATTTCTCTTCTTCAAGCTGGATGTTGAGGTTGGTCAAGCTGCTGTGTTCCCTCCCTGAGAACCTGGGGAGGGGGGGGGGGGAAACGGAAGAAAGAAGATGAAAGAAAAATAGAGTCAGACATAAAGCCTGAGTAAGTCTAGTACTATTTTGTCTATGAATAAAGAACTGGGTATGATAAGTAATAACAAGAAGTGGGCAAACACTATAACTTGGTTAAGTTGTCTAGGGTCGAATATACTATCGTACCCCATGTTGATCTCTGAACCCATATAAACTAGTTTCCAACTGGCACCCAAAATCAGGGTGATGTGATCCATTCTATGATGATCGGCTCCTACTCGCATAGTTACATGTGTCTTACGGCCCCCGATGTCTGTAGTTACCTATGCTGGTCCCACCATGGGGTGTATCAAGTCCCATAGTGGCAACCCGACACAACCTTAGAGTGCACAGGTATGCTACTGGTGTCCAGTGCCTTATTTTTATGCGCTGGAGTGTGTGCACGCCTGCACTCCGTTAGAACCTACACTGCTACACCACCGCCGTTGCTTTGACCTCTTACAATCAGCCCAGTAATCGTGCCCCACCCTGCCTAGTTTCAGGTTATCCTGATACACCTTTTAGGGTTACTGCTGAAAAGGGTCCCCCGTTACTAGGTTTTCTATCTCTAGCCAACATGCTAAGTTGGTTAAGTGTTTCCTAACCTAACCCTCACCAGTCCGTTTTGTTTAGCATGTTCCATTTTGATTAAGTCTTTAGTTCACTTAATCCTATCAATCCTGACTCAGCCTTAATTGTCTTATTAAGGCCCTGACCTCTCACATTAGACAGGTATTGTTGTGGCTGCCTGTTGCCGGTTGGTTCCGGGCAGTCTTACGCCACAACTCAGTCTAACCTCGGGTCCTTGCTGGGCTCCATGTTTAACCTCCCACATTGGATAGGTATTGTTGTGACTACTGGACAGCCGGGCGGTTCCGGGCAGGTTTACATCACAACTCAATCCAACCTCGGGTTAAACACATCGTATGTTCTACATTTACATATCTTGTCATTCTTCTTTATTTCTTATATGTAAATATTTGCGGCCCATTATTAAGTTAATGGTGTAAAGGTTACACCAATCACGGGCCCAACCCATACTTGAATTTGGGCCCTTCTATTTTATATTTTCATTCATTAATTAATTTTAACCCAACGTTATTTTCCCCCGTTTTACACGTCCGTTCATATATATTGGGCTTAGCCTTTTAAAGCCCAATTTAGCCATGCGAAAAGGGGAGGCTTAAAGCGTGATTACATACACAAAGAGGGGAAGGTGAGCGCATGAACTTGCATATGACGTTGGAAATACATAATAGGAACTGGTGTACTTGCATATATATATTTTGGTCATAAAGCATAGGTGACATGAACCAAAGCATGTGAACTTGTAATTGAGATATCATTATTGACACATGAACCTATATTTTTATTTAGGCATAATGTCAAACATAAGCATGGCATAAATATTTCTAGCATAAACATAAACACGTCATGTTCATAAGGTTTCTACATGTTTACAAAGGGGATACTTTGTTATTAACACAAAAGCATAGATCAACTTAATTATGGTTTAAGTCTAATCACATAACGATAGTATAAATATACATAAATATTCCTAATCATGGTGTTTGCTTTAAACTTGCAAAAAAGGAATTTTTGAGTCTAACCAAGCCATGTCTCACATATGTCATCATATAATTCTTTTTAAACAAGATAGACTTAATCATAGATTTCAATTATACCAAATATCATTCATAGCCTAGCCATATTCATAAGTTTTGCAAAAGCATGACTTAATACATGGATTATGGTGTCAAAATTCCAACATAGCTTCATATGAACTATAACAACCAAACTTGTTTAAATTACTTGCAAAATGATTTATGCACAAAATATACATCATGACGACATAATAACAAAGCCCCAAACTTGCATGAATTTCACTCAACTACATACATGTAGCTTCAACATAGATTACATAATTTGCGCAATATTCCAAACGTATATTTGCATAGAACTACCGCATGTAGTTCTTTATAATGAATAACATAATTTTGCACAAATATGAATTACTTTATTATCCCAATTCAAGCATACAAATCAATACAGTTGTTTATTCATACCAAAGTAATACTCTACTTACAATGGTTGCGGCGAATTCTCTAATTAAGAGATATGATTCTTTTGTTGAATTGATTGGCTTTAGGTTGCTTGAATTGCTTTAGGCTTTAGAACTCTCTTTCTAATTCTCTCTCTAGTCGGCGGCTACTCTTAGTCGTTCCTCAGCAACATGGCGGCTATGTTCTTAATTTGAATGAATAGATTAGGGTTTAGTCTAGGGTTGTTTATATAGAGGTTAGGAATTGATTAGGACCATTGATGTTGCTAGGTTAGATCGTAGCCATTCATTAGATAGAGAGACCAATTAGAACCCGCCACCTAGCCCTAATGACAAAGCAAACCACAGAAATTCGACCAAACACAGACCTGGCCAGCCAGGTTGACTGGGCTCGACCAGGTCGACACCCCTGTCGACAGGGCTGTCGACAGCCCTGTCGACATGGGTAGCCCAGGTCGACAGCCCAGTCGACCTGGGTGGCCTAGGCGGGTGTTTATCCGCCCTGGCCTACTGGGCCCGATTTTTAATTATTTTATTCTGTTTGAATTTTAAATTTAATTCAAAACTTCCGAAGGCCATATCTTCTTCATACGGACTTCGTTTTTCGAAAACTCGGACTCTATTTCGCGTATTTTTCCGAGACGAACGCAATGGCGTATCCCGTTTCCCTTAGTTCTTTGATTTCAGATTAATTATACTTTAATTTGTTAATTTCACAGTTATAGAATTTTCGGGGTGTTACATTCTCCCCCACTTAAAAGGATTTCGTCCCCGAAATCTTCAAGTTAGGAGGAATGTATATCCTAACATCCAATCATCCATCTACTCATCCATTAAACACGAGCATCCATTGTCCTTAAAAGACTTCTAATGCTTCATGATCATATGCAAAGTGTGTGTGTACATGTACTTATCTAATGCAAAATCAGGCGGTCTACTGATTCAGTTGACCTCCTTAATGCGAATTATGTAAGTGCCATGAATCCATTATGTATGCAAATTTTCCTATTCTTGATTTTACATGAGTGCACAACCATTCAGTACAAATGCAGCATCCACATGACAACACATAAAAATTCAACCACATACGAATGCAAACATATATGCATATGCAATATGAAGTGACTGAGCCGATCTAAAACCTAGATTGTGTGTGTATATGCAACCACGAGCAACCACTAGCAATCACTTGCAACCACTTGCAACCATTCATACATAACATGTTTCAATTACATGTTTCCATCCAAAAAGATTCTACCTAAAAGATAAGGTCGAGGAAAGATACCTAAAAAGATAGATAAAAGCGCAACTTAAGGAAAAGGAAAGATCAAGGATGTACCCTCGAACAGAAAAGGGTAGGCAGTGCGGATTCTAGCTTCAGTTTCCCAAGTCGCGTCTCCCTCGGCGTCGCTCCACTGGACTTTGACGAGCTTGACTTCGCGGTTGCGTAGCCTCTTCACTTCCGTTCCTAAGATGCGGGTTGGAACTCTCCTTATGGTTGCTTCGCGCTCCACTTCGGCCTCTTCGAGGATATTTGGCTCTACCACTTCAGCAGACTCATGTAGACATTTTCGGAGATGTGAAACGTGAAAGACGTTGTGGACTCCAGCCAACTTCTCGGGTAGCTCTAATCTATAGGACATTTTCCCAATTGTTCCTATCTAAAGGTATAGTCGAATGATAGAAGCAAGTAAAAACTTTGTGCCCATTAGGCAATGTCAAAACTGGAAATCTATGCCACATATATATTGATTAGGAGAAGAACTCTCTAAGCATCAGCCCCGAAGACCGAAATCAACATCAGACTGACACCCAAAGAATTACTCAACCCAACCACTATATGTGATTCTAGGAAACTAAGCATGATGGACTCCTTTTTCACTGTTGCCTCTCGTTCCACTTTCAATTATTCTCCTTCTAATATACTTGGCTCAAGCCTAACTGCGTACTCATGGTTCCATGCAAGCTCTCCAAAATTCATTAGTGAATCTTGGATCTTGTTCACTTACTAGAAGGTATTCCACATAGATGAATTATCTCTAGAAAATAAACAAATGTCAACTATGTTGCCAAATGTACTTACTAAGGTGATTCTCCACAACTCATTCATAAGCGAAATGAACTTTCTGCCTTAGTGGCGAACACTACTGGAGCGCCCCATTCCGAAATGCTCCTCCTAATGAACCCCTTCTCTAGAAGCTCTTTAATCTGTTTACTGAGCTCTTTCCTTTCTCGTGGAGCCATATGTCTAACGGGCAACGCAACGGGCTTTGCATTATCTACAAGATATATGCGGAAGTCTATTTCCCGCTTCGGAGGTAAGCCCTTCACCTCTTCAAAGACATCCGGATATTCCCGGACCACTCTAACTGATTGCAAATTTTCAACAGAGGCATCTAGCGATTCAAGATAACTAAGCATAACCGCATACGAGGGATTACAAGAAATTTCCAAAGTATTACCGAGCTGGGTTAGGAGCCTAACAACCCTTTTCTCACAATCAAGGATGGCCCCATTACTGGATAGCCAATCCATACCCAAAATCAAACCATAACCCGAAAAGCCTAAAACAAAGGCACTACATTGAAATTCAACACTTAGAATATAAATTTTCAATCCCAAACAGATCATAGACAAATGAGCTGGGCCCCCGCATTCCCTTTGAAACAATTAAGGGGTCCTCTACCATACTAGTTTTTAGGTCCAGAGATTCTACTAAAGCAGACGAGATAAAGGAGTGTGAAGCGCCAGAATCAAACAAAGTGCGAACGGGGTGATCTTAAAGATAAACTACGCTTTCTACAGAAGAATTCGTACCTCGCTGTTGCAAAGGTGGCGCTTCCAGCACATGAATCTGTGCCCCTGGGGTGGATCCAGCGCTCTGCCCCTGTCCCCGTTTCTTTGGGCAGTCCTTAGCCCTATGGCCTGTCTCACCGCAAGAAAAACACCCACCATTCTCCTTGGCCTTCTTTTTCCGGCAGTCCTTTACTAAGTGCCCCACTTTGCCACAGAAATTACACGTCCTCTTCTCTTTGTTGCCTTCCCCGCCTTTCTTAAAGTCTGTCTTCTTAGGCTGCAAACCCTCTTTCTTCCCTTGAGAGCTTTCTGCCTTTGTCTCCTTCTTGCCCTTATCCTCCTCATTCAGCAATGCCATTTGCACCAATCTTTCATACGTGGCTCCCATGGGTATATGGGTCATGGCCAAATTGTGTAATGGCTCATTCAACCCTTTGACGAAACGGAGAGCCTTCTTGTGCGGGGTGTTGACTAGGTCAAGCCCAAACCTAGCCAGCTCATCAAACTGATTCACATACTCTCTGACAGTCTTGTCCCCTTGTTTAAGAAATAAGAATTTTTCTAACTGCAAACTTCTTTCCGCATCCGAGAGAAATTTGGTCTCAAACCTTGCCCTAAAGTCCTCCCATGTCTCCACTGGTCTTTCAGCATTAGTGACTTCCCACCAGTAGGAAGCCTCGCCCTTCAATAGCCACACTGCCAACTGTACTTTTTGTCTATCCTCTACCTCAAAGATGATGAATAAGTCCTCCGTTTCTTTCAGCCAATTTCTAGCTGCCACGAAGGACTCAGTTCCATGGAAATCCCTTCCTCCCATAGCTTTAAAATCTTTACATATCTTAGCAAAATTGTTTCCCCGAGGAGGAGGTGGAGGAAAAGGTGCTGCTGCAGCTGGATGATTTCCTTCTGCTGGGGGAGGAGGAATGGTAGGACCTGGCTGAGTGGCCCTTGCTTCTAAGAACCGTCTAAACCAACCAGGTATTGGCACCCCTTCAGGCAAGTTAAGTTCTTGGGACATGCTGAAACAAAAAGGATAGATTCAAAACGAAGGATAAGAGATAGTTCCTATGGCTTTGGGGAGTGGACTTTGCCTTTTTAAAATAAAATAATATTTTTCTTTTAAAAATGCTTCTTTAAATTTCCTTTTTGAAAATAATTTTTTTTCAAAACTTTTTATCTTATCTGGTAAACCTATGCTCTGATACCAAGTGAAACACCCCACCTCCGTTAGGGTCACTCTCAAAGGGAATGCCCTAATTTTGGTGGAGGTTTATAAGTACAAGTCACAGATATACAAGACAGATATAAGAACACATATTTGTAAATAGCGGAAGAACAACAAACTTTATTTCATAAAGTCAAATACGTGTTACAACAACATCCTTTCCAAAAACATAACATAACACTTTCATAATCTGTCTTGAGTACATTATTTAAAGAAGCATAAATAAAACATAGATAAACTGCAAAAGCCCCATAGTGGATTGTCCAAAGCCATAGTTCAAAACAGGAAAGTCCAAGCAATACATTTCTCTTCTTCAAGCTGGATGTTGAGGTTGGTCAAGCTGCTGTGTTCCCTCCCTGAGAACCTTGGGGGGGGGGGGGAAACGGAAGAAAGAAGACGAAAGAAAAATAGAGTCAGACATAAAGCCTGAGTAAGTCTAGTACTATTTTGTCTATGAATAAAGAACTGGGTATGATAAGTAATAACAAGAAGTGGGCAAACACTATAACTTGGTTAAGTTGTCTAGGGTCGAATATACTATCGTACCCCATGTTGATCTCTGAACCCATATAAACTAGTTTCCAACTGGCACCCAAAATCAGGGTGATGTGATCCATTCTATGATGATCGGCTCCTACTCGCATAGTTACATGTGTCTTACGGCCCCCGATGTCTGTAGTTACCTATGCTGGTCCCACCATGGGGTGTATCAAGTCCCATAGTGGCAACCCGACACAACCTTAGAGTGCACAGGTATGCTACTGGTGTCCAGTGCCTTATTTTTCTGCGCCGGAGTGTGTGCATGCCTGCACTCCGTTAGAACCTACACTGCTACACCACCGCCGTTGCTTTGACCTCTTACAATCAGCCCAGTAATCGTGCCCCACCCTGCCTAGTTTCAGGGTATCCTGATACACCTTTTAGGGTTACTGTTGAAAAGGGTCCCCCGTTACTAGGTTTTCTATCTCTAGCCAACATGCTAAGTTGGTTAAGTGTTTCCTAACCTAACCCTCACCAGTCCGTTTTGTTTAGCATGTTCCATTTTGATTAAGTCTTTAGTTCACTTAATCCTATCAATCCTGACTCAGCCTTAATTGTCTTATTAAGGCCCTGACCTCTCACATTAGACAGGTATTGTTGTGGCTGCCTGTTGCCGGTTGGTTCCGGGCAGTCTTACGCCACAACTCAGTCTAACCTCGGGTCCTTGCTGGGCTCCATGTTTAACCTCCCACATTGGATAGGTATTGTTGTGACTACTGGACAGCCGGGCGGTTCCGGGCAGGTTTACATCACAACTCAATCCAACCTCGGGTTAAACACATCGTATGTTCTACATTTACATATCTTGTCATTCTTCTTTATTTCTTATATGTAAATATTTGCGGCCCATTATTAAGTTAATGGTGTAAAGGTTACACCAATCACGGGCCCAACCCATACTTGAATTTGGGCCCTTCTATTTTATATTTTCATTCATTAATTAATTTTAACCCAACGTTATTTTCCCCCGTTTTACACGTCCGTTCATATATATTGGGCTTAGCCTTTTAAAGCCCAATTTAGCCATGCGAAAAGGGGAGGCTTAAAGCGTGATTACATACACAAAGAGGGGAAGGTGAGCGCATGAACTTGCATATGACGTTGGAAATACATAATAGGAACTGGTGTACTTGCATATATATATTTTGGTCATAAAGCATAGGTGACATGAACCAAAGCATGTGAACTTGTAATTGAGATATCATTATTGACACATGAACCTATATTTTTATTTAGGCATAATGTCAAACATAAGCATGGCATAAATATTTCTAGCATAAACATAAACACGTCATGTTCATAAGGTTTCTACATGTTTACAAAGGGGATACTTTGTTATTAACACAAAAGCATAGATCAACTTAATTATGGTTTAAGTCTAATCACATAACGATAGTATAAATATACATAAATATTCCTAATCATGGTGTTTGCTTTAAACTTGCAAAAAAGGAATTTTTGAGTCTAACCTAGCCATGTCTCACATATGTCATCATATAATTCTTTTTAAACAAGATAGACTTAATCATAGATTTCAATTATACCAAATATCATTCATAGCCTAGCCATATTCATAAGTTTTGCAAAAGCATGACTTAATACATGGATTATGGTGTCAAAATTCCAACATAGCTTCATATGAACTATAACAACCAAACTTGTTTAAATTACTTGCAAAATGATTTATGCACAAAATATACATCATGACGACATAATAACAAAGCCCCAAACTTGCATGAATTTCACTCAACTACATACATGTAGCTTCAACATAGATTACATAATTTGCGCAATATTCCAAACGTATATTTGCATAGAACTACCGCATGTAGTTCTTTATAATGAATAACATAATTTTGCACAAATATGAATTACTTTATTATCCCAATTCAAGCATACAAATCAATACAGTTGTTTATTCATACCAAAGTAATACTCTACTTACAATGGTTGCGGCGAATTCTCTAATTAAGAGATATGATTCTTTTGTTGAATTGATTGGCTTTAGGTTGCTTGAATTGCTTTAGGCTTTAGAACTCTCTTTCTAATTCTCTCTCTAGTCGGCGGCTACTCTTAGTCGTTCCTCAGCAACATGGCGGCTATGTTCTTAATTTGAATGAATAGATTAGGGTTTAGTCTAAGGTTGTTTATATAGAGGTTAGGAATTGATTGGGACCATTGATGTTGCTAGGTTAGATCGTAGCCATTCATTAGATAGAGAGACCAATTAGAACCCGCCACCTAGCCCTAATGACAAAGCAGACCACAGAAATTCGACCAAACACAGACCTGGCCAGCCAGGTTGACTGGGCTCGACCAGGTCGACACCCCTGTCGACAGGGCTGTCGACAGCCCTGTCGACATGGGTAGCCCAGGTCGACAGCCCAGTCGACCTGGGTGGCCTAGGCGGGTGTTTATCCGCCCTGGCCCACTGGGCCCGATTTTTAATTATTTTATTCTGTTTGAATTTTAAATTTAATTCAAAACTTCCGAAGGCCATATCTTCTTCATACGGACTCCGTTTTTCGAAAACTCGGACTCTATTTCGTGTATTTTTCCGAGACGAACGCAATGGCGTATCCCGTTTCCCTTAGTTCTTTGATTTCAGATTAATTATACTTTAATTTGTTAATTTCACAGTTATAGAATTTTCGGGGTGTTACAGCACCCCACAAATCCAACTAAGATTGAGGGTACCCCCAATCGGATTATGGACAGTCATGGGTTCTTTGAGCTTTTTCAATTTCAAATCCAATTTTTGAACCGCATTACTTGCAATGAAGCTTCGTGACGCTCCTGTATCAAACAGTCCTTTGACTGAAATATTATTGACAGTAAGTGTGCCTTCTAAAACATCAGGCCTTCCCTGACTAGCTGAGGGTGGTGAAGTTTCTGCCACTTAATTTACATGTACATTTACAGGCTTCTTTAAGAGCTGGCAATCCTTTGCAATATGACTAGTCTGATGGAATTAATTGCATTTTCTATTCTCTTGAAACTTCTTATCGGATTTAAATCCCTTCTTCTTTTGCTTCCAATTGGATTTAAATCCATCCTTTCTTTGTTTCTTTAAAGCTCTACAATTTATTGATAAATGTCCTTGCTTATTGCAGTTATTGCATACGATAGTCTTTATTGGATCTTTCTCAGATTTAACCCTTTTCCTCTTGCGTTTATGCTTCTTACTGACCTCAGGCGTCATGCTTGCCTCAGGGCTATCAGTTTCAGACTTCCCTCTGCTACTAGAACTGACTTCCTCTTTGTCCTCCAAAAGATCTTGCTTATCAAGATCTTCATGGTGATAAGCCATGTATATCATTTCATAAAAAGAAACTTTCACATGTGCAGCTACCCAATTTTGGTACTTTCTTTGAAGCCCGTTAATAAACCTCAGATTCTTCTTCTTAGGATTTTCCATTAGCTCGGTGCAAAACGAGAAAGTCTACTGAATTTACCCTGATACTCCTGAATGGTCATATCTCCTTGTATCAGATAGTAGAATTCATCATATAGCTGATTAGTTGCTTCTGGTGGAATAAATCTTTCATTGAATTTTTTTAAATCTATCCCAGGTAATATCACCTTCTGGATTATCCTTAATTACAGCTTCCCACCAGGTTAAAGCTTCGTCTTTGAGTGCCCAAAATGCCAGCAATCTTTTCTGGTCATCTCTCATCTTTGAACCTTCATAAATTTTCTCAGCAGAGCGCATCCATGCTAGAGTTTGAATAATGGATTCATTGCCCAAGAATGGTACTCCACCCAGATTTCGATTCTTCTTTAATAAAGCTTCAATATCTGGTTCTGACCTACCTCTTCTACTTCTACCACTCATTTTCTACATCTGCAAATAGCAGACAAAGTGTCTGGCCAACAGAAAAGATATTGTAAAGCATAGAGACATATACTTGAATGTAAATGTGTCTATTGGGGTGTATTTTATTCTTCTACACTCGTTCTAGGATATTACTGATCCTATCTGAAAAGAGTTATTCATCCCCGAACACTACCGGTTCTATTTCTGACGAGTTCGTTAATATGTTATAGTCTGAAACTAAGATTAACCAAAGCTTTGATACCACGTGTGACGACCCCAAACCCCCGTTCCACGTTGTCCAGGGTAATCTTTGTAATATGACACATAAACAAATAACAGCAGAACAGAAGTATATGATTACACCAGATAATGTACATCAAAATACACTGGAAAAATATAATCATTAGAGTTACACGGTATAACAGGATCATACTTAGTACAAAATACAGTTTCAGCTTTGTATAAAACGTATACAGCGGAATCAAACATAATATACATAACAGGAGCTTAACAGCATAAAAGAAGTGACAGAATCCATCTTCAGCTCCATAGCTATCCAGAAACAGCCTGCTAAAACCTGAATACAAGGCTGCCCGTGTAGAAAATAGGGCACCCGAGTTTGCAAGTGAAACAAACTACGAGTCAATCATGGGACTGGTATGAGAAATCTACTTAACTTATTTTACAATAAGGACAATCACAGGACCACGCCGCTAACGTGGAACGGGTTTACTCCATTGGACTGTCAGTGCTTAAAACAAGTAAACCATTTAAACATCGCAATGCTTTTTACAAAAATGAAGCCATTATAAGACTCAAGTCCCATCACACAATGCAATGCAAACCGGAGGATTGAGTTTTACCTTATAATGGCCAAAATATGCTTGATACGTATAAATCAAAATCATTTGATATTATTATTAGTGCTTATATGTTTCAAAAACAATTTCAATCATAAGTAGCAATCATAGACAGCATAAGTGTTGCATGCCACTATGTCGCCGTATATAGGTTTATAATCAAAACCGCATGATGTCGTATTTGGAAATTGGATTTCAATCATGAACCAAGGCAAGGGATTGTCCTTACCGCTTCGAGACGCTCTAGCCTAAGCCTCAAGGTCAGAGTGCATCGACCCTTGGATCGTCAGGACTGGTCCACACGGAGTGGATTAAAATGCCTGAATACTGCGATTCCCCGCCTTATGGGGCGTAAAACTGGTCGGTATATCTACCGAACAATCCATCGGCTCCGTAGAGACCGATATAACCGAGGCGCCTCGCATTCCAACATCCACATAAGTCAAACTTGTCAGGGCTTGTGAACCAGTGACACCACTTCTAGCTAGAAGGAAATGCATGTCCTCCCTGATGTCCTCTCCCGTTTCTGGTTTATACCGGGGTGTGAGGCTTGTGAATTAACACTATACACAAAGCTAGTTATATTAAAGCCGGGCTTTAATCATCAACCACAAGGCTCTTCTTTTCAACAAAATCCTTGATCACTTCATCTCAGCATGCCATGTTGTCAAGCTACAACGTCAGACACACATCCATTTTAAAGTCCGTTCTGGGCCTGAACGAAACCGGAGGTACCTTATTCCTTGTCCCATATGTCCAATACAGGAGAGAGGCCCTCGCACATCTGAACGATCAAAAAGTACGTCCGGACAACTACCACTGTAACCCCTTCAGGGCAGCAACTCCCATCAAAGGCATGAGTAGCCATCCATTCGATACGAAGATCATTGGTCTTGCACCGTCTTCGTATCTTCGACTTCTAATCGTTGACCAATTATTTGAAATGAGAATTAACTTGGCCTTTTCAAATAATTCACATATATTTAGAATTTTAAATCAATTCTTTCCATGGTTAAATTATTTGACATCAATAATTTAGTTCATTAATATGATTTTCATGTCAAACACATTCAACCATCAAATATCCAATAAACCGAGTAAATTCAGTTTATTTCCATTGCATATCGTTGATAATATTTTATAAAGATTTATCACTATTTTTATTTATATAAAAATAGCCCATTTATTTAAACGACGCTTCAGGCCATAACGCGGCCATGGCACTGTTTTTCTTCAGATTTGATTTTCACATATCTGAAAATCTAACTATTGGATCTTCACAAATTTTATATCATTGAAAATATCTTTTCAAAGCGGACCCAACGGTTCCAGTTTTGGGAAAATCCGATGGTCGGATCTTCTGGTATAATCGTTTAAAGTTATATTTGAAAATATGAACTGCAGCTTCGTTATTCGTTTTATTTTAATATTATATATATATAATCCATTTTGGCGTTTTTTATTTAGATTTGAATTAAACATTTCACACAATCTAACCGTTGGATCTTTACAAATTTGATATCGTTGGAAAGATATTTTCAAAGCAAACCCAACGATTTCGGTTTCGGGGAAATTCGATGGTCGGATTTCTCGGTAAAATTGTTTAAAATCACGATTCAAAATACAAATTGCAGAGTCATTATTTTTTATTTTACTTATATTTATATATATATATATATATAATTCATTCTTCTATTTCCAAACTATTTTCATTTCATATACGTGTTAAAAATATTATTTTTAACCAACAAACATTTATTTCAAACATGAATATTTTTAGCCATTCATATATACAATAAAAATGTGATTTTTATTGTTAAAACAATTTATTTCAAACATGAATATTTTATATACTTTGTACATACAATAAAAAAATTATTTTTATCGTTCAAACAATTTATTTCAAACACGAATACTTTTAGCCATTCATATATATAATAAAAATGTGATTTTTATGGTTAAAACAATTTATTTCAAACATGAATATTTTATATACTTCATACATACAATAGAAATGTTATTTTTATCGTTCAAACAATTTATTTCAAACATGAATATTTTTAGCCATTCATATTTAAAATGTGATTTTTATTATTAAAACAATTTATTTCAAACATGAATATTTTATATACTTCATATACATGATAAAAATGTGATTTTATCTGAGACGACCCCAAACCCCGTACTGACGGCGGCAAGGGGAATCCGTGGAATATAACACAGAAACAGATAATAGCAGGACAGAAATAAATAAATACACCAGAATGAACAATAGAATATACTGGATAAAAGTAATCATCAGAGTTACATAGTATACAGGATCTTACTTAGTACAAATACAGTTCAGCTATACATAAATGTCTACAGCGGAAAACAAACAAAATATGTACAATAGGAGCTGAACAGCATAAAAACAGATAAATGATAGAATCCATCCTCAGCTCCAGCTATCCAGAGAAAGCCAGCTAAACCTGAATACAAGGCTGACCGTGTAGAAAAAGGGGCACCCGAGTTTGAAAGTGAAACAAACTACGAGTCAGTCATGGGACAGGTATGAGAAATCTACTCAACACATTTAATATATGGCTAATCACAGGACCACGCCACTTTCGTGGAACAGGTTTACTCCATTGGATTTCCAGTGCTTTAAAACAAATCTTTCTTTTAAACATCGCAATGCTTTTTATAAAAATGAAGCCATTATAAGACTCAGTTCCCATCACACAATGCAACGCAAACCGGAGGATAGAGTTTTACCTTATAATGGTCAAAATATGGTTGTTACGAATAAAACAAGAGCATTTGATATTACTACTAGTGTTTATATGTTTCAAAAACAATTTCAAATCATAGCTATCAATCATAGACGACATGGGCGTCCCATGCCACTATGTCGCCAAATATATATACAATCGAAACCGCACAGTCACGTATTTGGAAATTGGATTTCCATCATGAACCAAGACAAAAGATAGTCCTTACCGAATTCGAGACTGCCTAGCCCGAGCCTCAGGAACAGCCGCAACTGCCCCTTGGAGCGACAGGGCCGGTCCACCGATGTGGATTATTATGCCTGAACAATACGTTTCCCCGCCCTTTGGGGCGTAAACGAGCCAACGAATGACTCCATCGGACCCGGATCGTCCGATCAAACCGAGGCGCCTCGCAACAGCAACAACCACACAGGTGAAAAGTATATAAATGTCCGGGCTGGTAGGTCACTGACACCACCCTAGCTAGGTAGAAACGCATGCCCTCCCTGAGGTCCTTCTCCCGTTTCTAGTTCATACCGGGGTGTGAGGCTCGCGATTTTACGTTATACACAAAGCTACGCCACACCGGCGGTGCTTTGATCATCACCACAAGACTTTTCTTTTCAAAAGAAGTCCTGATCATTTGTCACTTAGGCATGCCATACTAGCAATTCATGCCATGCGACTGATGTCCATCGATATACAACCTTTGAGCTCGTGCGTTTCAGAGAAGGGCGTTAAGCAAAAGAATAAATTCTCCGCCGCCAAACAGATGTATATTTAATAGAGATCAATCAACACAGAATAAAATCCAATGTCAGACACACATTCCATTTACAAGTCCGTTCTGGGTCTGAATGAAACCGGAGGCACTAAATACCTCGCAAACCCATCGATCACCACGTACGTCTGGACGATCACCACTCATTATCCATATTTCGGGATGCCTCCCAATCAGGACCTCGGTTACCATCCAAACGAGGTGAAGATCTCCGGTCTTCGACCATCGTCTTCATCTTCGATTTATTATTGTCGATTCAGTTATTTGAAATGAGAATTAACTCGGGCTTTTCAAATAATTCACGTATATTTAGAATTTCAAATCAATTTATTTCAATGGTTAAATCATTCGACAACACCAATTTTGTTCTTTAATGTAATTTTCACACCAAACACATTCAACCATCAAATACCACATAAATCGAGCAAATTCAGTTTATTTCCATTCCATATCGTTTATGATATTTTATAACGGTTTATTGCTATTTTTATTTATTTTAAAATAGCCAATTTATTCAAAACGACACTTCGGGCCATAACGCGGCCGTGACGCTGTTTTTCTTCAGATTTGATTTACACATATCTGAAAATCTTACCATTGGATCTTCACAAAATTTACATCCGTAGAAAGGTCTTTTCAAAACGAATCCAACGGTTCCAGTTTCGGGAAATTCCGACGGTCGGATCTCCCGGTACAATCGTTTGAAGTTTCAATTTCAAAATACGAACTGCAGCGTCGTTATTCGATTAAATATAATTATATATATATATATAAATATAATCGTTTCTGGCGCTGTTTTTCTTCAGGTTTGAATTAAACATTGCAGACAATCCAACCGTTGGATTTTTACAAAGTTGGTGCCGTTGGAAAGATTTTTCCAAAGCGAACCCAACGGTTGCTGTTTCGGGAAAATCCAATGGTCGGATTTCCCGCACTAGTTGTTTGAAATCACGGTTTCAAAACACGAACTGCACGGCCACGTTTCGTTTTAATTTTATTTATATTTATATAAATATAGTTCATTCAACAATTTCAATATCGTTTTCACTCCAAATATTTCACTAACGCCTTTAAATTTTGGAAAATTTCGCCATAACCTCCTTTGTACGGGAGGGGCTAGGAAAATTCCCAAATAGCCACACGGGCGTCTCATGTCAAAAAGAAAAAGAAAAAGCCAAGCGGCTAGCCAACAGGCTCATAAAATCATCACCCAAACGAAATAGTAAATGTGTACCTATTTGTCGGGCACAAAATTTTATTCCTCTTCTCTAGCCCCTTTGCAATAACCTGTTCAATAAATATGCATGTACATATATACAGTTCTTATCACTTATCATTTTCCATTCAACTTCATATTTGATTCCATTTGGTTTAAAAACACCATTCATTCTAATGTTGCATGCATAAGCAAAAATCATATCATTAGCTAATTAATGAATATTTCAACTCATGCATATTTATTTGAACGAGTTGCTATTTTTAACACTTTACATTTCAACAATTCATGTATATAATAAAAATGTGATTTTTATTGTAAAACAATTCATTTCAAAACACTCTTATTTTATATAGTTTATATGGGTGATAAAAATAGGGTTTTTATTGTAAAACAATTTATTTCAAAACAGGATTATTTTACATGGCTCATATAGATGATAAAAAGGTGATTTTTTATTATAAAACAATTTATTTCAAAATATGAATGCCATTCAACACATGAATTTCTATTCAACGAATGAATATCGATTCAACACATGAAGGTTTTCTATAGTTTATATACATAGATAAAAATGTGATTTTTATATTTAAAACACGAAGACCATTCAACACATGAATTTCTAATCAACGAATGAATATCGATTCAACACATGAAGGTTTTCTATTCAATGAATAAATATAGTTTCAGCAAATGAAAATAATTCAAACACATGAATATTATTCAAAATTTCGGTAGCATAATGGCAGGGTAGTTAAAACCGGGACCGTCCCTAGTACGACTCCTCACTCTACCTTAAAACCTCGCGGTTTTTGACAATGGGGATCATGTATCTAGTTCGCACACAGGCGGCATGTATATATTTATTTCATTTCCACAAACTAATCCTATGTGGTTTCAACCAAATATTTCTCAACCACAAATGGGTATTTTTCAACCACAATCAATCAATATCAACCACAAGCAATCCCAAACAACCATTCGCTATCAATCAATTTTCACACCAATCACAACCAATAAATATCGTCCATGGTTTGTGGACGAGTGGCGTGTATATATATATATATATATATATATATATATATGTATGTATATATATATAGCAATTCACTTCTATTTCAACACATATATAATTTTTACAACGCATATATAACTTATACATCGAACGTACAACTTATACAACGCTTATACAAGAGGTGTACAACGCTTATATAACTCATACATCGACTATATAATTTATACATCGTCGTTTTCCATATCGTTTATAAATTAGAAATCTCACATTGGGTTCCACTTCACCAAAAATAGCAGAAGGCTCAGAAAAATACGCGGTCTCTTCTAAAATGTAGAAGACGTCCACACGGTCACGATGTTTCCTGTTTCATCGAATTTCGTTAACGAACGAAAAAGATACGATTTTTCAAAGTTTGCAACGGTTTAAAGGTGTTAAAACAGTTGAAAATAAAACAAGCCGATACCTCTCTGAATTCTTCAAAACTAAGTTTTGAATTTTCTTCAAATCCGTTGATTGTTGCTTCGATCGGCCAGTGCCACCTTGTCGGGCTAGGAGAGGCGCACGTGCGCCTGGGAGGGGTCGAACTCGGTGGTCCCCAGGCGGCGGAATCTAGGTGCGAACGACCAAACTTCTCGAGGGTGGTTCTCCTCCTACAGGCCATGAAAAAATCCAACACTTATATGGATTTGAAGATCATGAGAAGTACTACAAAAACCTTAACTGTGGAGTTGGATTTCATTGAGCGGATCAAAAGAAAAAGAGGAGAGAAGGCGGCAGCCAATTTCCGTCGTTCGTTCGAGTCGGGGAGAGAGAAAAGCCGGGGGGGGGTGCGTTCTGACGTGGACCAATGTAATTTTTTTAAAGTTTTAAAAATCCGAAAATACCCCTCGTTACACACGAACACCAATCCAAGCCCAACGACTGTCGTCCCTAGCGTTTTACCCCCATTCCGAACACAATGGGATATGTTTCGTAGGCCCATTCGACTGTTTCGGTCAGTTTTCCTTCAAATTAAAATATAAAACATTCAATAATTGATTTGAACGTGCATTTCAATTTGCCAGGGCCACAAACTGATTCGAAAAATTCCAGAAAAATAAATCTAGCTATGTTTTGACGATACGGTCCCAACAAAACCAGTTTCGTCGAATTCTGAGACTGTTTGCAAAAAGGCCCATTTCTGGTCGATCCAATTTAACTGTAATTGACCAAAACACATTTTCCTTTGCCACACTCACATACTAGCTTCAAAAATTATGAAATTTAAAACCTAGCAATAACTTCACATCCCGGATCCAACAAAAGTGGTTTCGTCGAATTCCGAGGTCATATGCAAAATGGCCAATTTCACGGGCTATATAAATTCCATAGCGACCTTTCTGAAAATTCATTTGGCCATAACTTTTGCTTTTCGTTATGAAAATTCGATTTTTCAGATTCGTTAGAAAGGTATTCACTAACAGATATAAATTTTTTGGTTTCGCTAAAATCCGTTTTGTTTTGCACCCGGTACAGTCCGACAAAGTTTGAATTCAATTTTTGAAACTGCACCCGGGTCATTAAATTATCATTCAATAATTCATTCGTCAGATGAATATTTTTCCAACACATGAATATATTTCAACACATGAATATAAATCAAACGCATAAATATTTTAGAAAATTTCGGCAGCATGACAGCAGAGGGTTTAAAACCGGCACCATCCCTAGTACGGCTCCTCGCACTACCTTAGGCCTCGCGGCGTTCCATAAGGGGCTTATCCTAATGATCTAATCATTTCAATCATTTTCATGTCACATTGAATTTTTCCACAAAACAATTCCAATTTTGTTTCAACCACAAACAAGCATTATCAACCATTCACATTTATCAACCAAATTTTACATCAACCAAAATCCAAACAATCACAACAAACATATATCGTCCATGGTCTGTGGACGAGGGGAGTTGTGTGTATGTATATATATATATATATGTGTGTGTGTGTATATATACGTATATAAATGTACTTCAACGTTATTTCAGCTCACATATTATTTTTACAACGTATATATAACTTATACATTGAACATATAATTTATACATCGCCATTCCATTCAAATTTGAATTTAGAAATCTCACAATTGGTTCCACTCCTCCAAAAATTGTAGGAAGCTCCAAAAATTCTCCGGTCTCTTCTAGAATGTAGAAGGCGTCCTCACGGTCCCGATGACTCTTGTTTCACTGGATTTCGACCACAAACGAAAAAGATATCATTTTTATTCAATAATCTAAAATAGCAATGCTTTTAAATGTTATAGTTCATTAAATTATACACAGGTTGCTACCTTTGCCTTCTGTTCAATTCTAGGTTTCAATTTTTCGATCAAACTGTTGCTCGAGGTCAGAATCAGACGACACCATGAAGTGCTCGGAGTCGCGCGCCAGGGGGTCCCACCCTTGCTAAACTCGAACGCAGGATGGTGGAGGATTTTCAGGCGACGCGACTCATGTTTGGGAGGATGATTCGAATGAGATACTCCACGATGAGAGGCGAGACAAGCATGGATTTGTAGAGGAGGGTGGGATCTTCAAAACCTTCCAAAGGATCGATGTATTTTGTGGAGCGGTTTGTGAGAAATCGAAGGGAGAAGGATCGATACCCCTTCCGCCGTCGATCTGTAGAAGGATCGGGGTTTTTTGTTAATGCGTGAATGAAGAAGCAGAAATCTGATTGGGCCAGGAATTTTTATATTTATTTTTAATTTCTTTAAATCCGAAAATACCCCTCGATCCATACGAACTCCAATCCAAACCCAATGACTGTCGCCCCTAGCTAAATACCCCCATTCCGAACACAATGGAATTTGTTTCCAAGCCCATTCGACTGTTTCAGTCAGCTTTTCTTCAAATTAAAATATAAAACATTCAAATTCAGATTTGAACGTACATTTTAATTTGCCGGGGCCACATACTGATTCCAAAAATTCCAGAAAAATAAATCTGGCTATATTAGGATGATATGGTCCTAACAAAACTAATTTCGTCGAATTTGGAGACCGTTTGAAAAATGGGCATCTTCTGGTCGATCCAAATTGACTGAAATTAACTAAACACGTTTTCTTTTGCCACGCTCACATATTAACTCCAAAAATTACGGAATTTGAAATTTAGCAATAATCTGACATTCCAGATCCAACAAAAGTGGTTTCATCGAAAATGGAGATCGATTGCAAAATGTCTATTTTTACGGGCTATATTCCATAGCGACCATTCTGAAAATTCATTTGGCCATAACTTTTGATTCCCGCAATGAA
Source organism: Allium sativum (assembly GCA_030737875.1). Lineage (NCBI taxonomy): Eukaryota > Viridiplantae > Streptophyta > Magnoliopsida > Asparagales > Amaryllidaceae > Allium > Allium sativum. The sequence goes on from CM060921.1 coordinate 694,180,071, forward strand.
ATTTTGATTTTTCATATTCTTTTGAAAGATATTCTTAAACAGATTTAAATGTTTTTGGTTTCACTAAAATCTGGTTTATTTTTCATCCTGTACAATCAGTCAAAATTCGAATTCAAATTTTCAAACTGTCGTGCTATTTCCAGCTTCTTTTTAAAAGTAAAATTAATATTTATATTCCAACATCAATTCAAATAAATATATACGTTCTAATTTTATTCAAAATAAATTTCTTGTTGTTATTATTTAAAATAATTCATTTTAAATAACCAAAATACATTAAAATTGCAAAAATAAAAATTTTAAATTGTTCTGATTTTTCGGGTTGTTAAAAAACCACTTTCTAGATCATGTAGTACAACAAGTTATGAAATTACGATCTCTTTTTTTTTTGGTCATTTGTGAATTTAGTTGATACGTTTATTATAAGTATAGCTTATTCATACTACTAACTAGCACAACATAATCTATCAAACTATATCATACCCACTAAATCACCTTACTAGATCTAATGAAAAATGAACAAGTTGAAATTGAAATATACTTTAAGCATGGCCTATGAACTATTAATTAGAACTATAGACCATCAATTTTTTTATTTCAACCTTCACTTAATCATCATGACATCGACATGACATGAAGCACAAAAAGAGAGTATGAATAGAGAAATTATGTTGCAGCTACATAATCAAGAGAGCTTCATTACCCCTAAGTTGAAAGGGATTAGCCTCTCACCTAACAACGAACGTAAACTGCAACATAGAACAAAAAACAAGAGAAAAGAAAAATAAAATAAAATAAAGGACAATCTAGTCTACTTTTAGAAAAGAAAATAACATGTAAATAAAAAACTAAAGAGAAAAGGCAGAAGACTAATTTTATTCTAATAGAAGAAAGTTACAGAATAAAACCCAATGTTGAATGAATCCAAATGAACTAGATACAAGTATATTTATAGTTGCCCAAGCCAAGACTAAGTGGCCAATCACACAATATGGTACAAAGGTCCTTTTTTCAAAATAATAAATAAACCAAATAGCTGAGTGTGAACGTGTGTGAATGGATTTGCAAATGTCATAGCCTGCGGGCATCAAATGGCATCAACTCCAAATGTTTTGAGCATGAATAGGACTCCATAACATCTACGACATGCTATCATTATGAAGAGGCATGGAATCATTAAAATATGCGGCATAAGGTGGTTGAACAACAACATTTCTTCAAGCTTTGATATAGTTCTCAAAATCAACACTCTTCTTACACCAATTCTTCAAGCTTTTCAACAATTAAGTGCATCAATTCCATTGATCATAAATAACCTGAAAACACAACTATAAATACACAGTATCAACTATTTTTAAGAGAAAACAAGATAAATAAGTGGATAAAATATACACATTTACGTGTGTATCAAATGCCCCTACATTTTTCTTTTTATTCGTCCTCGAATGAAGTAAAAAAACTAAGACAAATCTATTTTCGTAGGGAGCACGATTGCATTGAGCATATGCAACAAGCCTTTAAACCTCTGGCTGGCCCCAGTAGGACGAGTTGTAACAACCCGTAAAATCTGAACCAATTTAAAATTTTTAAATTGGTTATTTTAGTGGATTTTAAATATTTAAAATAAATATTTTAAATAATAATGATGAAAAGTGTGTCTGAATCGACGTTTGAAAATAAATATAATTAATTCTAGTTATAAACAAGGCCTGAAATGGCGCGATAGTTTCAAAATTTGAATTCAAACTTTGACTAGCTGTACCGGGTGCAAAATAAAACGGATTTTAGTGAAACCAAAAATATTTAAATCTGTTAGCGAATATCTTTCTAAGAATCTGAAAAATCGAAGTCCCGTAGCGGGAGGCAAAAGTTATGGCCAAATGAATTTTTAGAAAGGTCGCTATAGAGTTTATATAGCTCGTGAAAATGGACATTTTGCAAACGAACTCAGAATTCGACGAAACCACTTTTGTTGGATCCAGGATGTTAAATTATTGCTAGGTTTCAAATTTCATAATTTTTGAAGCTAGTATGTGAGCGTGGCAAAGGAAAATGTGTTTGGTCGATTTCTATTAAATTAGATCGACCAGAAAAGGGCCATTTTTCAAACGGTCTCAGAATTCGATGAAATTAGTTTTGTTAGGACCATATCATCAAAACATAGCTAGATTTATTTTTCGGGAATTTTTAGAATCAGTATGTGGCCCCGGCAAATTGAAATGTACGTTAAAATAGAATATTGAATGTTTTATATTTTAATTAGAAGAGAAACTGATACGAAACATATCCCATTTTGTTCGGAATGGCGGTATTTAGCTAGGGGCGACAGTCGTTGGGTTTGAATTGGTGTTCGTATGGATAAAGTGGTATTTTCCGAATTAGTTAAATTAAAAATTAAAATAAAATAGTGGGCCAATCCCCCTCTTCCTCTCACTTCCGCATTGACCCATTTCCAACCTGATAACCTCTAGGCGACAATGGAAAAGCTTCCATTCTTCTCTCTTCAATTTCTCTTCCATCTCTCAGCGAAATCGACTGATTCAAGGGGGGATTCGAAGAGATTTCCACGATCTACAGATCTATACCTGTCTCGACTTCTCTAGTTCGATATTCATGAAGAATCGCGCCTCCAAAATCATGACTTTTGAGCCGTCGCGGAGACCCATACACGTCGTCGAACTGGGCTTGACCACCGGCGCCAGAGACCCTGTTCCTCCCTCTTCGACGCTGCAAAACCCGATCGGCCTGAAGTGCAATGGAATTCACGAAAAATCAAAACCTAGTTTTGAACGGATTTTGAAAGGTACGACCTATTTTATTTTAAACTATTCTATAGCACTTTAAAGCGCTATGGTTTGTGATTTCACTATAAAAATCATATCTTTTTCGTTTATTGACGAAATTTAGTGAAACAAGAGACAGTGGACTCGTGCGGACGTCTTCTACATTCTGGAAGAGACCGGATATTTTTCTGAGCCTTTTGCAATTTTTGGTGGAGTGGAACCCAATGTGAGATTTCTGAATTATAAACGATATGGAAATGACGATGTATAAATTATATATTCGAAGTATGATTTATATAAGCGTTGTACACCTCATGTATAAGCGTTGTATAAGTTGTATGTTCGATGTATAAGTTATATATGTGTTGTAAAAATTATATATGTGTTGAAATAGAAATGAAATATAATTATATATATATATATATACACACACGCCCCTCGTCCACAAACCATGGACGATATTTATTGGTTGTGATTGGTGTGAAAATTGGTTGATAGCGAATGGTTGATTAGAATTGGTTGTGGCGGAAATTGATTGATTGTGGTTAAAAAAATACCCGTTTGTGGTTGAGAATTATTTGGTTGAAACCACATAGGATTAGTTTGTGAAAAAGAAAAAAATAAACATGCCGCCTGCGTGCAAACTAGATGCATGAAATCCCCATTGTCAAAAGCTGCGAGGCTTTAAGGTAGAGCGAGGGGCCGTACTAGGGATGGTCCCGATTTTAACTACCATGCCGTTACGCTGCTGAAATTTTCTTAAATATTTCTGTGAATGTTGAAATTAAAGTCATGTGTTGAATGTTGAAACAAAATTCATGTGTTGAATAGAAATTCATGTGTTAAATAGAAATTCATGTGTTGAAATAAATTCATGTGTTGAATGGAGTCCGTGTATTGAATAATTTCTTTAAAAAATAAAAATAACATTTTTACCTTATATATAAACCATATAAAATAATCGTGTTTTGAAATAAATTGTTTTGCAATAAAAATCACATTTTTATTATATATATAAACTATATAAAATAATCGTGTTTTGAAATAAATATTTTTGCAATAAAAATCACATTTTTATTATATATATATATAAACTATAGAAAATATTCATCTGTTGGATGTTGAAATAAAATTCATGGTTGAATAGAAATTCCTGTGTGGAAATAAAATAAATAAAATTCATGTGTTGAATAGAAATTCCTGTATGGAAATAAAATAAACAAAATTCATGTGTTGAAATAAATATATGTTCGATAAAATATAGTTTTTATCAAATATGTGAAGTGAAAATGGTTTTGAAGTCGAAGAATCGATTATATATATATATAAGTATAATTAAAATACATAGAATAACGAAGCTGCAGTTCGTGTTTTGAAACCGTGATTTCAAACGATTATGCAGGAGATCCGACCGTCTGATTTTCCTGAAACCGTAACCTTGGGTTCGTCTCGGAAATATCTTTCCAACGATACCCACTTTGTGAAAATCCAATGGTTGAATTGCTGGAATGTTTAATTCAAATCAGAAGAAAAATAGTGCCAGAATCGATTATATATATATATAAATATAATTAAATTAAATCGAATAACGACGCTGCAGTTCGTATTTTGAAATCGAAACTTCAAACGAGTGTACCAGGAGATCCGACAGTCGGATTTTCCCAAAACCGAAACCGTAGGATTCGTTTTGAAAAGATCTTTCTAATGATATAAAATTTGTGAAGGTCCAACGTTTAGATTTTCAGATATGTGTAAATCAAATCTAAAGAAAAAACAACGCCATGGTCGTGTTATGGCCTAAAGCGTCGTTTGAATAAATTGGATATGTTTAAATAAATAAAAATAGCGATAAATCATTATAAAATATTATAAACAATATGGAATGGAAATAAACCGAATTTACCTGGTTTAGTGGATATTTGATGGTTGAATGTGTTTGGCGTGAATTGTTGTCGAATAATTTAACCATTGAAATGAATTGATTTGAATTCTAAATATACGTGAATTATTTGAAAAGGCCGAGTTAAATCTCATTTCGAATAATTGATCGGCGATAAGAAGTCGATGATGAAGACGGTGGTTGAATGCCGGAGATCTTCACCTCGGTTGGATGGTAACTGATATCTTGATTGGGAGGCATCCCGAAATATAGATAATAAGTGGTGATCATCTAGACGTGCTTGGAGATCGATGGGTATGCGAGGTATATAGTGCCTCCGGTTTCGTTCAGACCCAGAACGAACTTGTAAATGGACTGTGTATCTGACATTGGATTTTGTTCTGTGCTGATTGATCTCTATTAAATATACAGCTGTTTGGCGGCGGAGAATTTATTCTTTTGCTTAACGCTCTTCTCTGAGACGTACTAGCTTAGAGGTTATATATCGATAGAAATCAGTCGCATAGCGTGAATTGCCCATGTGGCACGCCTAAGTGGCAGATGATCAAGGCTTTTGTTGAAAAGCAAAGTCTTGTGGTTGATGATCAAAGCACGGCCTGTATGGCATAGCTTGGTGTATAACGTTGATTCGCGAGCCTCAAACACCGGTATGAGCCAGAAACGGGAGAGGACCTCAGGGAGGACATGCGTTTCTTTCTAGCTAGAGGTGGTATCAGTGCTTAAACTGGCTGACATTTATATTATTTTCACCTGTGTGGTTGTTGCTGTTGCGAGGCGCCTCAGATATATCGATGACTATGTGGAGCCGATGGAGTCATTGGGCTCATTTATGCCCCAAAGGGCGGGGAAACGCAGTGTTCAGGCATAATAATCCACATCGGTGGACCGGCCCTGATGATCCAAGGCTTGCCTGCGTGCTTGCATAAGGGGCGGGCTAAAGCATCTCGAATTCGGTGAGGACGATCCCTTGCCTAGGTTCATGACGGAAATCCAATTTCCCAGTACGTGACTTTACGGTTTTGATTGTATACCTATATATGGTGATATGATATATGGTACCCATGCCGTCTTTGATTGATACTTATGATTTGAAATTGTTTTTGAAACATATAAACACTAGTAATAATATCAAAAGCTTTTGTTTTATTCGTATCAAGCATATTTTGGCCATTATAAGGTAAAACCTCTATCCTCCGGTTTGCGCTGCATTGTGTGATGGAACTAGGTCTTATAATGGCTTCATTTTTTTTATAAAAACACTGCGATGTTTAAAAGATTTACTTGTTGTAAAGCACTGGCAATCCAATGGAGTAAACCCGTTCCGCGAAAGTGGCGTGGTCCTGTGATTAGCCATATTATAAATGTGTTAAGTAGATTTCTCATACCAGTCCCATGATTGACTCGTAGTTTGTTTCACCTGCAAACTCGGGTGCCCCTTTTTCTACACGGGCAGCCTTATGTTCAGGTTTAGCAGGCTCTTTCTGGATAGCTGGAGCTGAAGATGGATTCTATCATTTATCTCTTTTTATGCTGTTCAGCTCCAATTGTACATATAATGTTTGTTTTCAGCTGTAGACATTTATGTATAGCTGAACTGTATTTGTACTAAGTATGATCATGTATACTGTGTAACTCTGATGATTGTACATTATCTGGTGTATTTATTTAATTCTGTTATGCTATTATCTGTTTATGTGTTATATTCCAAAGATTACCCTTGCCACTGTCTTATCGGGGTTTTGGGGTCGTCACAACGTGGTATCAGAGCTTTGGTTAAGCTTAGTTCTGGAATATAACATATTAACGAACTCATCAGAAATAGAACCAGTAGTGTTCTAGGACGGGTAGCTCATTACAGATAGGGTCAGTAATATCCTAGTATGAGTATAGCAGAATGAAATACGCCTAATAGACACATTTACATTCAAGTATATGTCTCTATGCTTTAAAATATCTTTTCTGTTGACCTAACACTTGATCTGCTATTTGCAGAAGTACTAGAAAATGAGTGTCAGAAACAGAAGGAATACAGAACTAGATCTAGAGGCTCTATTTAAGAGATATCGAAATCTAGGTGGAGCACAATTTTTGGGCAACGAATCGATTATTCAAACTCAAGCTTGGATGAGTTCTGCTGAAAGAATTTTTGAATGTTTCCAGTTGAGAGATGATCAGAAAAGATTAGTGGCATCTTGGGAACTCAAAGAAGAAGCTTTGATCTGGTGGGAAACGATCATTAAGGATAATCCAGAAGGTGATATCACCTGGGATAGATTCAAAGAGATTTTCAGTGAAATATTTACTCCTCCAGAAGCAACTGAGCGGTTATGTGATGAATTCTACTATTTAATACAAGGAGATATGAATATCCCAGAATATCATAAGAAATTCAATGAACTTTCCCACTTTGCCCCTCATCTAATTCAAAATTTGAAGAGGAAGAATCTTAGATTTATTAACGGGCTTCAAAGAAAATACCAAGGTAAAGTTATAGGGCATGTGAAGCTTCCTTTTTCAGAAATTATATACATGGCTTATCAGTATGAAGATCTCCATAGGAAAAGTCTTTTGAACGACGAAGAGGAAGTCAGTTCTAGTAACAAAGAGGAGTCTAAGACTGATTGTCCTAAGGGAAATACGATGCCTGAGGTCAGTAAGAAGCCCAGGGCCAAGAGGAAAAGGGCTAAATCTGAGAAAGAACCAGTAATGACTGCCACATGCTCAAGCTGCAATAGGCAAGGACATTTGGCGATAAGTTGTAAGTCTTCGAACAAACAAAGGAAGGATGAATCTAAATCCAAGAGCAAGTTTCAAGTGAATCGAGAGTGCAATCTATGTCATCAGGCTGGTCATATAAAGCGAGATTGCTGGATGTTGAAAGCTGTCAAAGTGGCTCAAGTGAATGAAGTGGAAGAAACTTCAGCACCCTCAGCTAGTCCGGGAAGGTCTGAAGTTTTGGAAGGCACGCTTACTTTCAAAAACATTCCAGTTAAAGTACTGTTTGATACAGGCGCGTCACGAAGCTTTATTGCAAAGAATGCAGTTAAGAAGTTGGATTTGAAATTGAGAAAGCTCAAATAACCCATCACTGTCCATAATCCGGTTGGGGGTTCTCTCGATCTTAGCTGGATTTGTGGGGTGCCTGTCTCTTTTTCCAGATATCGGTTTCCTACCATCTCGAACGTCATGAATTTTACCGAATTCGATCTTATTTTGGGATTGGATTGGTTAACCAAATATGAAGAAGAGGTTAGATGTGCCGAGAGAGTGGTTAGGGCAAGGTTTAAATCAAGGGATTATATCACCATACCATGCGAAGGTCCGAATTCAAATAGAAAAGACTTTTGGTCAGCTCTTGATGTTTCTCCTGCTCAAATAGAAAATGTCCCTGTAGTCATAGAGGATATTCCAGACCTCATAAAAGATATTCCTATCGTCAAGAATTATGCAGATGTGTTCGAAGAAGTTGTTAGCTTACCTCCGAAGACAGAAATTGATTTCAAGATCGCTTTAATTCCGAATGCAAGGCCATTAGTGCACGCTATTCGGAGAATGACTCTAAAGGAGAAGGACGAACTAGATAATCAAACTTGATAGCTTGTAAGGAAGGGTCTGATCAGGCCTAGTTTCTCTGATTGGGGAGCAGCAGTGGTGTTTGTCCCAAAGTCAGACGGTACTCTTCGACTATGTGCGGATTATTGTGATTTGAACAAACAAACATTAAAGAACAAATATCCATTGCTGTGGATTGATGATTTGCTGGATCGATTGAACGGTGCGTAGGTATTCTCAAGGATGGACCTAGCTACAGGCTTCCATCAACTTCGTATTGCCGAAGAGTGTGTTCCCATGACAGCATTCAGAGGTCCATACTTATTCTATGAGTGGTTAGTAATGTCGTTCGGCTTATGTAACACTCCAGCGTATTTTGTCGATCTGATGAACCAAGTATTCAGAGAAGTCTTGAATAAATTTGTTCTAGTTTTATTGATGATATTCTAATCTTCTCTAAGTCAAAAGCTGAACATGAAAAATATTTGGAACAAGTGTTAGAAATTCTGCGAAAGAATATTTTAAAGGCCAAACTGAATGTATATTCTGGCAAGATGAAGTAAAGTTTCTTGGCCACATTGCATCAAAAGAAGGAATTGCTATGGATCCAGGTAAGATCACCGCTATTCAAAATTGGAAGCAACCTAGTACTCCGACAGAAGTTCGAAGTTTTCTTAGATTGGCTAGTTATTATCGGAAGTTTGTTAAAGATTTTCCAAAGATATCTAGTTCCTTAACAAAGCTTACCAAGAAGCACGCGAAATTCAAGTGGACACTCGAATGTGAGGAGGCTTTTTAGAAGCTAAAGTTAAGATTAACAATGGCTCCGGTGTTAACGATAATCGATGGCAATCAAGACTTGAAAGTGTGAACAGATACCTCTAGAGGAGGCCTTGGTGCAGTATTAATGCAAAGAGGTCAGGTGGTTGCTTATGCGAGCCGTCAGCTGAAACCGCATGAGAAAAATTACGTCACTCATGATCTTGAGTTGTTGGCCATCGTATTTGCTTTAAAAATCTGGAGGCACTATCTTTTGAGTGAGAAATTCAAAATGTTTACAGATCATCAGTCGCTAAAGTATCTGTTCACCTAGAAAGAATTGAATCTGAGGCAACAACGTTGGCTAGAGTTTCTTACAGCATACGATTTTGAGATTTTGTACACTTCAGGGAAAGCCAATGTTATGGTCGATGCGTTAAGTAAAAAGAATGTAATGATTGCCAGTTTTATTATTACGACTTCATTGATGGATAAAATATCTGCTCTTCAAAAGGACGATCACTTCATTCAGAAGATCAGAGAAAGAATACAGAAAGGCGAACACTTGAGTTTCCAGATTGATAACATAGGGATTCTAAGGCTAAAGGGTCGAATTTTGTGTTCCTAACATTTCTGAGCTCCCAAAGGAAGTGCTGGATGAATGCCACAAGTCAAAACTTAGTATCCATCCAGGAGTGAGCAAAATGTGTAATGACATCAAACACACTTTTTGTTGGAGGTCGATGAAGAGAGAAATTTCTTTATATGTTAGCAGATGCTCTACTTACCAACTAGTCAAAAGCGACCAACAGAAACTGGCTAGATTGTTGCAACCGCTGGACATTCCAGGTTGGAAGTGGGAACATATTTCCATGGACTTCATAGATGGTTTGCCCAGAACCAGGAAAGGAAATGACAGTATTTGGGTGATCGTAGATCGCTTCACGAAGACAGCCCATTTCATACCTGTCAGATCGAACAGAACTGCTCAGAGTCTGGCGCATATATATTTCAAGGAAATTGTTAGGCTACATGGAGTGCCGATCAATATAGTTAGTGACAGAGATCCAATATTTACTAGCAAATTCTGGGAGGCATTTCAAGTAGAACTGGGAACGAAGCTGAATCTAAGCACCGCCTATCATCCTCAGACAGATGGTCAGACAGAGAGGGTGAATCGTATACTGGAAGATTTATTTCGGGCTTGTGTTCTTGATTTTGGTGGATCATGGGAAGACCATTTACATTTAGCTGAGTTCTCATACAACAAAAGCTACCAAGCGAGCCTGACAATGTCACCATTCGAAGCATTGTATGGTAGACCGTGCCGATCTCCTGCTTGTTGGGTTGAACCTAGTAATAGGCTTGTATTGGGACCTGATATGATTCGCGAAGCTGCAGACAAAGTCGATTTCATTAAGAAACGATTACTCGCCACTCTAAGCTGACATAAGAGCTATGCAGACTCGAGAAGGATGGATTTAGCATTTGCTGTTGGTGACTATGTGTATATAAGGGTTTCTCCGATGAGAGGAGTGATTCGATTTGGCAAAACTGGGAAGTTAGTGCCCAGATTTATTGGTCCGTTCCCTATACTAGAACGGATTGGAACCCTCGCTTATAGAGTTCAATTGCCTGATTGGTTGCCTGGAGTACATGATGTATTTCATGTATCTCAACTTCGAAAGCATGTTCATGACCCAGACTTGGTTGTGGAAGAGGCTGCACAACAGGATATTGAAATTACTCCAGAACGGGCTGTGAGAAGAGAGCCGTTAAAGATTATTGGCAAAGAAACCAAAGAACTGAGGAACAAGAAGGTTCACTTAGTCAAAGTGCAATGGAGTGGAGATCCACGATATTGTACTTGGGAAACGGAGGAAAGCATTAAGAAAGCCTATCCTAAGTACAGGGTGGATATCTATGATTGACTCTGGTGCAAGGTACATTTACCATATTTTGAAATTTCCATTATGCTCTCTGCTTTGTTATTATTTTCTTTTCATGGATGTAAACTTTTAATTCTATAGTCTGATTATTTTAAAAAGAGTATATGAATTGATTAGTATATTTTTGAAAAGTTAAAAACAAATTGATTGATGTTTGTGTTATGTGATAGTAGATAGGATTAATTAAATTATTAGAACGATAGTTAATTTAATCAAGAAGAGAATGATGGTAAATTTATGAAATTAAATCAAGTATCAAACTGATTTAAAGATAGATAGAAATATATACATGTGCACTATATATGTTTGAATAAGTAAAAGGATTAGCGGTTGAGTAAAGAATTTATTTGCGTGCCCGACAAATAGGTAAGCCTTAATGAGTTGGATGCACAATTTTATTATTATATCAACTCCTGTGAATGCCATTGGATGCGGAGTGCTGGTTTTTCTGTGTGTAATAATAAATGTCACCATAGGATAGTAACAATTAATTTTGAACTACACTACATGGCATACTTCTTGAAGATAGGCATACTTCTTCATATACCACATAAGCATTTGGAGCTTGTGTGACGAGGTTGAAGATTTACCATACGAGCGAGAGGCTTGTGTGGCGATGACTATATTTTACAGGTTGAACTGATGACTGATGTGGACTATGTAAAATATAACGGTAAAATTTCCAGATTAATAAAACCCCACACGGGTCTGGAGATGACAATAAACACGTCTCTCTGGTCATTAAGGCACAAAAACCATTTATAGGGTGACGAGAATTTATTCTTTGGAGTTATGCTCTATACACACTCCCCTGTGGACACCGGAATATATCTCTATAAATATGTGCATGCTTATTAGGATTTATTGGGTACCTAATACGGCCCAATAAATTTCCAAAGCCATCCCCGTACAAAGGAGGTTATGGCGAAATTTTTCGAAAATTTAGGGTGTTAGCCAAATTTTTGAAGAATTTGAAAATTCTTAGAAACTGAAAAGTTGAAGAATGGAAGCTAGATTGAAAGTAGAGTTGGCTAATTAATCCACTTTCGACTTTGTTCCTTTTCGGGACGAAAAGTTTTAAGTGGGGGAGATTATAACAACCCGTAAAATCTGAACCAATTTAAAAATTTTAAATTGGCTATTTTAGTGGATTTTAAATATTTTAAATAATAACGATGAAAAGTGTGTTTGAATCGACATTTGAAAATAAATATAATTAATTCTAATTATAAACAAGGCCTGAAATGGCGCGGTAGTTTCAAAATTTGAAATCTAACTTTGACTAACTGTACCGGGTGCAAAATAAAACGGATTTTAGTGAAACCAAAAATATTTCAATCTATTAGTGAATATCTTTCTAATGAATCTAAAAAATCGAAGTTTCGTAGCAGGAGTCAAAAGTAATGGCCAAATGAATTTTCAGAAAGGTCGCTATAGAGTTTATATAGCCCGTGAAAATGGTCATTTTGCAAACGACCTCAGAATTCGACGAAACCAATTTTGTTGGATCCGGGATGTTAAATTATTTCTAGGTTTCAAATTTCATAATTTTTGATGCTAGTTTGTGAGCGTGGCAAAGGAAAATGTGTTTGGTCGATTTCTATTAAATTGGATCGACCAGAGAAGGGCCATTTTTCAAACGGTCTCAGAATTCGACGAAAGTAGTTTTATTGGGACCGTATCGTCAAAACAAAGCTAGATTTATTTTTCAGGAATTTTTAGAATCAGTATGTGGCCCCGGCAAATTGAAATGTACGTTCAAATTGAATATTGAATGTTTTATATTTTATTTTGAAGAGAAACTGATTGAAACAGTCGAATAGGCTTATGAAACATATCCCATTGTGTTCGGAATGGGGGTATTTAGCTAGGGGCGACAGTCGTTGGGTTTGAATTGGTGTTCGTATGGATAAAGTGGTATTTTCTGAATTAATTAAATTTAAAATTAAAATAAAATAGTGGGCCAATCCCCTTCTTCCTCTCACTTCCGCGTTGACCCATTTCCAACCCGATAACCTCCAGGCGACGACGGAAAAGCTTCCGTTCTCTCTCTCTTCAATCTCTTCCATCCCTCAGCGAAATCGAGTGATTCAAGGGAGGATTCAAAGAGATTTGCACGATCTAAGGATCTATACCCATCTCGACTTCACTAGTTCGGTATTCGTGAAGAATCGGGCCACCAAAATCACGACTTTTGAGCCGCCGCCGAGACCCATACATGCCGTCGAACTGGGCTTGACCATCGGCGCCGGAGGCCCTGTTCCTCCCTCTTCGACGCTGCAAAACCCTATCGGCCGGAAGTGCTATGGATTTCACGAAAAATCAAAACCTAGTTTTGAACAGATTTAGAAAGGTACAACCTATTTTATTTTAAACTATTCTATAGCACTTTAAAGCACTATGGTTTGTGATTTCACTGTAAAAATCATATCTTTTTCGTTCATTGACGAAATTCAGTGAAACAAGAGACAGTGGACTCGTGCGGACGTCTTCTACATTCTGGAAGAGACCGGATATTTTTCTGAGCCTTCTGCAATTTTTGTTGGAGTGGAACCCAATGTGAGATTTCTGAATTATAAACGATACGGAAATGACGATGTATAAATTATATATTCGAAGTATGAGTTATATAAGCGTTGTACACCTCATGTATAAGCGTTGTATAAGTTGTATGTTCGATGTATAAGTTACATATACGTTGTAAAAAATTATATATGTGTTGAAATAGAAATGAAATATACTTATATATATATATATATATATATATATATATATATATATATACGCCCCTCGTCCACAAACCATGAACGATATTTATTGGTTGTGATTGGTGTGAAAATTGGTTGATAGCGAATGGTTCATTAGAATTGTTTGTGGTTGAAATTGATTGATTGTGGTTGAAAAATACCCGTTTGTGGTTGAGAATTATTTGGTTGAAACCAAATAGGATTAGTTTGTGGAAAAGAAAAAAATAAACATGCCGCCTGCGTGCGAACTAGATGCATGAAATCCCCATTGTCAAAAGCTGCGAGGCTTTAAGGTTGAGCGAGGGGCCGTACTAGGGACGGTCCCGGTTTTAACTACCCTGCCGTTATGCTGCCAAAATTTTCTGAAATATTTCTTTGTTTGATTTATATTCATGTGTTGAATGTTGAAATTAAATTCATGTGTTGAATGTTGAAACAAAATTCATGTGTTGAATAGAAATTCATGTGTTGAAATAAATTCATGTGCTGAATGGAGTTCGTGTATTGAATAAATTCTTTGAAAAATAAAAATAACATTTTTACCTTATATATAAACTATATAAAATAATCGTGTTTTGAAATAAATTGCTTTGCAATAAAAATCACATTTTTATTATATATATATAAACTATAGAAAATAATCATGTTTTGAAATAAATTGGTTTGCAATAAAAATCACATTTTTATTATATATATAAACTATAGAAAATATTCATGTGTTGGATGTTGAAATAATATTCATGTGTTGAATAGAAATTCCTGTGTGGAAATAAAATAAATAAAATTCATGTGTTGAATAGAAATTCATTTGTTGAACAGAAATTCCTGTATGGAAATAAAATAAACAAAATTCATGTGTTAAAATAAATATCTACTAGATAAATATATAGTTTTTATCAAATATGTGAAGTGAAAATGGTTTTGAAGTCGAAGAATCGATTATAAATATATATATATATATAATTAAAATATATAGAATAACGAAGCTGCAGTTCATGTTTTGAAACCGTGATTTCAAACGATTAGTGCGGGAGATCCGACCGTCGGATTTTCCCAAAACCGTAACCTTAGGTTCGTCTCGGAAATGTCTTTCCAACGATACCCACTTTGTGAAAATCCAACGGTTGGATTGTCTGGAATGTTTAATTCAAATCAAAAGAAAAACAGCGCTAGAATCGATTATATATATATATAATTAAATTAAATCGAATAACAACGCTGCAGTTCGTATTTTGAAATCGAAACTTCAAACGAGTGTACCGGGAGATCCGACCATCGGATTTTCCCAAAACTGAAATCTTGGATTCGTTTTGAAAAGATCTTTCTAATGATATAAAATTTGTGAAGATCCAACGGTTAGATTTTCAGATATGTGTAAATCAAATCTGAAGAAAAACAACGCCACGGCCGCATTATGGCCTGAAGCGTCGTTTGAATAAATTGGCTATGTTTAAATAAATAAAAATAGCGATAAATCGTTTTAAATATTATAAACAATATGGAATGGAAATAAACCGAATTTACCCGGTTTAGTGGATATTTGATGGTTGAATGTGTTTTGCGTGAATTGTTGTCGAATAATTTAACCATTGAAATGAATTGATTTGAATTCTAAATATACGTGAATTATTTGAAAAAGCTAAGTTAATCTCATTTCAAATAATTGATCGGCGATAAGAAGTCGATGATGAAGACGGTGGTTGAAGACCGGAGATCTTCACCTCGGTTGGATGGTAACTGATGTCTTGATTGGGAGGCATCCCGAAATATAAATAATAAGTGGTGATCGTCCAGACGTGCTTGGAGATCGATGGGTATGCGAGGTATATAGTGCCTCCGGTTTAGTTCAGACCAAGAACGAACTTGTAAATGGACTGTGTGTCTGACATTGGATTTTGTTCTATGCTGATTGATCTCTATTAAATATACATCTGTTTGGCGACGGAGAATTCATTCTCTTACTTAACGCCCTTCTCTGAGACGTACGAGCTCAAAGGTTATATATCGATAGAAATCAGTCGCATAGCATGAATTTCCCATGTGGCTCGCCTAAGTGGCAGATGATCAAGGCTTTTGTTGAAAAGCAAAGTCTTGTGGTTGATGATCAAAGCACGACATGTGTGGCATAGCTTTGTGTATAACGTTGATTCGCGAGCCTCACACCCCGGTATGAGCCAGAAACGGGAGAGGACCTTAGGGAGGACATGCGTTTCTTTCTAGCTAGAGGTGGTGTCAGTGCTTAAATTGGCTGACATTTATATTATTTTCACCTGTGTGGTTGTTGTTGTTGCGAGGCGCCTCGGATATATCGGTGACTGTGTGGAGCCAATGGAGTCATTGGGCTCATTTACGCCCCAAAGGGCAGGGAAACGCAGTGTTCAGGCATAATAATCCACATCAGTGGACCGGCCCTGACGATCCAAGGCTTGCCTGAGAGGCGGGATAGAGCATCTCGAATTCGGTGAGGACGATCCCTTGCCTCAGTTCATGATAGAAATCCAATTTCCCAATACGTGACTTTGCGGTTTTGATTGTATGCCTATATATGGCGACATGATATATGGTACCCATGCCGCTATGATTGATACTTATGATTTGAAATTGTTTTTGAAACATATAAACACTAGTAATAATTTCAAAAGCTTTTGTTTTATTCGTATCAAGCGTATTTTGGCCATTATAAGGTAAAAACTCTATCCTCCGGTTTGCATTGCATTGTGTGTTGGGAACCAAGTCTTATAATGGTTTCAATTTTTTTATAAAAAGCATTGCGATGTTTAAAAGATTTACTTGTTTTAAAGCACTGGCAATCCAATGGAGTAAACCCGTTCCGCGAAAGTGGCGTTGTCCTGTGATTAGCCATATTATAAATGTGTTAAGTAGATTTCTCATACCAGTCCCATGACTAACTCGTAGTTTGTTTCACTTGCGAACTCGGGTGCCCCTTTTTCTACTCAGGCAGCCTTGTGTTCATGTTTTAGCAAGCTCTTTCTGGATAGCTGGAGCTGAAGATGGATTCTATCATTTATCTCTTTTTACGCTGTTCAGCTCCAATTGTACATATTATGTTTGTTTTCCGCTGTAGACATTTATGTATATCTGAACTGTATTTGTACTAAGTATGATCCTGTATACTGTGTAACTCTGATGATTGTACATTATCTGGTGTATTTATTTAATTCTATTCTGCTGTTATCTGTTTATGTGTTATATTCCAAAGATTACCCTTGCCACCGTCTTATTGGGGTTTTGGGGTCGTCACACGAGTGTTGTCTCGTGAGGGTTTTCAGCGGTTACTACCCACAAACTCCAAAGGTAATAACTATGTACAAAATGCAAAATTCGAAAATATTTACAATATTAATGCATGTTTTTAAAGGAATGCTTACAAATGGACAATTTACTTTTGAATTTTAAACGAATGAGTTAACACAAATTTGGGTCGTCACTATGAAATTTGAGTCCGTTACTAATTAAAACTTTAAACAAAAGTCAAGTTATCGTCACAAACTCCTCCACCTTGGTCAGTTGTTTTGGTAGAAACATAGTGAAAATATGAAATGAATTCTATAATCGATATCAACAATTGTAAAATGACATCTCAACTTCCTTTTTGTTAACAAGTTAGGTTGAATAAGTGAAGAGTATGCTTGGATTTTAAATGCTAACTCCCTCTTTATTACAAAATATTCGCATTATTATTATTTACAAATATCTAGGTATACCACCCGTACACTGCATTTACGACCTACGTGAGGGTTGGTAATCCTAAGGTGTCCAACTCATAAAATGAGACCAAGGTATACCGACGCTTACTTTGTCAACAGGATGTCGGAAAGAGCTTGGCGGGTTTGCACACCAATGCCAGAAGTACTAGCCATGTCGGATACCTTTGGATTATTGTATATATTCTTCTCTTTTTCTTCTTCTTTTTTCTTCTTTTTTTTTCTTTTTAACGTAAGATAGAGTGTTAAGCGAGAATATCCTAGCACAACTTCACTTAAACGATCTAAAATGTTATCGCAAGTAGTCTAAATTAGTCATTCATTTAATCGGATTACAATTCAGAAAGCATTTCATACTCATCACCCACGAATCTCTTTATATACCAGTTACACTGAATTTGCTCATAATTCAAACTTTCCTTTCGTTATCCGCTAAGAGAAGTAAAATTCCAAATGTTTTAATCGAACGACCAAAATTATATGCAAATAACTCCATCATGTCTAATTTAAAAGTAAATTGAAGTGAGAAACTCTTTTTTTTAAAGAAAAAAGGAAAAAAATGCAAAAAGAGAGAGGAAGAAAAATGCAAACTTAAACTATGCAAAACAGAATAAAAATGAGACTTCCCCTATATTTGATTTCGACTATGTCCCCACAATCAATGCATGACACAATGAGTGAATGCAAGAGAAATATTCACATATTTACAAAAGAAGGTTAGTGCATCTTACCGAATGTGCGTACAGAAAATATGCAGTCATCGAATAGATGAACCAATCCACAATGGACCAATGGAGCAGCCTCATTAAGATTATGAGACACAGCTTAAGCACAGAAAACTAAATCACAAATGATTTTATATTATTTTCAGATTTGGGAAGACAAATTTTGTTTTTTCAAAAGTTTGAGTTGCTAATTTTAAATTTTTGAGCTTACAATTGATTCGAAAATCAAATTGAATTTCTATAGCAAGTAAAGTGTAACGACCCGAAAATCCGGTAGAATTTGAGCTGACCAAAAACACAAGTTCAACCCAAATATCACGAAAATTCGAACCATTATTAGAAAGAAGTTAGAGGATGAGGATAGATAAGATAGAAACTTAGAATAGAAGAAGAAGAAGAACAGAAATAACAACACAGAATCTCACATCGCAGCGGAATAAAATATAATATATACAACCTTTTGGGATACAAAATCTTTTCTGTATATACAACACTTACAACATAGCGGAACAACACTATAACTAGATAACGCTGAAGCCTCCTGCTCCAAGCTCCTTTAGATAGATCTGTAAAATCCTGAACTACTTGACTGCCCGTACAAATTTAGGCACCCAAGAGTTTAGGTAGAACAAAACAAAATAAACTCCGGGTCAGTCATGGGACTGGTATGAGTAAACAGTTATAAACAGCTTGTGACAATAAACGATATCTCATAAGACCACGCCATGAAAAAGGAACGAGTTTTTCCCTTATGAGTATCCAAAATAATCTTTATATCAACTCTTTTGATATTATAATAATGTCTAAATCACATAAATAACAATCTAGTGGAAACGCTTGCATCTCACGTTCCACATATATAATATACAATCAAAACCGCAAGCACGTATTGGGTAATCGATTTCCAACTATGACAAGGTATGGAACCACCTTCCGATCAGTGTACTCTAGGAACGATACACTGGAGTTCAACAAGAACATCTTGCAACTCAGCCACACATGACTGACCACTCATTTCGCTTGAGTGTATCGAATGTATACCGACATAGCCATGCTGCCTGCCCGATTTTTGTCATTTCCTGGTTGTTGAGGCCAGAGGTTACGCTGTATCATCACATCAGATTCACTTCGAATGCTACATTGTCAGATCCATCGAAAATCACTAATTGACGTCTACAATAGTACATTACGTGTTAGCTAAAGAAGTGCCCTTCTCCGCTTCCACTCTTGGTATGGTTGAAAATCAATGTACGTGACCTTTCTGGAAATACTCTGTCAGACATTCATCCATACAAGTCATCCAGGAACAGGATGAACCGAAGGCACTATTTCTATTAATAGAAAAAGTCCTTGCACTCTACTCCGTCTTCGATTATCTTTATATAATCTGATTCGCACGCTACTGCCGATATGGAGTGGTTCTTCGGATAATAATCCAACCGGTCTCTCCATATTGACAACGATGGTCAAAACATCGATAGTCTGTGATTTAACTATCGAATAAAAACAAGTGTTTCGATAGTCGATGATTTAACTATCGAATAAAACAAGTGTTTCGATAGTCGATGATTTAACTATATAATAAAACAAGTGTTCATCCAAACATCCAACAATCACTGAACCTTTAATTAATATTCCATTAATTAAATCTCTTCTCTATTTCTTATCAATATTTGTTAACCAAATATTTTCAATAACCATATTGGCCTTATATGTTATTTGGAAAACATTTCCATATATCGCCTTCTTTTATTTTCTAAACTTTAGAAAATATATGTTATTTATAATTGGAAAATATTCCAATTACTTATCTCTTTTCCAATCTCGTTTATTTCTATACTTAGGAAACGTTCATTATTCTATTTCCAAGTTTTGCACATATTTGGGTTAAAACAGATGTTGTGTAAAACATCGTTACGACAACCCAAATACAGTATTTAACTAATTCTTATTCCACATTGATCTTCGAGCCTGAATCTTGCTACTTATCGGTATATCATGAAATCAACCAAGTTGGGGTATAATTACCTCTCAGACCTTGACTGAATAACATTTAACGTCAAAACAGACAAGACTACTTACTCGAAAAATCAATACCATACAACTGATTATTCACCTTTAAACACTTATACATTTTCTCTTTCTATTCCTACGAGATTTTTTTCTTATACTTCCCTTTTTAATTATACTATTCTATTTCTAAGTTCGTTTTCTTATCGACTTCTATATATTTTGATATGTTAATTTCTAACTATCAAATTATCTTAAAAATATTCTATCTCCTTAAATTCCCGGAAAAATTCGCCATAACCTCCTTTGTACCGGGAGCATCGGGAAATTTCAAATAGCTTTCCCGGTCCTTCTTATCTCAAAAAGAAAAATAAAAAGCCAAGCGGCTTGCCGATACGGCGCATAAAATCTCATATGGAAATTAAATACGTACTTTTTTGTCGGGCATTCTATTTATTTCACTTCTATACTTTATTCCATACCTGTCTCCTGTATATTTATGCCTGTCCAATCTATTTTAACTATACCAATCGTTTTAACTCAATTTGTTAATTAAATCTGTTACTTAACTTTTCAGTCTATTTCATCTTCATATTTGAACATGACATGTTCAAATATATTTTAACCTGTATATTAACAAATTCTAATTATACCCATACTCTCGTTTCCTTATCGACTTCTTATTCAAATTCCAATTCAATTCTATTTGAATTCTCTTTATTTAAACTTCATTTGAATTCTATTTTCAAATTCTATAGTTTAAAGTCCATTTGAATTCTCTTTTCAAATTCTATAGTTTAAAGTCCATTTGAATTCTATATTCAAATTCTATAGTTTAAAGTCCATTTGAATTCTATATTCAAATCCAATAGTTTAAAGTCCATTTGAATTCTATATTCAAATTCAATAGTTTAAAGTCCATTTGAATTCTATATTCAAATCCAATAGTTTAAAGTCCATTTGAATTCTATATTCAAATTCTATTTCAATTCCTTATATTCAAAGTCCATTTGAATTCTCTGCATTTTTTTATAAACAACGTTTATAACTTCAATTCAAATCTCACCTTTCCATTTATAAACAACGTTTATAAATTCAATTCAAATCCCATATTTTCATTTATAAACAAAGTTTATAAATTCGATTCAAAACCCACCTTTCGTTTATAAACAAAGTTTATAAATCCCATCTTTTCATTTATAAACAATGTTTATAAATTCGATTCAAAACCCACCTTTCATTTATAAACAAAGTTTATAAATTCGATCTTTTCATTTATAAACAAAGTTTATAAATTCGATTCAAAACCCACCTTTCATTTATAAACAAAGTTTATAAATCCCATCTTTTCATTTATAAACAAATTTTATAAATTCGATTCAAAACCCACCTTTCATTTATAAACAAAGTTTATAAATTCGATTCAAAACCCACCTTTCATTTATAAACAAAGTTTATAAATCCCATTCTTGTTTTATATACCTTCAAAACAAGTTAATATTTTCTATAGTTTTATTTAAAATTCAAATTCTATTTATAAAAAAAAAATAGAATTTCCTTTTTTAAAATCTCAAATACCCTTTACGATATTTTTATAGATCAATATTCAAACCCCAGTGATATTTTAAACAATCAAATCAATCAATTTTCAATCATTTGATTTTTAACACATCATATATGAATATATATGAAATCAAACAAACAACAGATAATATATATTTGAGGAATCCAGTTGGATTCCTCCAACCTGTTTTCCTGCATCCACAGATGTTAGTCAACATAGTAATACCCATCCTGCTTCGAGGCAGGATATCGCGGTATGAAGGTCATCCACTAATCATAGCGTGGGGCGTATAGGGTAATCATCCGCTATGGTACCGCGGGCATCCGCTAATGAGACTGCGGGAATCCAACCAATCATCAACCCAATATATATATATATATAATAGTCAACCAATCCTAAATAACTATATATATATTTTAAAACAATCAGACTAAACAGCATTCAAACAAGCAACAACAATTATTTTTAATGATGTAAAAATAATTCTAAACAAACAGGTGAGTGAGGTTTTACTCACCGGAATTGTATAGCAGCTCATTCCCACTCTAAATATAAATCGAATGATGTTTGATAAAATTTCAAACTTCCCAATTGATTCTGAAAAATCTCAAACCAACTTCAGCTTGCATTGTTTGATGATACGATTCTGATGTTCTAGTTTTGTTACCATCGGACCTCGTATGAATGAAGTATAATTTATGTAAGCTTCGATTAAAAATATAATAAATTTTAACTTAATTATTTTCATTTAAATAAATTAATTACCTTACTAATCCACTATGAATTCTTCTATGACATCGCGCCTGCAACCGAGATGAACGAACAACTCATATCAACTGACTCCCTCCATTTTTCTTCGACCAACCGACCATTGTCTTTCAAAAAGCACAAATCCGAACTTCTCAATCCACTACTGCAAAACCATCACCCACTTCCCCTTTATACAGTTTAGGCCCTGACCTCCCATTCAATCAAACAAACTTCATGCAAAGCAAACCCACCATTGGATCATTCACTCAAACACCTTACTGGCACCTCAACCCCTGGTTTGAATTCAACCCCCTCCTTCACTGTGAAACAGCAAAAACAACCCAATTCCATTAACAACCAACCTTCCTTATTCCTAAATCGAGATTGCTATCACCGCACCCCCTTCCTGATTCGAGCGCCATCGTTCATCCTCTGCTATGCACAAATCTGCAAACCGCTTATGTTGTTGACCTCTCAGCCCCGCTGGCCTCATCCCGGAACCACTACTAACAAACTCGATCTTCCTCCTGCCCTTGCGATTCTGACCTGCTAGCGCGAGCTACAGTGATGCCAAAACCAAATCGCGACATGCCTTCCCCCTTCCTAATCACATCGCGAGCCTCCCTCGAGAATCCCAGATTTCGATCTCAGAGATTGAGTGGGTGCAGCCATTTTTAAGTAGAGCTCGATTTGTTCTGGAAGAGGATTGAGTGCGGTTTACTTTCGTTTGTTGGAGGATTGGATTTTGATTTTATAAAGAGGACGATGTGGTTTTAAAGAGGAACAACGAGGCCTCTATTTTGTGGAGGTAGAGCACACACCCGTTTTGTTTATGTCCCCAAAAGAATAAAAGAAATTTTATTTATTTTATTTTAATTAAACTGAGATCCTTAAATTAAAATATACCCTGACTCTGAACTCCTCTCTGAACCCAACAACTGCCAATTCTAGGGTAATACCCTTATTTCAAACACACTGGGATAGGTCACAGAGTCTAATTTTATCATCTGGAGGAGATATTTATTTAAACCAATATAAATTAATTTCATACAATTTATTCGTTGAAAATAAATTAATATTATTCTTCTAATTCAAACAGGAGTTTGAATTGATTTTCTGAACTGTTTTTATTTCAGTTTCAACTTCTCGAACTGACGTATTATGATAATTTAATATATTCGATATTTAAATCGAAATTGATTATTAAATTCATAACTTAATATAAAATTTCAATTTATATTTATCCACCCAATATTTAAATCCATGTTAAATATTTTAAAATTAACCCATAAGAATCCGGGTCATTACAATCTTCCCCACTTAAAATAATTTTGTCCTCGAAATTGCTAAGGTAGAAAAAGTGCTACCAACCCATTTATCTTTTCAAACTTATTTATGTTGATACTCAACATTTCAAACTTCCTTGCATAACTCTCTTTCGAATAGATCCCTATTCGATAACTCCTCCCTTCGAATAACTATATTTGATAATCTCTCTATCAAATAACTAGATTCGAAACCCTTTCTTCGAATAAACTATATTCGATTTACTTTATTCAATTTACTCTTATCAATTAACTCTATTTGATTAGCTCTTTTCACTTAACTCCTTCCGAATAAGCTATATTCGATAACTCCTTCGAATAACCAATATTCTATAACTCACTTCGATTAAACTAATCGATAACTCTTTTCGATTAAACTATAATCGATAACTTCTTCGATTAACTAATAATCGATAACTCCTTCGATTAACTAATAATCGATAACTCCTTCGATTAATTATATTCGATAACTCCTTTAGTTCTATTCGAATAAACTAATATTTGATTTAACTTCATTCGCTTGACTCTAGATTGCAGTGATCACAATGGTTACGCCTGATTCCCCCAGGAAACATCCGACCGCCCTAGGCTATCTGCAGCCCTGCGAATTACGCTAGCAGTCGTACGAACTGGCAACTTATCCTGAGTAACTATGTTTGACTAACTCTATCTTAATAACTATATTCGATCAACTTTAATTGAATAACTAATATTCAATTAAATCCTAATTCGATTAACCATGTTCAATTTAATTCTATCTGGTTAACTCTAATTTTGAAATAACAAATATTCGATAAATTTTAATTGAATAACAAATATTCAATTAACCCTACGGATTAACCCTAACTGATTAACTCTAACTGGTTAATTCTTACTCTAATCGATTTATTCTAATACTAATCGATTATTTCTTACTCTAATTGACTTCTCCAATTCGAATATCTCCTATTGGATAACGTTCATTCATTTATAAAGATTTACTTTTAGTAACGGTTCTTCACTTTATAAATGTTCTCTTTAATAACGTTACTTCACTTATACAAGTGTTGTATACCCCTTCTATTTAAAACTATCGGTGTTAAAAACAAATATCTCTTCTCTATATAAGTTCAGACTTATATATTCCACTTATCGAATGATAAATATTTAATTTAATTTATAAACTGTTATTTATAAATTAATCTTTTCTATTTATCTGTTAAAAACAAATTTCCATTTTCTATTCATCTTCTATATATTCCTTCGATTAAATTCTATTTATTTAACGAATAAATATCTCATTTATGACATTCTATTTATTTTCTATAAATAAATATTTTTAGTTAATCTATTTGCAAATGTTTTACAAATATTTCCTTTTTAATTCTATTTGTAAATGTTTTTACAAATATTTCTCCTTCTATTTGTTTGCACATAACTTCCTTTGTATTTGTGTAACAAATATATTTCCTTTATATTTGTCTTACAAATATATTTTCGTTTTAACTCTTTTGGTTTTTCCTTTATTCACATCCAATTCATATTTCATTCACATTGATTTTACTCAATTTATTCATTTCGATCCATTTAACTTACTTAAGTTAAATTTAATTTCAATCATTCAAATTCCCATTAACTAGTTGCAAATTAATCGTTTTGCCTATTTCACCCTTTTTATTTGAATATAACCTGTTCAAATAAAAAGTCAATTTAATTATAGACTAATCTAATTATATTTTCAACTCGAGTTATATATTCGATTTCGAATATAAATTCTCAATCTCTTTCACTTATCCAAAAACCCAATTTCGATTCAATTTTCCTTTAACTAATTATGCTCCAATTTAGTTAACTCTATTTAATCATTTAAAATATGATTTTTGTCTTAAAAATCATTTCACTTACTTCACTGGAGTTCATATTTATTCTATATCTCCAGTCTGGATTTTTCTAATGCCAATTCGGATTTTATTTCCTAAAAATCCTTCTGTTTATTTAATTAAACCGTTATGGTTTTATAATGGTTCTGGCGCTGCTTTTCTAAAAATTTGATTTTGACATAACTCAAAATCTATACGATGAAATCCAGATTTTTCTCTTTTATTAGAAAACTATTATTCAACCGGTCCCGACGATTCTTGTTTCAAAGAATTCCGACTTCAATTGAGTTCTGTATACTAAATTGAAGTTCGAATCGCCAATTTACGAACTGCCGCGCTATGGCGAGCTCGTTTTAATTATATTTATAAATATAAACATTTTAACTTTGTTTATAATAATTTCAACTCCATCATGATATATTTTTAATATGTATCAAATCCATTTCATAATATTCCCGATCTATTTCTCTTCTAATATTCAAATCCTATATATTTACAATATTCAAATTCCATTTGAATTTCTTTATTCAAACTCTATATTTGAATTTCCTTCTACTCAATTTCTATTTGAATTTTCTTCTATTCCAATTCCTTATCTTCAATTTCTACTTGAATTCCTTATCTTCAATTTCTATTTGAATTTCTGATCTTCAATTTCTAATTGAAATCCTTATCTTCAATTCCTATTTGAAATCCTTATCTTCAATTCCTATTTGAATTCCATTGTTCAATTTCTATTTAAATTCCATTGTTCAATTTCTATTTAAATTCCTTTGAATTCAAATTCTATTTCAAACTTTATATTTTCTTTGAATTCTAATATTCAACCTCCACTTTATATTTTCTTTGAAATTCTATTTAACCAAATTCCATTTTCATATTTCTTATACAATTTCTATTTGAAATTTCCTTTATTCAAACTCATTTGAATTCCTTTGAATTCAAATTCTATTTCACTTCTATTTGAATTATATATATATTCAAATTCCTTTATTTTACTTCTATTTGAAATCTATATTCCCATTTCACATTTCAAAATTCCTTTGAAGTTATATAAATATATACATATATTTATACCTATCCCAAATTCAAAACATTTGAATTTTCAAACAACTTGTTTCTTTTCAAACAAATTTCCATCAAAATTTCTCTAAGGCAGCAATTCATCACTTAGAAACTCGAAAATGAACACTGATGATGTTGCGACCATCATCAGAATTATTTCCCAGCCACTGAATGAGTTCAGTGCTTTATTTCTTTCAAAACCCATTTAGAAAAATATTTACCAAACTCCCAGGATTTTAAATTCTTAATTCTGGTTGGAATTCAATTTCAATTTATCACATTTGTATATTTGATTTCATATACAAATTCCACTTGGTTATATATAACTATTTCATTTTTATAATCTAATTTGATTATAATCCTAACAGTCAACTTAACTATTTAAAAACAATATCGTGTCCAATCTCCTGTTCAAGTGTTTATAAATTCCTATCGACTTCGTGGCGTCCCATGATTCGACTAAAATTTATAATCCACTCAACAGACTAGTCAACACAATATAAAACAGTTTTTATATCAAATAACAAATACGCTCTCTCGTATATATATACACTCAACTCATTCTAGGATACTACTGATCCTATCTCTAATGAGCACATGACACACAAGCCTAGGTATTCGCTCAACCTAAGCTCTGATACCAACTGTAACGACCCGAAAATCCGGTAGAATTTGAGCTGACCAAAAACACAAGTTCAACCCAAATATCACGAAAATTCGAACCATTATTAGAAAGAAGTTAGAGGATGAGGATAGATAAGATAGAAACTTAGAATAGAAGAAGAAAAAGAACAGAAATAACAACACAGAATCTCACATTGCAGCGGAATAAAATATAATATATACAACCTTTTGGGATACAAAATCTTTTCTGTATATACAACACTTATTAGAGTACAACACTTACAACATAGCGGAACAACACTATAACTAGATAACGCTGAAGCCTCCTGCTCCAAGCTCCTTTAGATAGATCTATAAAATCCTGAACTACTTGACTGCCCGTACAAATTTAGGCACCCAAGAGTTTAGGTAGAACAAAACAAAATAAACTCCGGGTCAGTCATGGGACTGGTATGAGTAAACAGTTATAAACAGCTTGTGACAATAAACGATATCTCATAAGAGCACGCCGTGAAAACGGAACGGGTTTTTCCCTTATGAGTATCCAAAATAATCTTTATATCAACTCTTTTGATATTATAATAATGTCTAAATCACATAAATAACAATCTAGTGGAAACGCTTGCATCTCACGTTCCACATATATAATATACAATCAAAACCGCAAGCACGTATTGGGTAATGGATTTCCAACTATGACAAGGTATGGAACCACCTTCCGATCAGTGTACTCTAGGAACGATACACTGGAGTTCAACAAGAACATCTTGCAACTCAGCCACACATGACCGACCACTCATTTCGCTTGAGTGTATCGAATGTATATCACCAACGGTTGGGATCAGCAACCGTTCTCGTATATATATATATATATATATATATATATATATATATATATATATATATATGGGACAACATTGATAGATTAAAGAAGAAAATGAATATTCTCTAGATAGGTGATTATACACCCTACTTCGGAGCGACCGACTTAGCCATGCTGCCTGCCCGATTTTTGTCATTTCCTGGTTGTTGAGGCCAGAGGTTACGCTGTATCATCACATCAGATTCACTTCGAATGCCACATTGTCAGATCCATCGAAAATCACTAATTGACGTCTACAACAGTACATTACG
Organism: Allium sativum; assembly: GCA_030737875.1. NCBI lineage: Eukaryota > Viridiplantae > Streptophyta > Magnoliopsida > Asparagales > Amaryllidaceae > Allium > Allium sativum. The sequence goes on from CM060921.1 coordinate 694,208,542, forward strand.
TGTTAGCTAAAGAAGTGCCCTTCTCCGCTTCCACTCATGGTACGGTTGAAGAAATCAATGTACGTGACCTTTCTGGAAATACTCTGTCAGACATTCATCCATACAAGTCATCCAGGAACAGGATGAACCGAAGGCACTATTTCTATTAATAGAAAAGTCCTTGCACTCTACTCCGTCTTCTATTATCTTTATATAATCTGATTCGCACGCTACTGCCGATATGGAGTGGTTCTTCGGATAATAATCCAACCGGTCTCTCCATATTGACAACGATGGTCAAAACTTCGATAGTCTGTGATTTAACTATCGAATAAAAACAAGTGTTTCGATAGTCGATGATTTAACTATCGAATAAAACAAGTGTTTCGATAGTCGATGATTTAACTATCGAATAAAACAAGTGTTCATCCAAACATCAAACAATCACTGAACCTTTAATTAATATTCCATTAATTAAATCTCTTCTCTATTTCTTATCAATATTTTCAATAACCATATTGGCCTTATATGTTATTTGAAAAACATTTCCATATATCGCCTTCTTTTATTTTCTAAACTTTAGAAAATATATGTTATTTATAATTGGAAAATATTCCAATTACTTATCTCTTTTCCAATCTCGTTTATTTCTATACTTAGGAAACGTTCATTATTCTATTTCCAAGTTTTGCACATATTTGGGTTAAAACAGATGTTGTGTAAAACATCGTTACGACAACCCAAATACAGTATTTAACTAATTCTTATTCCACATTGATCTTCGAGCTTGAATCTTGCTACTTATCGGTATATCATGAAATCAACCAAGTTGGGGTATAATTACCTCTCAGACCTTGACTGAATAACATTTAACGTCAAAACAGACAAGACTACTTACTCGAAAAATCAATACCATACAACTAATTATTCACCTTTAAACACATATACATTTTCTCTTTCTATTCCTACGAGATTTTTTTCTTATACTTCCCTTTTTAATTATACTATTCTATTTCTAGGTTCGTTTTCTTATCGACTTCTATATATTTTGATATATTAATTTCTAACTATCAAATTATCTTAAAAATATTCTATCTCCTTAAATTCCCGGAAAAATTCGCCATAACCTCCTTTGTACCGGGAGCATCGGGAAATTTCAAATAGCTTTCCCGGTCCTTCTTATCTCAAAAAGAAAAAGCCAAGCGGCTTGCCGATACGGCGCATAAAATCTCATATGGAAATTAAATACGTACCTTTTTGTCGAGCATTCTATTTATTTCACTTCTATACTTTATTCCATACCTGTCTCCTGTATATTTATGCCTGTCCAGTCTATTTTAACTATACCAATCGTTTTAACTCAATTTGTTAATTAAATCTGTTACTTAACTTTTCAGTCTATTTCACCTTCATATTTGAACATGACATGTTCAAATATATTTTAACTTGTATATTAACAAATTCTAATTATACCCATACTCTCGTTTCCTTATCGACTTCTTATTCAAATTCCAATTCAATTCTATTTGAATTCTCTTTATTTAAACTTCATTTGAATTCTATTTTCAAATTCTATAGTTTAAAGTCCATTTGAATTCTCTTTTCAAATTCTATAGTTTAAAGTCCATTTGAATTCTATATTCAAATTCTATTGTTTAAAGTCCATTTGAATTCTATACTCAAATCCAATAGTTTAAAGTCCATTTGAAATCTATATTCAAATTCAATAGTTTAAAGTCTATTTGAATTCTATATTCAAATCCAATAGTTTAAAGTCCATTTGAATTCTATATTCAAATTCTATTTCAATTCCTTATATTCAAAGTCCATTTGAATTCTCTGCATTTTTTTATAAACAACGTTTATAACTTCAATTCAAATCCCACCTTTCCATTTATAAACGACGTTTATAAATTCAATTCAAATCCCATAGTTTCATTTATAAACAAAGTTTATAAATTCGATTCAAAACCCACCTTTCGTTTATAAACAAAGTTTATAAATCCCATCTTTTCATTTATAAACAAAGTTTATAAATTCGATTCAAAACCCACCTTTCATTTATAAACAAAGTTTATAAATTCGATCTTTTCATTTATAAACAAAGTTTATAAATTCGATTCAAAACCCACCTTTCATTTATAAACAAAGTTTATAAATTCGATTCAAAACCCACCTTTCATTTATAAACAAAGTTTATAAATCCCATCTTTTCATTTATAAACAAAGTTTATAAATTTGATTCAAAACCCACCTTTCATTTATAAACAAAGTTTATAAATTCGATTCAAAACCCACCTTTCATTTATAAACAAAGTTTATAAATCCCATACTTGTTTTATATACCTTCAAAACAAGTTAATATTTTCTATAGTTTTATTTAAAATTCAAATTCTATTTATAAAAAAAAATAGAATTTCCTTTTTTAAAATCTCAAATACCCTTTACGATATTTTTATAGATCAATATTCAAACCCCAGTGATATTTTAAACAATCAAATCAATCAATTTTCAATCATTTGATTTTTAACACATCATATATGAATATATATGAAATCAAACAAACAACAGATAATATATATTTGAGGAATCCAGTTGGATTCCTCCAACCTATTTTCCTGCATCCACAGATGTTAGTCAACATAGTAATACCCATCCTGCTTCGAGGCAGGATATCGCGGTATGAAGGTCATCCACTAATCATAGCGTGGGGCGTATAGGGTAATCATCCGCTATGGTACCGCGGGCATCCGCTAATGAGACTGCGGGAATCCAACCAATCATCAACCCAATATATATATATATATATATAATAGTCAACCAATCCTAAATAACTATATATATATTTTAAAACAATCAGACTAAACAGCATTCAAACAAGCAACAACAATTATTTTTAATGATGTAAAAATAATTCTAAACAAACAGGTGAGTGAGGTTTTACTCACCGGAATTGTATAGCAGCTCATTCCCACTATAAATATAAATCGAATGATGTTTGATAAAATTTCAAACTTCCCAATTGATTCTGAAAAATCTCAAACCAACTTCAGCTTGCATTGTTTGATGATACGATTCTGATGTTCTGGTTTTGTTACCATCGGACCTCGTATGAATGAAGTATAATTTATGTAAGTTTCGATTAAAAATATAATAAATTTTAACTTAATTATTTTCATTTAAATAAATTAATTACCTTACTAATCCACTATGAATTCTTCTATGACATCGCGCCTGCAACCGAGATGAACGAACAACTCATATCAACTGACTCCCTCCATTTCTCTTCGACCAACCGACCATTGTCTTTCAAAAAGCACAAATTCGAACTTCTCAATCCACTACTGCAAAACCATCACCCACTTCCCCTTTATACAGTTTAGGCCCTGACCTCCCATTCAATCAAACAAACTTCATGCAAAACAAACCCACCATTGGAGCATTCACTCAAACACCTTACTGGCACCTCAACCCCTGGTTTGAATTCAACCCCCTCCTTCACTGTGAAACAGCAAAAACAACCCAATTCCATTAACAACCAACCTTCCTTATTCCTAAATCGAGATTGCTAACACCGCACCCCCTTCCTGATTCGAGCGCCATCGTTCATCCTCTACTATGCACAAATCTCCAAACCGCTTGTGTTGTTGACCTCTCTGCCCCGCTGGCCTCATCCCGGAACTACTACTAACAAACTCGATCTTCCTCCTGCCCTTGCGATTCTGACCTGCTAGCGCGAGCTACAGTGATGCCAAAACCAAATCGCGACATGCCTTCCCCCTTCCTAATCACATCGCGAGCCTCCCTCGAGAATCCCAGATTTCGATTGATCTCTGAGATTGAGTGGGTGCGGCCATTTTTAAGTAGAGCTCGATTTGTTCTGGAAGAGGATTGAGTGCGGTTTACTTTCGTTTGTTGGAGGATTGGATTTTGATTTTATAAAGAGGACGGTGTGGTTTTAAAGAGGAACAACGAGGCCTCTATTTTGTGGAGGTAGAGCACACACCCGTTTTGTTTATGTCCCCAAAAGAATAAAAGAAATTTTATTTATTTTATTTTAATTAAACTGAGATCCTTAAATCAAAATATACCCTGACTCTGAACTCCTCTCTGAACCCAACAACTGCCAATTCTAGGGTAATACCCTTATTTCAAACACACTGGGATAGGTCACAAAGTCTAATTTTATCATCTGGAGGAGATATTAATTTAAACCAATATAAATTAATTCCATACAATTTATTCATTGAAAATAAATTAATATTATTCTTCTAATTCAAACAGGAGTTTGAATTGATTTTCTGAACTGTTTTTATTTCAGTTTCAACTTCTCGAACTGACGTATTATGATAATTTAATATATTCGATATTTAAATCGAAATTGTTTATTAAATTCATAACTTAATATAAAATTTCCATTTATATTTATCCACCCAATATTTAAATCCATATTAAATATTTTAAAATTAACCCATAAGAATCCGGGTCATTACATAAAGAGAGGCCAGTGAGTCGGGGTTCGGAAAAACTTTCAAAAACAATGTTTGACTTGTTCAAATGATGTATAAATTGAGACATATGCGTCATTCTCACCCCCACACTTGTTTTGAGAAATATTTTTTAGTTTTACCTTGATATATTTGAAATTTTGTTGACTAAAGGTTCATTCGTAAACCTAAAGCTAAAACCAAACTAATGAATTTTCAGTAAATTTCGAAATCGTGTTTTCACAAAAACAGTGTTATTCCAAAAAAAGTTCATATATTACAGAAATTTATCATTGAAAAACAAGTGATCACAGTGAGGTTCAGTTGAAATGATCAAGTAGCAAGGAGTTTCAACAGTTTCAGAAAAATCGTTATTGCGCTTAAGATCCCATTCAATAGTTTCGTTGTTTTCAACCTCAAGAATTACAAAGTTTTCAAATGTTTCATTTTCAGTTTAGATCCAACAACATCATTGTCTATCAGTTTATGAAGTTTTCTGTAACGACCCGGCTTTTTGCCCGGTTTTCGCTGGTAATTAAACCAACTTAAACCGTTCACAAAGACGGATTGTTAGGGGGTACTTACACATTTGCACAAAATAAAAAGAACTTTCCCATTATCATTACAATAATATTACATTAGAGTTATGGGAGAAACATCAGAGTACATCAATTAGACAGCGGAAAAGGTACTAAACTCAGCGGAAGAATATGCATGCTATAAGATATAATAGCTCCAGCTAAACCAGCATCCTACTCCAACCACTCCAAGTATAAACTGCAAACCAAACTACTAGGCTTCCCGTGTAAAAATTATGGGCAACCAGAGTTTAGGTGTGGGAACAATAAACTCCAGGTCAGTCATGAGACTGGTGTGGGAACTTAGAACAGTTGTTTTTAGGTTTTATTCTAAAGTAAGGTAATTCACCGGACCATGCCGGTAATGCGGAATGGGTTTTGCTCCATGTGAATACCAGTGTATAGAAATTCGCAATGACATTTTTGAAAAATGTAACTAACATAAGGTCTCGCGGAACACACAATGCAAACGCATATATGGGCGAGGTTTCTCCTTATGCAGTCAAAAATGCCTTTGATACATAAAATCCTCTTTGAATACTCTAATGTAGTGTGAAAAATCCTTTCGAAAGTAAATGTATCAATCTTAGACAACATAGGTACCATATACTATACTGACGTATGATATACAACTAAAATCGTACGGGATCGTAGTAGAGATTGGGTTTCCAACAATGACCAGGCAATGGAACTTCCTTCCGAACTGAATTTTGAACACCTCTAGAGGGAGGTCCGAGGATCAATGGTGATGATCCTCATGCCAACACAAGGCCGGGTTACCACTGTAACTAGATAACTTAGAGTACGCTTGAGTATGTCATCTCCCGGTCGTTACCGACCTTTACGAGCGCGCGCAAACAACAACCACAAAAGTAGATGCTTTTACCACATAGGTTAATACCTGGGCTCCATACCATAGTACACCTTTTATCTAGAAGGAGACAACACCCAATAACTCTATTGCATTTCTTCCTATTTTTGCCATTTACCTAGAGGTGAGGCTTGCCAGGTCACGATATACACAAAGATACGCTTAAATAAGCCTTTGATCATCCATAGCTCATCTCATAACTTAACTATGCCACATTGTCCATTCACAACGCATCACTAATTTCTATCAATATATAACCTCTAAGATCATACGACTTAAAGAAGGGTGTTAAGAAAGAGAATAAACTCTCTGCCACCAAGTAGATATATATTTAATAAAGATCAGTGCTACGTTGTCAATTATAATGTCAGATAACACAATCCATACAAGTCCATTCTAGGTCTGAACGAAACCACAAATCCGTAATTCCTTCACATAGTTTGGGCTTCTTGCCACTTAGCCAATATAAAAATCCATCTGCAAATGGGAACTACCCATTTGAGACATTCAGTAAGTTGTCCTTATGATATGAAGGGTTCCAGTCTTCAATGTATTCAATTGCTCCATAACGTCGTATTATTACTTGGAATGGTTTTCGGACATACATCTGATCCCGGTCTTTCCAAATAATAAGCGCAATTAAAAAAATACAATTATAGAAAACATAAGCTTTCAACCAAATCTCCTTCCATCTTGGATTTCGTCAAATTAAACTTCTTTAAACCCATCACCAAATTATAATAAAATCCATATTTAACCATTCTCCTTTAAAGCGAACCTTTTAAATTTAATTTCGCCTCAAGCCCTTAACTAACTTCCCATTTGATAACTCGTTATCAAAACCCCAGTTTCCTTTGAAAATCCTTACCACATTTCAATCATAGTTTCCATTTAAATCGGTTTTCCAACATTCAATTCTTTAATCTTAACTAAAAGATTATACTTCCTTCCCAATTCCTTATTTTAATTTTCTCAAATCAAAGATTTGATTAAATCCTCAAATTACGATATGAATTTCCATAAATCAATCTCATTGGGTTTCAAGAATGATATTATTGAAGATATGATTCACGACAAAACCCAAATCAATCGATATTGAACATAAGTTACACAGAAATTTTTTCTACTTATATTCGATATCAATTCTCATAAGCAATGAATAATATAAGCAGAATAACGATATAATAGTAATATCTTCCAAATTCCTCAAATAGTATATGTTTACACCACAGAATTTCATATCAGATATCCAAAGATTATTTCTATCCAACTTATCTCAATAATTTTTGAAACTTGTATCTTAATTAAAAGAATTATCCAACTCTTTGACATTAGATCTGGATAGAAATATCATCAAATTATACTCAATATTAATCACCGTATCCAACTCGCACTATAAGCGGAATAATGATGAACTCCCTTTTTAATTCCTCAGATAGTAAGAGCCATCATTTATCGAATTAATATCAAACATCCGAAAATTTATCTCCAACCATATCCAATTATTTAAAATTGAAAAACCCATTTTAATATCAGATAAATCAATTTAAATTCCATACAAAATATTTTCAATACCTTTAAATCTTTGAAAACATTCCACCAATCATTTGCAAATGACTACTTATAGTTCGGAAAACAATTTGCAGGCTAATAACTTCAAAATAGATTGTTTCCGAAGAAAGCGTTACAATAGTGTTTTCAAAAGCGTTACAAAAGTTTTATAAAATAGTTGTCTTAACTATTTTGATGAAAATATCGTTTATCTTAGAAAAAACATAAACTTTACAATTCAAAACACTTTTACATAATTTATAATGGTTTTACAATTTTTTCCATATTTTAAAAAAAATTAAAATAGCCGTTTGTAGTTATGGTCGACTACTGCTCTTACAGCGACCTTTTTCAAAATAGTTTTAAATATAACATGGAAATTATAACTCGAAATTAAAATCTGCTTTCACTCACTTGAAAGCTCTTATTGATGGAAATCAAATGCTTTTTGTTTCTTGGAAATCCGATTTAAATTGCAAAAGTTATAAGCGTTAAAGTTTGCATCTAAAATTCACAAATTGTCGTTGTGCGACAAACTCTGTTCTGACCATAATAACCATTATTCTACGATACTTCAAAATGCCTTAGAAAACCATTATATCCTTATATAACCCTTTTGAAATCATTTAAATTTACTTTCCAAATTATTTTGGATCTAAACTTCAACTTTTATTTTACACTTAATAAAATATTAAATTAAAATTAAATTTATTTATAAATTCAAAAAAACTTCAAATTAACCATCCTATTCGTCGGATCAGTTAGGAATAGCAAGGGAGAGAAAGAAACTATAATTCCAAACCCAAGCCTAGACACTATCCTCTCTGTCATCCTAGAACATTCAGGTATTTATTTATTCATTTCAAGAAACTTTATCGATGTATATGAATTTATAGATATGTGTCTTTTCTAATTATTAACCTTCAATTTCAATAATAATATTGCTTCTAATTACGAAGGAGATTTGTCGATCACCAACGTGTCACCATAATTGTTGTGTCTTAGTGTGCGCAACAACATCAACAACTATTTTAAACATCCATAGTAACCATCATCAACATAATTAAATAAATCATAACTGTGCACAAGCATTATAACATTAGCGCTTAATAGTGTATATGTTCTAAACTATGCATCCATCATCCATCACAACAAACATCAGTCATCATTAACCACTAATAATTCATCACTATATTTAAGTTAGTCTAACTGCTAATTAAATATATAAACTGTGGTTAAAGATTTCTCACCAAACAGCTTTCCAAATTTCTTGGTAGGTGATCCTAGCTGAGCGAACCGTCGAACAATATTTCGGCACAACGTCTTCTTCACCAAAATATATATACCAATCTCTCTCTCTATCATAAGAGGAGGAGGAGGATGACGACGAACTTTGATGAGGTGGTGGTGGAAAGGAGGAAGAGTTATGCCATGGAAACCATAGCCATAAGCTTAAAAAGAAGAAGGAAGATAGGAAAAATGAATATGGATCATAAAAAATGAAGTAAAGAGCTCCTGATATTGGAAAGGACTAAGGAGGTAAAGACACATAAGGGGACAAATGAAAACCATGCATGAAAGCTTACATGCAAAATTACAAGTGTCTATACTCTTGTCTTAAGAAGGAGAGTTAACATTAGGTAGCATCTTCCCTTAACACGCTATGAAAACTAAAGGTAACACTTAATTCTAACGCTTATAATTCATGTTATGTTTGATAAATCCGATGGAATGACGAATAGTGTTAATAAATCCAAACTTATTAATATTCATTCTCATTCGTTAAATTTATAATTCATATAAAATCTATTATATAACTAATCAAATTTTTTAAATATACTTAACCATATGTATTTATGTCAAATTCAAATTGAATAATAAAAATTCCAATTTTAAATTGGTTAAAAATTCTGGATTGTTACATTCACCCCCTTAAAACTTTTTGTCCTCGAAAAGAAAAGGGAATCACAATTACTTATTCGATATCTTGTAGATTTTCATACATAAGATAAAAATTCTTTATACTAAAGCTCCCTGTTTTCATAATGAATATACCGGGTAGAATATTCTTACACGGACAACCATATCTACCATGTCCTCCAATGAAAAATCCCAATTGCCCTTAAATTTGATTTACCGTTTACTGGACCAATTACTTATACTTAACCATTTACTTCTTTCAAAAAATTCAGAGTTATAAATTTATTCTCTTAGATCTTATCTTCCAAGTTAAATGGTTATGAAACTTACTCCCTTTCGGTTCCATAAAATTACTATTATTCTTCAAACAAAAACTCGATCATCTCAGAACTCAGCTTGTCTAAATGTTTCAGTTTAGGTAATTTATTTATTCCTGCTTGTTAAAAAATTTGAAACTTAATTCACAAGGTATCCATTCTTACTTAAACAGCCCCTTTTATGATCGCAATATACTTTAGAACTTATCAACTATCCAAAATCATCGATAATTCCATATTTTAGTTCCTTACATTGTTTAAGTTTTCCTAACCTCATTAATTATTCCAATTTCAAGGTTACAAAACATATTTGCTTCAAACTTTAGAGAAACCATTTAGATATATTTTTGTTAACATCTTTAACCACCGTAGTCCTTAACCAAAATATTGTCAAATATATTATAGTCATATTGTGAAACTGAATTCTAAAGATATTTGCATTTTAAATATAATCAGTTGGGGAAGACTAATTATCAAATATCCTGATTAATTAATTCCAACTTAGCCTTTAAAACATGTCCAAACTACCTTTTATATTTGCTCAGGTAAATTACAACTTTATATATATGTCTTTTAATCAACTAAGAAATTCCAACCACAAGATGTCCATGCTCAAGTTTTTATTTCCAAATATTTTTCAAAGACCCTTTTTCCTTTATATTGAAAATTTATTCTTCCAAAATCAATTCCAAAAATTAATTTCAAAGTAATTGTCAATTCTTATTCAAAATTTTGATTTGAGTTTTCAAACTATATATCTTCTCAGTACCATTTATTTTTCACATACACTTTCTCACATACTCTCTACTTAATTTACTGGCTTATCCTTATTACAGGTTTACCTAGTATAATTTTTACAGCTCTATCAAATTTTCAAGATCTCGCTTACTTATTCAAATTCACATCAATTTACCCAACATTTTCAAACACTTATCTAAATTGGTTTAGGTATATATTGATGTTTTAATCGGAATCATATAATCATCCCACTTTCGAAACTCGAAAATACATACTGATGATGATGCAGTCATCAACAGAATTATCTTCAAGTGAATAAAGTGTGATTCTTTATCTATCTAGTATACTTAAGACTTCGTATATTTGTTAGCTAGGTGTATATTCAAAATCTTCTTTTACTTGATAGTCCAACCTCAACATCTAATACAATAATCAAATTCTAATTTTAGTTTCTAACCCTATTTATTAGCTACCTTAGGGGAGAATTACCTTAATAAATTTGACCAAAGTTTATCAATATTTCGAAATGTTACCCAATAATGAAATTAAATCCAGAAGGCATCTATACACGGATTAGTGGAAGGGGATTAATTATCATGCCATAAGAAGTATTTTATGTGTATTTATAATCACAAAATATAAACTTAACCTTAATTGTTTGATTAAGTATCCATGTTATAATTAACCATATATTTTCAAAATATGTTTCTTTCTTAAAATATAATTTTTCAAAACTCACTTCATATTTCAAATACGCTCTCTCAAATATAATACTCCAAAATATCATTCTAGGGTATTACTAACCCTATCTCTAATGAGATATTATAACTCTGATGAGTCTTTCCTTTTGTTCAAATGTGTCATACCCTATAACTTTGTATAAACTAAAGCTCTGATACCAAATGTAACGGTCTGGTCTTTTTCAACCATCGGACAATAGCTTAACTCCGACATGGCATTACAATGGTACCCCAGCACCTTGTTTTACAGCTAAACTATCGACTATTGCGGCCTCAAGCCTAACCAACCCCTCTTGAGACGTGTAGAGGTAAGAGTCTCTCGCTCGCCACCAAACCAAGAGCGAGAACCCCCTATCACACTGCCTCATGCTAAATAAAACTGGTGTGAGAACTTAAAATAGTTGTTTTTAGGGTTTATTCTAAAGTTAGGTAATTCACAGGAGCATGTCGCTAATGCGAAACATGTTTACTCCATGTGAATACCAGTGCATAGACATTTGTAATAACTTTTTTGAAAAATGAAACTAACATAAGGTCTCGCGGCACATACACAATGCAAATGCACACATGGGCGAGGTTTCTCCTTATGTAGTCAAAAATGCATTTGATACGTAAAATCTTCTTTCAGTACTATAATATAATGTGAAAATCCTTTCGAAAGTAAATGTATCAATCTTAGACAGCACAGGTACCATATACTATAATGACGTATGGTATACAACTAAAATCGTACTAGCTCGTAGTGGAGATTGGGTTTCCGACAATGACCAAGAAAAGGAACTTCCTTTCGAACTGAATTTTGAACACCTCTAGAGGGATGACTGAGGATCAATAGTGATGCACCTCATGCCAACACAAGGTCGAGTTACCTTTGTAACTAGGTAACTTAGAATACCCCTGAGTATGTCATCTCTCGGTCTCTACCGACCTTTCCGAGCGTGCGCCAACAACAACCACAAAAGTAGATGCGTTTACCACATAGGTTAATACCCGGGATCCATACCATAGTACATTTTTATCTAGAAGGAGACAACACCCTATAACCCTGCTGCATTTCTTCTTGTTTTCACTATTTACCGAGACGTGAGGCTTGCTGAGGTCACGATATACACAAAGCTATGCTTAAATAATCCATGCTTTGATCATCCATAGCTCATCTCATAACTTAAGTATGCCACATTGTCCATTCACAATGCATCACTGATTTCTATCAATATATAACCTCTAAGATCATACATCTTAGAGAAGGGTGTTAAGCAATAGAATAAATTCTCCACCACCAAGCAGATCTATATTTAATAATGATCTGTGCTACGCAATCAATTACAATGTCAGACACACAATCCATACAAGTCTGTTCTAGGTCTGAACGGAACCACAAATTCGGAATTCCTTTGCATAGATTGGGCTTCTTGCCACTTAGTTGATAGAAAAATCCATCTACAAATGGGAGCTACCCATTTAAGACATTCAACAAGTCGTCTTTACGATATGAAGGGTCCCGGTCTTCAATATTGTCTTCAACGTATTCAATTGCTCCACAACGTAGTACTATTAATTGGAATGATTTGCGGACATACATCCGATCCCGGTGTTTCCAAATAATAAGCGCAATTAAAAAATACAATTATAGAATACACAGGCTTTCAAACAAGTATCCTTCCATCTTGGATTTTTTCAAATTAAACTTTTTAAACCCATCCCCAAATTATAATAAAATCCATATTTAACATTTCTCCTTAAAACACACCTTCTAAATCAAAGATAATTTAGCCTCAAGCCCTTAATTAACTTCCTATTTGATAACTCGTTATCAAAACCCCAGTTTCCTTTGAGAATCCTTACCACATTTCAATAGTTTCCAATTAAACGGGTTCCCTACACAATTCTTTAATCTTAACTAAAAGATTATATTTCCTTCCCAATTCCTTATTTTTTGATTTTCTCAAATCAAAGATTTGATTAAATCCCCAAATTACGATACAAATTTCCATAACTAAATCTCATTGGGTTTCAAGAATGATATTATTGAAGATATGATTCACGAAAAACCCCAATTCAATCGATATTGAATATAAGTTACATAGAAATTGTATTTACTTATATTCGATGTCAATTCTCATAATCAACGAATACTGTAAGTGGAATAATGATATAATAATAATATCTTCCAAATTCCTCAAATAATATATGTTTACACCACAGAATTTCATATCAAATATCCGAAGATTATTTCTACCCAACTTATCTCAATAATTTTGGAAACTTGTATCATAATTAAAAGATTTATCCAACTCTTTGACATTAGATCTGGATAGAAATATCATCAACTTATACTCAATATTAATCTCTGTATCCGACCCACACTATAAGCAGTGTAACGGCCCAAAAATCCGTACTATCTGAGTTGACTAAACAACACACGTCCAACCCAAATAATATAGAAATACGAGTCTTGAGGGTTAAAAAATAAAAACAGAAAAGAGACAGAACAAAAAGGAAACATCAGAATCTCATAGCGGAATGAATAAAATATAATATCATAACTTTGAAATACAAATCTGAACTGTATACACATACCATATTAGAGTACAATACAACATTTGATACAGCGGAAAATAACTCTAACGGTGAAGCCTCCTGCTTCAAGCTCCTCCAAATGTATCTGTAAAAGCCTGAAACACTTGCCAACCCATTCAAATTTGGGCACCTAATAGTTTAGGGAAAACAAACAAAATAAAATCTAGGTCAGTCATGGGACTGGTGTGAGCAAACTCCATCCATATTGTTTAACTTTGAATAACCCTTTGAAAGAAAAGGATAATAGTAAGACCAACCCACACATAAATATGGACAATTTTTACCTTACTATAACCCAAAACATTTTTGATATCAAAATCTAGTGATATTATAATGGTGACTAATCACATAAATAACCAAACAGTAGAACGTTTGCATCTCATGCTCTACATATATAGTATAAAACCAAAAACTGTAGGCCGCTTATTGGAGATTGATTCCAACTATGAAAAGGTATGGGATTACCTCCCGATCAGTGTACTCTAGATGGATACACTAGGGCTCAGCAAGAACGTCTTGTAACCCGACCACACATGACTGCCCACTCATTTAGCTTGAGTGTAGCGAATATATTGTCACCCACGGTTGTTGGCCATCCAACCATAATCTGTAAGATACAGAATCGAAAGAAGAACAAATAATTGAATTTTCTCTAAATCGGGGACAAATATACCCTGCTTGGGTATGACCCACATAGCCATGATGTCTGCCCGATTTTCATCATTTCCCGGTTATGAGGCTTGGATCTATGTTAATCTTTCAGTACATCTGATCACAATTTACTTTCAATGCCACATCGTCAAACCCGTCAAGACACTAGTTGATCTTCCCAAGATATTATGGGTATAAAAGCTAAGAGAAACGAATTCCTCCGCCACCAAACATAGTATCTCGAAAAGATCGTCTTTTGTGATATATTAGGAATACTCTGTCAGACATTCGTCCATACAAGTTGTCCTAGGTCTGGACAAACAGAACAGTCCTTGCATTTCACTCCATCCTCCATTATCTCCAACATATCTAATTTGTAACGCCTATGCCTATACAGAGTGGTTTTCGGATATTAAATCCAACCGGTCTCTCCATATTGACGACGATAGTAAAAAAAAATGATAGCCGGTGTTTTAACTATCAAAGGAAAACAATACATCTATCAAAGGAAAACAATACATCCATCCAAATTTCTAACATCAAATAATCACAGGCCTTTTCTAATATTTCATATTTGTTTCCTTATCAGGTTTTCTATGTGGATTTCTCGTTACCAAATTCCTTAAAAATATTCTAACTCCTTAAATTTTCGGAAAATTTTGCCAGTACCTCCTTTGTACCGGTCAATAGTTCAAACCCCAACTTGCCTTTCTAGGCTCTTTCCATTCAAAAAGAAAATAAAAAAGCCAAACGGCTTGTCCAATAGGCTCATAAAATCTCATATGGAAATTTAAACATGTACCTTTTTGTTGGGCATTTAAATTATAAATCTTCATACTCTCTTCATAACCCTCATCCCATACCTGTTAACCTATACATGCCTGCTTTTCATTTATTTAAATCAACACAACCATTTTGGATTAATTACCTTCAATTCCACTACTTAATTCCCAAATTGCTTCATTTACTCAGTTTGGATCGACAATGTTCAAATACATTTTAATTCGCTTGTAAACAAGTCGAATTCCATTTCTAATTCGAGTTTGTATTTGATTCCATAATTATATCCACAAATTTCAATTTACTTATCCCAAGTTAAATTCGATCCAAAACTCCTTTAATTAATTAATTTCTAATTAGTTAACTTTATTCAATAATTAAAATTTTGATTTTCTTTCAAAGATCAATCCATTTACTCGACTTTGAGTTCATATTTAATCTGTATCTCAAGTCTAGATTTTTCTGGTGGAAATTCGAATTTTTATTCATTGAAAATCCTTTTACTTAATTAAACAAACCATTATGGTTTTAAAATGATTATGGCGCTATTTTTCTGAAAATTTGATTTTGACATAACTCAAAATCTATAAGATGAAATTCAGAATTTTCTTTTTCATTAAAAAATTATTATTCAATAGGTCTGGGCGTTTCTTGTTTCATCAAGTTCTAACTTATATTGAGTTTTATAAACTCAAATGAAGTTCGAAACGCTAAATTACGAACTACCATGCTGCGGCAAAATTCATTTTAATTAATTTAAATATAAACGTTTAAAATTAATTTATTAAATAAATTTCTGCTCTATTTTCAATATTTATAACAATTCAAGCCTGTTATTCAAATCTGACTTAATAGTCCTGGTCGCTCAAGCTTGTCGATTATTTTATTCCACATTCACAACTCAATTGTGAATTTATTCAAAACTCGATTTCCTATATTTATTCCAATCTCCTTGGAGTTAAATTATTTATAAAATCTGATATAATCGAAATCCAGTTATAAATTCCTTTTACAAGAATAATCAATTGATTCAATATCATTTACCACTACAAACTAATATCATCCCTCGATAATAGTGAAGTCATTCAAGTTGGGGTGTTTTGTTTACCTCTTAGACCTTGACCAAAAATGTTCTTATCTTGAGATAGATAAAAGCTTGTAATATGAAAACTCAATTTAAATCTCACCTTTTATTCCATTTCTTACATTTGGAAATCTGTTTCCAAATTATTCAATGAAAATTACTTCAATATATTTATAAACATTGTTTATAAATCAATTTCCTTATTTTATATTTAACAAGCCTCCATAAAAATTTCCATTTAAAACTCGATTCCATATTTAAAATATTTTATTATTATAACTTATATATATATATAAACATAGAATTTATTTATATATTAAGATTCTGAATTTCTATTCAATAAATTCCAACATCTTTTTGGAAATAATATTTTACTTTTATAAATTCGACTCCGCGGAATTCAAATCATAAATCTATACAGATTTATTTCAAGGAATTTATCCCAAAAATGGGATTAAATTTCATTGTTTCCTTCTCGAATGACTCCAAATTCGCTTATTTAATTCGCACTTGAATTAAAAATTCAAATTATTCAAAAATAGTTATTTTCCTTTATGTATAAATATCGTTTATAAATTTCACTTCTTGTTCTAAATATTAAAACACATTTCGATTTCAAATTATGTTTTGAATCAAATTTCCACTTTGGAAAACAAATCATACTTGAATTAAAAATTTATAAAGTACCCGTTGATGATTTTTCACATTCACTAATAAACGCTATTTATAGATTATACTTCTTGTTTTAAATATTAAAACAAGTTCTTTTTCAAATTCCATTTGAAATTTTATTTCTACTTTGGGCGAATAAACTTCCTTTTAAAATCACACTTGCATTTACGTTTCCAAATTATCAAATGATAATTTCCTTTTCATTTATATACATAGTTTATAAATTTAATTACTTGTTTTATTATTAAACAAGTAAATATTTCCTAACGAATCCGAACCTGGGAAATTAGAACTAATTTGAAATTTTTATTTTGGCAATTTAAATGAATTTTGGATATTTAAAATGAATTATTTTTAATAATAACGACTGGGAATATATTTTGAATAAAATTAGAGAGTATATATTTATTTGAATCGACGTTAGAATATAAATATTTATTTTAATTATAAAAGAAATTGGAAAAGGCGCGGTAGTTTGAAAATTCGATTTCAAATTTCAAATGAATGTATAGGATTCAAAATAAACCAGATTTTATTGAAACCAAAAATATTTGAATCTATTTGAAAATGTCTTTCCAATGAATCCAAAAAATTGAAATTTCATAGCGGAAATAAGAAATTATGCCCAGTTGAAAATTCAAAATAGTTGCTATGGAAATATAACCCTTAAGAATGGAGATTTTGCAAACGACCTCCGTTTTCGACGGAACCAATTTTGTTGGATCCGGAATGTCAAGTTATTTCTATATTGCAATTTTCATAATTTTAGGGATCAATATGTGAGCGTGGCAAAAGAAAACGTATTTTGTCAATTTCAGTCAATTTGGATCAACAAAAAAATGACCATTTTTTAAATGGTCTCCAAATTCGATGAAATTGGTTTGGTTAGGACCGTATCGTCATTGCGAAGCTAGAAATATTTTTTTGGAATTTTCAGAGTCAGTATGTGGCCCTGGTAGATTAAAATGTACGCTTAAAATTGAATATATAGATTTAAATTTTAATTTAAAAGAAAACTGATCGTAACAGCCGAATTGGGTTACGAAACATATCCCATTGTGTTCGGAATAGGGGTAATGTGCTAGGGCGACAATCGTTGGGTTCGATTTGGGATTCGAAAGAAAAGTCAACTTTTTTATGAATAATAAAATAAAATAAATAATATAAATTTTAATAACCCCCCTTTATTTTCCTTTTCCCTTACAATTCTAGTTCAGACTAAAACAAATATAAAAACGGAAAAAGATGACGGAGCAGAATCACAATCCCTCCGTCGTTGCACCACCGCGCGGCCAGCGTCGCCCTCCCACTGCTGGCCGACCACCCCCTCCGCCTCCCTAGCGCCACTGCCGATGTTCAAACCCTCCGCAGCCCAAACACCTCCCCATCTCCCCCAATTCGAGCACGATACACCTGAAACCCCCACTCCCATCCAAGATCGACCGCCGCTGCCTATGTTGGCCCACCACCCCGACGCCGAGTTCCTCCCTGGCCACCAGCGACTCAAGCCTCACCCCCTCGGCCACCAACTCCGACCAGAAACCCTAAATTTTAGTAAGTTTTCTGATTTTAATTTTCTTAGAATAAAAAAAAGTTAGATCTTTAATGTATAAAACTTTATATTTTTAAATAATTTGAAAAGATTATATTTTTAATTAGGATAAGATTATATTTTAAAAAATGAAAAGATAATATTTTTAGATATGAAAAGATTGGATTTTAATATAGAAAAGAATAGACTTTTAGTTGAGATCTTTATATGATAAAAATTTACTTTTTATACATATGTAGATTTTATTTTTATGTGTAGGTAGTGTTTGAAAAGGCGAAAATTTTAATATATAAAATGCGAGATTTTTAATATATATATATATAACAATATGAAGATGACGACTACAGTGAGTCCTCTAATTTTTAAAATTATATTTTCTTTTCAGTTTTGAAAAAAAAAATCAGCGAAAGAAGAGATTTTTAGAGAATAAAAATATGATCTTTATATATACAGTAGTGAAATAAAAATATAGTTTTTATATATGTAGCGAAATAAATATGATTCTTAGTGAAGTAAAAAATACGATTTTTATATGCGAAAAGATTTGATTTTTTTAAAAAAGATTAGAATTTTTATACGAACGGGATAAGAAGAAAAACTGGATTTTTATATGTTCGTATAGCGGAGAAAAATTAGATTTTTATGTATATATAACTTCGAAATAAAAATTTGATTTTTACATATATAGATTTGAAATAAAAATGTGATTTTTAACCATATAGCGTTGAAATAAAAATGTAATTTTTATTGTGAACAGCGTGAAAAGGATTGCGATGGGACCGATTGGAAACGAATCAAAATTCAAACCGTTCAGAAATAAAGAATGGAGGAGTGGATCCCAAGGTGAGAACTCCTTACTATAATTTCCTTTACAGTTATTTATTTTATAATTGCATATATGAACTATTCGCCGTTGTCCACAGATCATGGACGACTTGTGTGATTGTTTGGTTGTTTGTGTTGATTGGAGTATTTGTTTGAATTTGGTTTGGTGTGTGAATTGGATAGATTAGATTTGATTCGCTTATGGCCCTAGCCAATATTAGGCCAGGGATAAGGCTAGACCTTATCCCGTTTCTAGTATCGCGCCGTTATGTCGCCAAAATTTTTCTAAAATATGTTAGAACAATAAAAATATCATTTTTATTGTATAAATGAACAGAATTGAATATTCATATGTTGAATAGGATATTTTATCAATAAAAATATAAGTTTTAACGTGTATATGAATAAAACAAATATTCATTTACACATCAGACGATTTGTTTATGTACATCCATTTTATTGATATTGACTAGGACGATAAATTTTACACATCGCCCAACTGCACAAATAAAAATCAGTATTTGTTGTTTGAAACCCCATATGGGTATTGGGATGATATTTGACATACTCTAGTCCCAATAATTAGCTGTATGTCGATCGATTGGTTGATTGGCTATTGTAAGCGTTAAATATTTATATTTAATGCTTATATAGTGTAGAATGCACTCTGGATGATAGTTGATTGTTTATCATTGCTGTTATGTACATGTATTACATGAAATCCATATAAATAAAATTATGTGGTAATTGACTGTGTCTGATTCCAGTTCAGAAAGAATGAATACTTTAAATAACGAATATTTTAAAAAAATGAATATTTTAAAATAATATTCAGTAAAAGATCAAAGTATAATTTTGATGTCCGATTTGGGATGGACACGAATATATTTAAATATATAAAGCCATGTTGATTAGATTAACACCATTTTGACGTGAACGATATTTATATCGATTTTATTCATTTTTATAATGAATATCGAAAAGGAGATGAATTTTTTTTTAAAAATAGCAATAATTTGTTTAAAATCATAATAAATGATTTGGAAAGAATTGGGATGAAAAATTCCATATTTGAAAAGATAAAAATATATTTTTATCGGAGTGAACTACTTATTTACTAGGATTACAATCCAAAAATTTTAAATTAATAAATTGGATTTGAAAGGGTTTTAAAAATAACCAGAATTTCCAATATATGAATTGGAATGGATTTGAATCGAAATTATCTTCGGAATATTTCGATATTGGATTCTGTGATTGCATGGATATTGTGGAGGAATTTGGAAGATATATATATATATATATATATATATATATATATATATATATCGTTATTCCAATACGATGTTTGTTGGGTTCAGAATTTGATATTGAATATAAGCCGATATATTTTTTATTCAGAGCCTTGTATTTTACATCAAATGGGACTTCGGGTTTGTCGTGAACGGTGTCTTCACTAACACTGTTCTTAAACCCCGAGTGAAAAAGAATAAATCTTTTAATTAAGATGTAGAGAAGAATTACCAAGTAATTAACATTTAATTGGATTTGAAATGGAATGTGAATTGGATTTATTGCAAACTATGTTTTTAACGACATCCGTTCTTTAACCTAAGTTACAATGAAATGTGATTTGGAATTTATAAATCTTTTGTTAAGATTTAAAGGAAAATTTCCAAAGTAAAGTTTTCCAATTTAACATATTAAATTGCAATTGAATGGAACTCGATTTTGTAATAATCGAAGTGAACTCCTATGGAGGAAGGCTATTACTATATATATTATTTAAAAGACTTTGCTGTTATTCCATTTATATTATCAGTTGGATATGGAAGTTTATATCGATTATATATATATCGATTTGTTTTCTGTGAAAAATCCATTGTTAATGAAATGAGATTTCGGTTTTATCGTGAGTTGTGTTTTAAATGACATTGATTCTTTAACCCAGTTAAAGATAAGATTAATTTCTTACTTTGAATAATCATTAAGTAATGATTGTTGGAAATTAAAACTGAATTAGAGTTTTAATGAATGTTTAAATAGATTGAAAGGTGAATTTGATAACTAAAATTATCAAATCCAAGAAATGATCGAGAATGGAGTATCACCAGTTTTACTGCAAGCGTTAGTTAAATCTTTAATTAGATTTGAATGTGAAATGGTAATTAATTTTACCGACAACACCGTGGTGTTAAATATGAAGTATTACCAGTTTTACTTCATGGGATGAATAGGTTAGGATTGGGAAATTAAACAAATGATTACTTCGGTGAGGATCGCTAATCCCGACTAGTTTGGATAAACCATAATTTGGTTTGAATTGATATCCAAAGGAAGATTAAAGAATAAATTTAAAGAATTTATCTTTGATAAAATTAATCGGAACCTTTCCCAAAGTATATGAATATTTAAATAAAAGAATATTCTGGATTGGAATGAGGCGTATGTTGTGTTTTTATAACACTTGTTTATAAGATACGTGAGTTATTCAGAAAGACTGGGTTTATCCTATTCTGAATAAATGATTCGATGATATGTCGATGATGAAGATGGTGGTTGAAGACCGGAGGTCTTCACATCGTTTGGATGATTACTGATGTCTTGATTGGTCTGTACACCCAAGAAAAGGTAATAAGTGGTGATTGTTCCGGACGTACTTGGAGATCGACCAGATATGCGAGGGCCTCTCTCCTGTATTGGACATATGGGACGAGGAATAAGGTGCCTCTGGTTTCATTCAGACCCAGAATGAACTTGTAAATTGATGTGTGTCTGACATCGGATTTCATTCTGTGTGATTGGTAGACATCGGTTGCATAGCGTGAATTGCCTGTGTGGCATGCTGAGATGCAAATGATCAAGGCTTCTGTTGAAAAGCAGAGTCTTTGGGTTGATGATCAAAGCAAAGCTTTAATATAGCATAGCTTTTTGTAGCGTTAATTCGCGAGCCTCACACCCCGGTGTGAACCAGAAACGGGAGAGGACGTCAGGGAGGGCATGTGTTTCCTTCTAGCTAGAAGTGGTGTCTGGGTTTTGCACGCCCAGATGTTTTACTTATGTGGATAATGGATAGTAAGGAGCCTCGGATATATCGGCATTGCGGGGCCAATGGATGATATGGTCTTTATACAGACCAGACTTACGCCCCATAGGCCAGGGAAACCCATGTTCAGGCATTTTAATTCACCATTTGCACTTCGGGTGGACCGGCCCTGACGATTCAAGGCTTGTCTGCAAGCTTGCCTGAGATATGGGCAAGATTGTCTCGAAGCGGTAAGGACGATCTGTTGCCTTGGTTCATAGACGTAAATCCAACTTCCAATACGTGACATTTGCAGTTTTGATTGTAGAGCCTTGTATTGGCGACATGATATATGGTACCCATGCCGTCTAGGATTGATACATTTATATTTGAAGTTGTTTTATACACTTTACACTATAATAGTATCCAAATGATTTGTTTTAAACGTACCAAGCATGTTTGGTATTATAAGGCAAAACCCTATCCTCCGGCTTGCGTTGCATTGTGTGATGGGACCTGGGTCTTATAATAGCTTCATTTTTCCAAAAAGCATTGAGCTGTTTTGTTATATGCACTGGTATTCTTAGGAGGAAACCCTTTCCATGTTATACGGCGTGATCCCTTGATTTACTTTATTTTAAAGTGAAGGTTTAAATAACTACTTTAGTTCCTACACCAGTCGCATGGCTGACCTGGAGTTTATTGTTTTAACCTAAAATATGGGTGCCCCTATTTTCCACACGGCCAGCTAGTAGTTTTGGTTTTGCAGATTTATATTCATAGGATGCTTACAGTTGGAACAATATTCGGAAAGCTCTGTCTCCGTTTATCTCTTTCAGTTGTGTTTTCTATTATTTTCCGCGGCTATGTAATGTATTTTAATCTCTGATGTGTTATATTTATTCATACTCTGTATATTCTTGTACTCTAATGTAAATTGTTGTAGTAAGCAATGAAATGTTCTTCTGTTTGTGTTCCGATTCGTCTTGTCCTCAAAGCAATCTGTTCTTTCCTTTACGGGGAGGTTCGGGTCATTACATTTTATTTATTAATTAACCATTTATTTGTTTAATTTACTAAAATAATAAACTTTTCTATGTATTAAATTTTGTAAAACGTGTTTACCTCACTGCCTTGTTGTTGCTACACATTACTCTCCTCCACTGTTCCATGCTTCTGCCACTACGAACATCGCTGTACAATCCGATCACTCTAGCAACACCGTTTCATTGCCATTTCCATGCTTCACAAAAATATATTAAATCACTATCACTCCACTAACCTTCACAATTGCACCTTCTTGCTATTCAAACCAAGAAATACTTGTAGTACATTTCCATTCTCAGACAGATTGCATAATAAAAAACATCACCACTTGCTATCCACAAACATCAGCCCTAACTTCTCAACATCGTCACCATTCGCACAAACAACATACCAACCTCCCCAAAATTCAACTCTAGTTCACTTATAGCATTGCACCATCCAGTACCCAAAAATCTCAGACCAGACTTCCCCTTTTTTTCTACAGTCGCACTCCCTTAATAAATATCTGAACTTCCCATACTTCATAGTTTTCAACCTCTCCCATTGTGGCACTTCGATCCTCCTTAATCACCCATCTGCCATTCGAACTCCAAATTCACCACTACTGAACCCCTTTCATCTACTTTAGTACATAGCAATAGTCCCATTTGAATTCCACTGCTACCATCGGCCTGCGTAGATCGACCTTCCCAAAAATCGCAATGATCTTCTTCCTTTCATGCCCCCTAATCTGCTGTCTCTTTTTAATTTAAGCTACCAGAACTCATCTCCTTGACTCGCGAACTCTCCTGGTATGAAGTCGAGCTTCAAGGACTCGCGATTCCCATAGTTGCGAGCGTCTTCAGGTTCGATCTCCAAAAATGTATCTTGATTTCGAATAATGATTTTGATCTCGAATTGAATTGCCTTTTTTTTTCCTTTGGTGGATTGGATTATGATTTGAGGAGTTCGAATAAGAAAAGGGACAACTTTGATTAATCTTGTTCTGATGAAATCGAGAGAAAAGGGGGAAAAGGATTAATAGAAAATGATTTGAAAATGTAATTTCGATTTTAGTCTGAAAGAAGAAACTGGTCGCGATATATAAAAGAAAAGGGGGAGACAGAACATACCTTAGTATTAATTGGATGTTGGTGAAGTACATGGAATTATTAGTTTGATTTGATTTTGTACCTATCCATTTAATTTTATAATAATATATCTTGCAGTAACGAACACCAATCGGGGCGCAACGACTAACATTTACAGGATTTTACCGATATTCTGAAACAAAAAAAAAGTGGAAATGGATTAAGAATTAAATTAATGCATTTTATATTTGTATTTTTATAATATAAAATGAACTAGAAAAATATAGTTATATTAATACGATTTCTTACGCTATAATTAGTCTTATTTATTAGTATTCTAACTATACTATTTTTTATGTATTTAGTTGCACTAGAACATGTTCCGAATCCCAGTTCAATCGTTTGGAAAAGATATCAATTTAAACGGATGATTTTAATTTAAAATAAAATGGATTTCAAACAATTATATTCATCAATAATAAATTATTATTATCGTTCTGATTAAATATAGAATTTATATTAATTGTTTTAGTTCGGATTTAACTCTGAATTCAATTGTTATTGTTTCATATTATGATAATAAAATATATTCGATATTAAATAATACATCGATTATTAAATCAATAAATCCAATATAAAATTCATTTATTTTTCGAATTCAACATTTAAAATAAGTTTAAACGTTCCATATAAAATAGCTAAAAATCCGAGACGTTACATTCTTTTCCCCTTAAAAGAAATACGTCCCCGAAATTACTAAGGAAGAAGAAATGCTACAGACCCGTTAACTTTTCAAAAATCCATTCTGTTATAACTTAGTATTTCATATTTCTATAACTCAAGTCTCATTCAGTTTTTAAGTTTTCATGGAAACCTTCAAACAGAATTCAATTTGAAAATCATCTCTTTATCTTTACAAAAAAATTCAGAACTTTTTGAAATTTTCACTAACTCTCTAAATTTTGAAAGAAATTTGGCAGAGTCTTCCCTATACGAAGGAGCTTTTGCAATATACCAAAAGAGATGAAAAAAATATACATCGACCCATATTGGTCGGAAAACAGTTCATATATCCTAATTTGTATTTTTGCGTAGGTGTACCTTATATAAGCGTTTATTTAGCGAATATGCTTAGCGTTTGTGCAAGCCACACATCCAAAACTAAGCCAGGCAGCTCCATGTACCTGTACTTACTCAATTTAAACTCATTAGCCTCATATATGTGAAATTTGAATAACCTCCATTCATTTAGATGATTAAACACATGAATTCAATACTAACAAGTCATATCATGTATATTTAACACATATAAATTCCAATATTTAGTATGTACTTTATTCCATTCATATTACATATCATATATACTTACATTCATTCAATTCGAATGATTTACAATTGATAAATTTTCATTTGACTCATATTCCATGTATATGCATTCCAGTTGATTCTGGTCAATTTATTTACTTTGTTTATGACAACAAAAAAATTTCTTTGCATATTTGATATTCTCTATTTAATATGATAACCTTTTTTTCTCTTTGGCTAATTTTAATTGATTTCAAATCAATTCTTCAGCTTCACTTTTAAATTTCATAAGTTAAATTTTAGATTCCAGATTTCAAATTCCTGGGTTTTAATTTCAAACCCCCTTTTTGAAACCATATAGACGTACACATATATTTATAACCATCTCAAATTCAAAACATTTGAATTTTCCAAAATAACTCGTCAATCTCAAATAATTTCCTTTGAAAATATTACTATGGTAGCAATCCATCACTTAGAAACTCAAAAATGAACACTGATGATGCTGCAGTCATCATCAGAATTATTTTCAAGTTACTGAAGTGAGTTCAGTGCTTTATCATTTCTAAAAATCCATTCAAAATGATTTTTTTAATTCAAAAATCCATCTAACAAAGCTATTTTATAGTAATATAGAAAAATATTTTCCAACTTCCCAGGATTTTAAATTCCAAATTCTGGTTTTAATTCATCTCATTCATATATATTATCCATATACAAATTTTATTTGAATATAACAATAGCAACCAACTCATCCATATATGAATAATTTCGAAAAAAATATTCCTTTTATAAAGATATAATTTTGGGTAAACTTATTTTCCCACTTTAAACAATATTATGTCAATTCTTCTGATCAAGTATTTAGAAACTCCTATCGATGCCGTGGCGTCCCACGATTCGGTCAGAATTCGTAAACCACTCAACAGACAAGCCAACACAATATAAAACAACTTTTATACCAACTTACAAATATGATCTCTCATATACACTCAAAAGCATTCTAGGGTACTACTAACCCTATCTCTAATGAGTAAACCCCCACCAAAGCCTAGGTGTTCGCTCAACCTAAGCTCTGATATCAACTGTAATGGCCCGAAAATCCGTACTATCTGAGTTGACTAAACAACACATGTCCAACACAAATAATACAAAAATACGAGTCATTACGGTTAAAGAAATAAAAATAGAAAAAAGATAGAACAAAAAGGAAACATCAGAATCTCACAGCGGAATGCATAAAATATAATATCATATATCATAACTTTGAAATACAAATCTGAACTGTACATAGGTACCATATCAGAGTACAATACAACATTTGAGACATCAGAAAATAACTCTAAAATATCTAATGGTGAAGCCTCCTTCTTCAAGCTCTTATAAGTGTATCTGTAAAAGCCTGAAACACTTGCCTGCTCATACAAATTTGTGCACCCAAGAGTTTAGGGGAAAAAAACAAAAAAAAACTCTAGGTTAGTCATGGGACTGGTGTGACTAAACTCCAACCATATTGTTTAACTTTGAAAAACCCTTTGAAAAAAAGGATAATAGTAAGACCAACCCACACATAAACATGGACCATTTTTACATTACTATAGCCCAAAACATTTTTGATATCAAAATCCAGTGATATTATAATAGTGTCTAATCACATAATAACCAAACAGTAGAACGTTTGCATCTCACGCTCTACATATATAGTATAAAATAAAAAACCGCAGGGTGCTTGTTGGAGATTGGATTCCAACTATGACAAGGTATAGGGCCACCTCCCGATAAGTGTACTCTAGAGTGGATAAACTGGGGTTCAGCAAGAACGTCTTGCAACCCAGCCACACATGACGGCCCACTCATTTTGCTTAAGTGTAGCGAATATATTGTCAACCGCGCTTGTTTACCATTCAACCATAATCTGTAAGATACAGAATCGAAAGAAGAACAAATAATTGAATTTTCACTAGATCGGTGACAAATATACCCTGCTTGGGTATGACCCACCTAGCCATGTTGCCTGCCGATTTTTGTCATTTCCCGGTTGGGAGGCTTGAGACTACGTTAATCTTTCAGAACATATGACCACCATTCACTTTGAATGCCACGTCGTCAAACTCGTCAAATCACTAGTTGATCTTCCTAAAATATATGGGGATAAAAGCTAAGAGAATCGAATTCCTCCACCACCAAACGTAATTTCTCGAAAAGATCGTCTTATGTGATATGTTAGGATAACTTTGCAGACATTTGTCCATACAAGTGGTCCTGGGTCTGGACAAATAGAACAGTCCTTGCATTTCACTACGTCTTCCTGTAACGAAAAGGAGTTTCGCTCGATCCGAACCAGTCGCTAAACCGATCTAGACCGTTCGAAACGCCTGATTGTTTTGAGAACACGACAAAACAGAACGTAGACGGAAGAACATTTCATTGTATATTACAAGAATGCATTAGATTACAAGAATATACAGAGTATAAATGAATATTACACAGAAATATCAGAGATTTAAATTACATTTAAATACATAGCAGCGGAAAATAATACAATACACAACTAGAAGAGATATACGGATACAAAGCTTTCCGGATATCGTTCCAGCTGTAAACCAGGATCCTGTGAATATAAATCTGCAAAACCCAAAACTAATAGCTTCCCGTGTAGAAAATAAGGGCACCCAGAGTTTAGGTTAAAACAATAAACTCCAGGTCAGTCATGTGACTGGTGTGAGAACTAAAACAGTTATTTATCTTTATTTTCAAAGTAAGGTAAATCAAGGGACCACGCCGTATAACACGAAACGGGTTTCCTACCAAGAACACCAGTGCATAAAACAACAGTGCAATGCTAAATAAAGAAAAATGAAGCTATTATAAGACCCAGGTCCCATCACACAATGCAACGCAAGCCGGAGGATGGGTTTTTACCTTATAATAGCCAAGAATGCTTGATACGTTGAAAAACAAATCATTTGATACTATTATAAGTGCATAGTGTATAAAACAACTTCAAACCATAAGTATCAATCATAGGCGGCATAAGCGCCCATCCCACTATGTCGCCATACTAGGCTCTACAAATAAAACCGCAAATGTCAAGTATTTGGAAGTTGGGTTTCCATCTATGAACCGAGGCAAAAGATAGTCCTCAACCGATTCGAGACACTCTAGCACATGTCTCAGGAACAGCCGCAACTGCTCCTTGGATCGTCAGGGCCAATCCACCGATGTGGATTATTATGCCTGAACACTGCGTTTCCCCGCCCTTTGAGGCGTAAATGAGCCATCGATTGACTCCATCAGACCCGGATCGTCCGATCAAACCGAGGCGCCACGCAACAGCAACAACCACACAGGTGAAAAGTATATAAATGTCAGGGCTGGTAGGTCACTGACACCACCCTAGCTAGAAAGAAACGCATGCCCTCCCTGAGGTCCGTCTCCCGTTTTTGGTTCACAACCGGGGTGTGAGGCTTGCGAATTCACGTTACACAAAGTTGTGCCACACAGGCTGTGCTTTGATCATCACCACAAGACTTTGCTTTTCAACAGAAGCCTCGATCAATTGCATCTTAGCATGGCACACAGGAAAACCACTCTATGCAACCGATATCAGTCACACAGAATGAAATCCAATGTCAGACACACAGTCCATTTACAAGTCCGTTCTGGGTCTGAACGAAATCAGAGGCACTTTCCTCGCATATCCATCGATCTCCAAGCACATTTGGACAACCACCAACTGTTTCCATCTTCTTGGGTGTACAGCCCAATCAAGATCATCAGTAATCACCCAAACGACGTGAAGACTTCCGGTCTTCAACCACCGTCTTCATCTTCAACTTATCGTCGTATCAGTTATTCAGAATGGGATAAACCCGGTCTTTCCGAATAACTCGCGTATATTTTAAATAAGTGTTACACAAACACAACATACGCCTCATTCCAATTCATCAGTCACTAACCGTAAATTAATCAAGAGAATAATTCCCCAAATATTAACCCTGAAGGCCGAAACCAATATCAGATCAATATCCAGAAAACCCTTGGCTAACCAACAGTTAGTTTCTAAATTTCACATTCATAGGGAAAGATTCCCATTAATTTTATCCATGATAAATTCCTTGAATTTATTATCTAATCTCCTTTTGAATTTAGATTCAACTAGTCGAGATTAACGAACCTTACCGAAGTAATCATTGGTCTTAAATTCCCAATCCCAACCTATTCATCCCATGAAGTAAAACTGGTAATACTTCATATCTAACACCACGGTGTTATCGGTAAATTCAATTACCATTTCACGTTCAAATCTCATTAAAGATTTAACTATCGCCTGGAGCAAAACGGGTGATACTCCATTCTCGATCTTTTCAATCTAATTAAAGATTCATTAAAACTCCACCTAGTTTTAATCTGTGACTGGGTTAAAGAATCAGTGTCATTTGAAACACGGTTCACGATAAACCCAAAATCCCATTCCATTAATTATCGGGTTAAAGAACAAGTGTTATTTAAAAACACTATTCACGATAAACCCAAAAATCAATATCAATTCAATTCCAATTAAATATGTACCCTTCATTAAATCTAAATAAAAAGATTTAATCTTTTCTCAACTGGGTTCAAGAACAGTGTTAATGAAGACACCATTCACGACAAACCTAAATCACATTTGATATTAAACCCAAGGCTCTGAATAGAAAATATACCGGCTTATAGTCAATATCAAATTCTATGACTAACAAATATCGTATTGGAAATAACGATATATATATATATATCTTTCAAATTCCCATAACAATATCTGTATCATCATGAAATCCAACATCGAAATAATCCAAATACAATTTCGATTCAAATCCGTTCCAATATAATTATTGGAAATTCTGGTTATTTTCAAAACCATTTCTAATCCAGTTTATTTATTTTAAAAATAAATAGAATTATAATTCTAGTTCAAAACTAGTTCATTTCGATAAAAATCTATTTTTATCTTTTCAAATATGGAGTTTTTCATCCCAATTCTTTCTAAATCATTTCTTATGATTTTACACAAATTATTTCTATTTTTAATAATTTTATCAAGGCTCGTACAGTCGATTTCCATCAATGGCCATCGAACTGCACTTATAGCAACCTTTTTCAAATTTGATTTGGACATAAGTCCAAATCCAATTGTTAGATTTCAAATTTCTAATATTCATTAGAAAGCTCTTTTCGATACGAGCCCAACGGTTCCGGTTTTAGGAGAATCCGACGATCGGATCTCCCGCAATATCCGTTCGAAGTCAATGGTTGAAATTTACGAACTGCCCTGGCGCGGCGCGTTCTATTCAGGCCTTTATATTATATATATAATATATATAATATATACTTCGTCGATTTCAATTCAAAACGTGTTTTATAAATCGTTTTAATATTCGTTTTCAAAACGATTTCAACTTCTATTTCAACTTCAAATAAAAATCGAATTTTCCAACATAAATTCATTTTCTTTTCATTTCGAATTGATTTAATTCAAATTGATTTCTAATTCAATTTCTGTTCATTTTCAATTCAATTCAATTTCAATTTCAATTCGAATTCATTTCTATTCAATTTCAATTTGAATTCATTTCTATTCAATTTCAATTTGAATTCATTTCTATTCAATTTCAATTTGAATTCATTTCTATTTAATTTCAATTTGAATTCATTTCTATTCAAAATATCAGATTTTGAAATCACTTTCGATATTCGTTATAAAATGAATAAAATCGATATAAATATCGTTCACGTCAAAATGGCGTCAATCTAATCAACACGGCTTCATATATTCATATTTTCAAATATTCCATTTCGAATATTTCTATTTCAAGTATTCTATTTCAAATATTTCCTTTTTCAAATATCTCTATTTCAAAGATTTCCTTTTTCAAATATTTCTTTTTCTAAACTGGAATGAGTCACAATCAATTACCATATAATATTAATTATATGGATTTTCTACAACCCATGTATATATCAACGATGACAAATAATCAACCATCATCCAAAGTGCGTTCTACACTGTATAAGCATCAAATATAAATATCTAACGCTTATGACAGTCTGTCAATCAATCGATCGACATACAACTAAACAATCAGGATTAGTGTACGTCAAATATCATCCCAATACCCGTGTGGGGTTTCAAACAATCAAACACAGATTTTATTTGTGTAGTTGGGCGATGTGTAAAATTTATCGTCCCAATAAATATCAGTCAAATGTGTGTATATAAACAAATCGTCCGATTTGTTTATTTTTATTTCATTTCATATGCACGTTAAAATTTCTATTTTTAACTATAAAATATTTTTAACTATATAAATATTTTATTTCATTTCACATCACATCACACAATCAACTACACATCAACATCAAACAAACAAGCATACAAGTCGTCCATGGTCTATGGACGACGGGTGTCGGGTGCTACTAAACACCGTCTGCATCCTAGTATATATATATATATATATATATATATATATATATATATATATATATATAACTAGAAAATTAAATCAAAGAGTGAGAAATTCTCACAGAATTGCTAATCCAACGCCACGACTCTTCTTGGGTAGAAATCTTCGTCGTTCTTGCCTCTTGTCACTTTTCACTGCCCGTATTCTCTACATATATAAAAATCACATTTTTATTTCGCTATTCAATATGTAAAAATCGAATTTTTACTATGCTATTCAATATATAAAAATCTAATTTTTACTATGCTATTCAATATATAAAAATCGAATTTTTACTTCGCTATTCAATATATAAAAATCGAATTTTTACTTTGCTATTCAATATATAAAAATTGAATTTTTACTATGTTATTCAATATATAAAAATCGAATTTTTACTTCGCTATTCAATATATAAAAATCGAATTTTTACTTTGCTATTCAATATATAAAAATCAAATTTTTACTATGTTATTCAATATATAAAAATCGAATTTTTACTTCGCTATTCAATATATAAAAATTGAATTTTTACATTGCTATTCAATATATAAAAATCGAATTTTTACTTCGCTATTCAATATATAAAAATCGAATTTTTACTTCGCTATTCAATATATAAAAATCAAATTTTTACTTTTCTATTCAATATATAAAAATCAAATTTTTACTTTGCTATTCAATATATAAAAATCAAATTTTTACTTCGCTATTCAATATATAAAAATCAAATTTTTACTTTGCTATTCAATATATAAAATTCGAATTTTTACTTCGTTATTCAATATATAAAAATCGAATTTTTACTTCGTTATTCAATATATAAAAATCGAATTTTTACTATGCTATTCAATATATAAAAATCGAATTTTTACTATGCTGTTCAATATATAAAAATCGAATTTTTACTTTGCTATTTAATATATATAATCGAATTTTTACTTCGTTATTCAATGTATAAAAACTGAATTTTTACTTCGTTATTCAATATATAAAAATCGAATTTTTACTTCGCAATTCAATATATAAAAATCGAATTTTTACTTCGTTATTCAATATATAAAAATCGAATTTTTACTATGTTATTCAATATATAAAAATCGAATTTTTATAATCACGCTATATGGATAAAAATTCTATTTTCACACCGCTACCATATAGATAAAAAAATTCCATTTTTACACGCTATTCTCTACATGAAGATTTCGCCTTTTTCCATTTCAAAAATCAAATCTTTAACTATATTTATCAAGCCTTTGTTTATATTATTTAAAATCTAAGAATTCATTCATGAAAAATCAAAGAATTTATACATTATAAATTAAAAAGGCTTACAGTGGTGTAGGGCATTGCTGGTGCATCATTTGGGTGGGGGGGGGGGGGAGAAGGATGCGGTGGTGGTCAAGGGGTTAGCTCAGGTGGCGGGTCCCCCTTTTGCGGCGCGGTTGGGCGGATTTGGTCATGGGGTGGGTGCGGCCTTCAGTCGAGAGGGAGAGGATCGAGTTTGGGAGGGGGGGTTGGTCCTTACCGGAAGCGGGAGGCGGAGGGCGCCATCGCCGGCGGTGGGAGGCTGACGGGGAGGAGCGCGTGATTTTCTCTTCTTTTTTTCCAAATCTGGTTTGAAGAATAAACGGGGGAGGAGGAGAGATAAGAGGGAAAGAGGAAGGAATTAAAAAATATATATAATTTAATTTTATTTAATTTACTAAAAAGTCGACTTTACATTCGAACACCAATCGAGGCCAAACGACTGTCGCTCCTAGCATTTTACCCCTATTCCGAACACAATGGAATATGTATCGTAAGCTGATTCGATCATTTTGATCAGTTTTCGTCAAATTCAACATATAACTCTATATATTGAATTTGAACGCGCATTTCAATTTACTTGGGTCACATACTAACTCGAAAAATTCCAGAAAAATATTTTCTAGCTTCGTATTGACGATATGGTCCTAATAAAACTAGTTTCGTTGAATTCTGAGACTGTTAGAAAAATGGCCATTTTCCAGTCGATTAAAATCAACTAAAACTGCTCAAACACGTTTTCTTTTGCCACGCTCACATATTGAATCGAAAAATTATGAAATTTGAAACCTAGCAATATTTTGACATCACGGACCCAAAAAAAGTGGTTTCGTCGAAATCCGAGATCATTTGCAAAATTTCCATTTTTAAGGGCCTGAATTCCATAGCGACTATTCAGAATTTTCAACTGGACATATCTTTTGATTCTCGCTATGAAATTTCGTTTTTTCAGATTCGTTGGAAAGACATTCCCAATTAGTGGTTTCACTAAAATCCGGATTGTTTTGCACCCGGTACATTCAATTCAAGTTTGAAGTCGAATTATCAAACTACCGCACCATTTTCAATTCCTTTTATAATTCTACATAATTATATATATTCTAACGACGACGTATATAAATATATACGTCAAATTACATTCAAAATAAATTTCTTGTCGATATTATTTAAAATAATTCATTTTAAATAATCAAAATTTGCTAAAATTGCCAAAATGAAAATTTTAAACTGGCCCAGATTTTCGGGTTGTTACACTTCCATTATCTTCAGCATATCTAATTTGTAATGCCTATGCCTATACGGAGTGGTTTTCAAATATTAAATCCAACCGGTCTCTCTATATTGACAACGATGGTAAATATCTTTTATAGCCAATGTTTTAACTATCAAATGAAAACAAAACATCCATCCAAATTTCTAACATCAAACAATCACTGGCGCTTTCTAATATTTCACATTTGTTTCCTTATCAGTTTTTTTTTATTAATTTCTAGTTACCAAATTCCATTAAAATATTTTAACTTCTTAAATTTTCGGAAAATTTTGCCAATACCTCCTTTGTGCCGATCAATAGTTCAAACCCCAAATTGCCTCTCTAGGGTCTTTCCATTTAAAAAGAAAATCAAAAAGCCAAGTGGCTTGCCCAATTGGCTCATAAAGTCTCATATGAAAATTTAAACATGTACCTTTTTGTCGGGCACTTAAATTATAAATCTTAATACTCTCTTCATAACCTTTATCCCATACATGTTAGCCTATACACGCCTGCCTTTCATTTATTTAAATCAACACAACCATTTTTGATTAACTACCTTCAATTCCACTACTTAATTCCTAAATTGCTTCATTTACTTAGTTTGGATCGACAATGTTCAAATACATTTTAATTCGCTTGTAAACAAATCGAAATCCATTTCTAATTCGAGTTCGTATTCGATTCCAAAATTAAACCCATAAATTCCAATTTACTTATCCCAAGTTAAATTCGATCCAAAACTCCTTTAACTAATTAGTTAGCTTTATTCAATAATTAAAATCTGATTTTTGTTTTCAAAAATCAATCCATTTACTCGACTTGAGTTCATATTTAATTTATATCTCAAGTGCGGATTTTCTGGTGGAAATTCGGATTTTTTCACTGAAAATCCTTTTATTTTATTAAACAAACTGTTATGGTTTTAAAACGATTATGGTTTTATATTTCTAAAAATTTGATTTTGACATAACTCAAAATCTATAAGACGAAATTCAGATTTTCTTTTCCATTAAAAAATTATTATTCAATAGGACTGGGCGTTTCTTTGTTTCACCAAGTTCCGACATATATTGAGTTCTATAAACTCAGTTGAAGTTAAAAAAGGCCAAATTACAAACAACCGCGCTGCGGCGAGTTCATTTTAATTAGTTTAAATATAAATGTTTAAACTTCGTTTGTTAAATAAATTTCAGCTCTATTTTCAATATTTATAACAATTAAAGCCTGTTATTCAAATCTAACTTAACAATCCTGGTCGCTCAAGCTTATCGATTATTTTATTCCACATTCACAACTCAGTTATGAATTTATTCAAAACTCAATTTCCTATATTCATTCCAATATCCATGGAGTTAAATTATTCATAAAATCCGATATAATCTAATTCCAGTTATAAATTCCTTTTATAAGAATAATCAATTAATTCAACATCATTTACCATTACATACTAATATCATCCCTCGATAATAGTGAAGTCGTTCAAGTTGGGGTATTTTGTTTACCTCTCAGACCTTGACCGACAATGTTCTTATCTTGAGATAGATAAAAGCTTGTAATACAAAACTGAATTTAAATCTCACCTTTTATTCCATTTCTTACATTTGGAAATCTATTTCCAAATTATTCAATGAAAATTACTTCAATATATTTATAAACATTTTTGTAAATCAATTTACTTATTTTATATTTAACAACCCTCCATTTAAATTTCCATTTAAAACTCGATTCCTTATTTGAAATATTTTATTATTATAACTTATATATATATATATATATAACACAGAATCTATTTTCATATTAAAATTCTACATTTCTATTTAATAAGTTCCAATATCTTTTTGAAAATAATATTTTACTTTTATAAATTCGACTCCGTTGAATTCAAATCATAAATCTGTATAGATTTATTTCAATCCAATTTATCCCGAAAATTGGAATAAATTTCATCGTTTACTTCTCGAATGATACCAAATTCGCTTATTTAATTCACACTTGAATTAAAAATTCAAATTATCCAAAAATAATTATTTTCCTTTATTTATAAATATTGTTTATAAATTTCACTTCTTGTTCTAAATATTAAAACACGTTTCAATTTCAAATTACATTTTGAATCAAATTTTCAATTTGGAAAACAAATCATACTTGAATTTAAAATTTATAAAGTACGCACTGATGATTTTTCTCATTCGTTTATAAACGCTGTTTATAGATAATACTCCTTGTTTATATTAAAACAAGTTCTATTTCAAATTCCATTTGAAATTTCATTTCTACTTTGGGCGAAAAAACTTCCTTTTAAAATCACGCTTGCATTTACGTTTCCAAATTATCAAATGATAATTTCTTTTCAGTTATAAACATAGTTTATAAATTCAATTACATGTTTTGATTATTGAACAAGTAAATATTTCCTAACCTATTTGAAATTCCATTTCTATTTGATAAATTAAATTTTCCTTTTTAGAAATTTAAAAATCCCTTTGTATAGTGTTTTTAAATATCAATATCTAGGGCCAATGATATTTAACCATCCAACTAAACAAATCATTTATCCAAATTCAATACATCACACGCACATATAAATATGTAAACAACAGTCAATAAATTTGAGGAATTCAATTGGATTCCTCCAACCTATTTTCCTGCATCCACAGATGTCAAACAACACAAATAATGTTAATCCCTACTTCAAGGCAGGATATCGCAGTATAGAAGGTTATCCACTCATATATCGTGGGGCGATAGGGTCATTAGCTAATGATACTACATGCATTCGCTAATGGTACTATGGGAAATATCCAATATATATATATATATATATATATATAATGGCCACAACCACTGTGACGATCCCAAAATCCGAGGGGCGGTATTAAGGATTATCATTGGAATATAACACATTAATCATCATAGCAGAGAACAGATAATAGCAGAAAACAATAAATAGAATAATTTTACATGGATATGACAGCGGAATCACAACATGTAATAACATCAGAGCAACATAGCGTGGGATATAACTTAGTAAATAAAAAGGAAAGTAATCAGTCATCATCGCCAGAGGCGGAATACATACATGCAGTGAGACATAATAAGGGTATCAGTCTACATCGCCGAAGGCGGTACATATACATACAAGAAGGAATACTGAAAGTAAATCAGTCTGCATCACCCGTGGCGGAATCATAATATAAGTATAGTAATGGCGGAAAAAGTCGAAGTCGTCTCTGTGAAGTCAGCCTCGCCATGAGCCAAAAATACACTCTATGCAGCAGTGCAGAGCCAAAAACAACCTGTTACCTGTGTACTAGGCTGCCCGTGTGAAAATAAGGGCACCCGCGTTTGCAAAGTGAAACAAACAACGAGTCAGTCATGGGGACTGGTATGAGGAATCTATTTAACAGTTAAACAACAGTAATAAGCAAATCATAGGACCACGCCACTTTCGCGGAACGGGTTTACTCCAGTGATCGCTAGTGCATTTAAAACAAAGTAAATTCTTTTAAAACAACGCAATGCTTTTAGAAAGAATGAAGCCATTATAAGACTCAAGTCCCATCATACAATGCAACGCAAGCCGGAGGATAGAGTTTTACCTTATAATGGCTAAATATGCTTGATACGTATAAAGCAAAATCATTTGATATTATTACTAGTGCATATATGTTTCAAAAGTGAATAGCATCATAAATATCAATCATAGACGGCATGAGTGCCCCATACCACTATGTCGCCATACTAGTTCTAAAATCAAGTCCGTTATTTCGTATTGGAAATTGGATTTCTGTCAAGAGTCGAGGCAAGGGGCAAGCTCCTCTCTGCTTCGAGACAATCTAGCAAATGCCTCAGGACTACGCACTCTGGGTAACCCCTGGATGCTTCAGGGCCGGTCTCACTTACGTTAGAGGATTAATTATGCCTGAACACACGTTTCTCGGTCCTTACAGACCTATAATCGAGGCGCCTCGCATTCCAACAACCACAAAGGTGAAAAGTAGATATATATGTCAGGGCTGGTAAGTCACTGACACCACCATAGCTAGAAAGAAACGTCGTGCTCTCCCTGCAGTCCGTATCCCGTTTTGAACTCATACCGGGGTGCGAGGCTCGCGAATCTACGAAATACACAAAGCTAGGCCACGTAGACCGGGCTTTGATCATCATCGACAAGACTTTGTTTTGCAACAGAAGCCTTGATCACAGCATCTTGGCACGCCACATAGGCAGTCCACTCCAAACGATTGATTTCCATCTATATATAACCCCTGAGCTCGTATTTCTCAGAGAAGGGCGTTAAGCAAAAGAATAAATTCTCCGCCGCCAAACAGATATATATTTAACAGAGATCACTCAGTATAGAACAAAATCCAATGTTAGACACACAGTCCATTTACAAGTCCGTTCTGGGTCTGAACGAAACCGGAGGCGTCAAATTCCTCGCATATCCGTCCAATCGACACATATGTTCAGACGGCTACTACTTCCGTCCCTTTCCGGTAGCTACTCCGGTTAGGAACCTCAATAGCGCCCATCCAACCGATACGAAGATCGTCGGTCTTGAATCGTCTTTGCATTTTCCAATTCGAATCGCTCGATAAATTATTTGAAATGAGGGTTAGCTCGGCCTTTTCAAATAATCCACGTCATTAGAATTTAAATCGATTCATTTTATGGTTATATTATTCGACATCCATCTTTCGGTTCTTTAGTGTTATTTTCATGTCATACACATACAACCATCAAATATCAAACAATTCAAGCCCAATTGGTTTATTTTCAATCAATGTTGCTTATAATATTTTATAACAATTTTTCACCATTTTTATTTATTTAAAAATGGCCATATTTAATTAAACGACGTTTCAGGTCGTGCCGTGGCGCTGGCGCTGTTTTTCACTTAATTTGTTTTACACATATCGGAAAATCTAACCGTTGGATTTCTACAAAGTCTATATCAATGGGAAGATATTCCCAAAGCGAACCCAACGGTTCCAGTTTCATGAAAATCCGACGGTCGGATCTTCCACACTAGTCGTTTGAAGTTACGGTTTCAAAATTCGAACTACAGCGTCGTTATTCGATTTAATTTAATTATATTTATATTTATATATAAATATAAACGACTCTGGCGCTGTTTTTCTTCTAATTTAAATTAGACATTCCGGACAATCCAACCGTTGGATTTTTACAAGGTTGGTGCCGTTGGAAAGATATTTCCAAGGCGAACCCAGGGTTGCGGTTTCGGGAAAATCCGATGGTCGGATTTCTCGCACTAATCGTTTCAAATTATGATTCCGAAACACGAACTGCACGGCCTATATTCCTTTTAATTATATTTATATTATATATATAAATATAGTTCATTCTATAATTTCAACTATAGTTCATTCTATATTTTCAACTTCGTTTTCACTTCAAATATTTCACTAACGCCTTAATATTTCGAAAAATTTCGCCATAACCTCCTTTGTACGGGGAGGGGTTTGGAAATTTATTGGGCCGTATTAGGTACCCAATAAATCCTAAAAAGCATTCACATATTTATAGTGATATATTCTGGTGTTTACGGGGGAGCATGTACTGATAATCACTCCAGAGAATAAATTCCCGTCACCCCTTTTCCGTGTGGAAATAAATAGTCCATGTGCCGTATCTAATAACTAGAGCGACGTGATTATTGTCAACTCCAGACCCGTGTGGGGTTTTTATTAATCTGGCAATTTATCGTTATATTTTATATAGTCCATATCAGTCATCAGTTCAACCTGTAGTACATAGTCATCGCCATACAAGCCTCTTGCTTGTATGGTAAATCTTCCACCTCGTCACACAAGATCCAATTGCTTATGTGGAATATGATGAAGTATGCCTATCATCAAGAAGTACGACATGTAGTGTAGTTCAAAATTAATTGTTACTATCCTATGGCGTTATTTATTATTTCACACAGAATAACCAGCACTCCGCATCCAATGGCATTCACAGGAGTTGATATATAAATAAAATTGCGCAGCCAACTCATCAAGGTTTACCTATTTGTCGGCCACGCTGATAATTTCTTTACTCTACAACTAATCCATTTTTCCTGTTCAACTCATGTATATATATGCAGAACAAAGCTAATAATAATATTTCTAGCAAATTATTATTTATTTCAACACATGTGTATTTTTATCAAAGCGTATACATGATAAAAGAAATATTTTTATCATCAAAAATATTTATTCGACACGTGTGTATTTTTATCAAAGCGTATACATTATAAAAGAAATATTTTTATCATTAAAAATATTTATTCGACACGTGTGTATTTTTAACACTTCATGTTCACAATAAAGGTGTAGTTTTTATTGTCGATTCATTTTATTTTTAAAAGATGGTAACATTCAACACATGAATTTCAACTCGACGAACAAATTGCAATCCAACACATGAATATTCTATATAGTTTGTATATATATAAAAATATGATTTTTATTGCTAAAGCCATTTGTTTAAATTCAAATAATATTCAACACATGAATTTCAACTCAATGAATGAATTGCAATCCAACACATGAATATTCTATATAGTTTGTATATATATAAAAATATGATTTTTATTGCTAAAGCCCTTTTGTTTAAATTCAAATAATACTCAACACATGAATTTCAACTCAACGAATGAATTGCAACTCGACACATGAATATTCGATATAGTTTATGTAATTTATTTCAACGAATGAAAATTATTCTAACACATAAATATTTCAGAAAATTTCGGCAGCATAACGGCAGGGTAGTTAAAACCGGGACCGTCCCTAGTACGTCTCCTCGCTCTACCTTAAAACCTCGTGGTTTTTGACAATGGGGATCATGCATCTAGTTCGCACGCAGGCGGCATGTTTTATTTTCAATTCCACAATCCTATTCTAATTTGTTTCAACCACAAGAGGGTATTTTTCAACCACAAACAATTATTTCCAACCATTCGTCATACCATATAATATCACGTCAATCACAAGCAATAAATATCGTCCATGGTCTGTGGACGAGGGGAGTATATATATATATATATATATATATATATATATATATATAATATAATAATTCACTTGCATTTCATCACAATTCAAAGCATATATGTTTCAAACAACGCTTGTATAATTTATACATCGCTAATATAACTTATACAACACATGTACATGAGGTATACAATGCGTATATAATTTACACTTCGCTTATATAATTTATACAACACGATTTCCTTCACACAAATAGTTTAGATTCCTCACATTGGTTATTGCAGTGCTAAAAATCGTTGGAAGGTCAGAAAAATCCGCGGCTTCTTCTAGAATGTAGAGAGCCTCCTTGCGGTCACGGTGTCTCCTGTTTCATCGAATTTCGTTAAAGAACGAAAAAGATATTATTTTTCAAAGTTTTGCAACACTTAAAAGTGTTATTTTCATTTCAGAAATTCACATCAGAAAAGTTTTTAAAACTTCAAAACTAGGTCTCGATTTTTAAGCCAAACTGTACCTCGATGCTTCGATCAGACCACGCTGCGTCAGAGAGCTACGAATCACCTTTAGATCGGCGGTGGTGGCGATGGGTTCGGTGGCTCCTGTGGGTCGCGGCGGCGCTCTAAAAGGCGCGACTTCCTGGTCGAATTCCGACGCCTACGGTTGATGGATGGAGGTGTGGCTTGGTCGGATGGATAACGGAGGCAGTCAGAAGCTTCAACAGGCGGAGGCGGCGAAATCGACTGAGGTGGCGGCAAAGTCGACAAGAAGCTTCGTGCTTCCTGAGTCGCCCAATATCGCTGGCGGCTAGGGTTTCTTCGTATTTTATTATTTTTTTATAAAAGAAAAATTCCTATTGGCCAGAGCTTTATAGGAAGTTTTAAATAGTGTTTTTGCAAACGGACTCCTTCTTAAACCCAACGACTGTCGCCCTTAGCTAAATACCCCCATTCCGGACACAATGGGCTATGTTTTGTTGGCCATTTCGACTGTTACAGTCAGTTATTTTTCAATTTAAAATATAAAACATTTTATATTTAATTTAAACGTATATTTCAATTTGCCAGGGCCACAAACTGAATCGAAAAATTTCGGAAAAATAAATCTAGCTTTGTTTTGACGATACGGTCCTAACAAAACCAGTTTCGTCGAATTCTGAGCTCGTTTGAAAAACGGCCATTTTGTCGACCCATTTTAACAGAATTTGACCAATCACATTTTCTTTTGCCCCGCTCACATACTAGCTTCAAAAATTATGAAATTTGAAACTTAGAAATAATTTGACATCCCGGACCCAACAAAAGTGGTTTCGTCGAATTCCGAGGTCGTATGAAAAATATCAATTTTCGAGGGCTATATATGCTATATAGCGACCTTTCTGAAAATTCGTTTGGCCATAACTTTTGATTTCCGTTATGAAATTTCGATTTTTCAGATTCGTTAGAAAGGTATTCATAAACAGATTTAAATATTTTCAGTATCGCTAAAATCCGTTATATTTTCCACCCGGTACAGTCGGACAAAGTTTGTATTCAAAATTTCAAACTGCAATACTATACCCAATTCTATATTTTATTGAAATAGGCTATTTTGACAATTCAAATTCTTTGGTAATAACCTAATTTAAAAATTTTAAACTGGTTCACATTTTCCGGGTTATTACAATCTCCCCCACTTAAAACTTTTCGTCCTCGAAAAGGAAATAACAGCAAAGTAGGAAATAAAATGTAAATGCAAAATATTGTAAGGGTACCTTGCACCGGAGTTAGTCAGAGATGTCCACTCTGCATTTGGGATAGGCTTGTTTAATGCTTTCCTCAGTTTCCCAAGTACAGTCTCTAGGATCACTACTCCACTGCACTTTGACTAGATGAATCATTTTCCTCCTTAGCTCTCTAGTTTCCTTGCCAACTATCTTTAATGGCTCCCTTCTGAGTGCTAATTCTGGAGTTATGTCAATATCATGTTGCGCTACTTCTTCCACAACAAGATCTGGATCATGAACATGTTTTCTGAGTTGAGACACGTGGAACACATCATGTACACCAGGCAACCAATTAGGTAATGAAACCCTATATGCAAGAGTTCCAATCCGTTCAAGTATAGGAAAGGGACCAATAAATCTCGGTGCCAACTTCCTAGTCTTGCCAAATCTGATTACTCCTCGCATTGGAGAAACTCTTAAATAAACATAATCGCCAACGGAAA
This sequence comes from Allium sativum, assembly GCA_030737875.1. Classification (NCBI taxonomy): domain Eukaryota; kingdom Viridiplantae; phylum Streptophyta; class Magnoliopsida; order Asparagales; family Amaryllidaceae; genus Allium; species Allium sativum. Next base: position 694,252,571 of record CM060921.1, read on the forward strand.
ACGATATATCCCTTCTTCTCGCATCGGCATAACTTTTCTGTCGGCTCTGTGCGGTTTTCAATCGCTTCTTAATGAAATCGACTTTATCCGATGCTTCTCGAATCATATCGGGCCCCAACACAAGTCTGTTGCCAGGTTCTACCCAACATGCGGGAGATCTGCACGGTCTACCGTATAATGCTTCAAATGGAGACATTCCCAAACTTGCTTGATAGCTATTATTGTAAGAGAATTCGGCTAAATGTAAGTGATCTTCCCATGAGCCTCCAAAATCGATAACACAAGCCCGCAGTAAATCTTCTAAAATTCTATTCACCCGCTCAGTTTGTCCATCTGTCTGTGGGTGGTAAGCGGTGCTTAGATTCAATTTGGTTCCCAATTCTTCCTGGAATGCTTCCCAGAATTTGCTAGTAAACAGGGGATCTCTATCACTTACTATATTGAGCGGCACTCCATGTAGTTTAACTATTTCTTTGAAGTAAATCTGTGCTAGACTTTGAGTCGTTCTATTGGATCGGACAGGTATGAAATGGGCAGTCTTCGTGAAGCGATCTACGATTACCCATATATTGTCGTTTCCTTTTCTAGTTCATGGCAAGCCATCGATGAAATCCATCGAGATTTGTTTCCACTTCCATCCTGGAATTTCCAAGGGTTGTAATAGCCCAGCCAATTTCTGCTGATCACTCTTAACTAGCTGACAAGTGGGACATCGGCTAACATATAATGAGATATCTCTTTTCATCGCCCTCCACCAGAATGTGCGCTTGATATCGTTATACATTTTGCTCACACCGGGATGGATACTTAATTTGGATTTGTGGCATTTATCAAGTACTTCCCTTCTGAGCTCTGGAATTCCAGGCACACAAATTCGCCCTTTTAATCTCAAAACCCCCTCACTATCCACTTGGAAGCTGGAGTCTATGCCTTCATTGATCCTTTTGATCATTGCTTTTACAAAATTATCCTCTTTTTGAAGGGTCGAGATCCTGTCAATTAAAGAAGACGTAATGATAAAACTGGCAATGATTTCATTCTTTCTGCTGAGCGCATCTGCTACAACATTGGCTTTCCCTGGAGTGTATAGAATTTCAAAATCGTATGCTGCAAGGAATTCTAACCAACGTTGTTGTCTCAAATTTAGATCTTTCTGAGTGAATAGATATTTCAAGGATTGATGATCGGTGTATAGTTCGAACTTCTCGTCCAGTAAATAATGCCTCCAGATCCTTAAAGCAAACACGATAGCTAATAACTCAAGATCATGAGTTGCGTAGTTTCTTTCATGCGGCTTCAGTTGACTGCTGGCATAAGCGATCACTTGGCCTTTTTGCATTAACACTGCGCCTAGCCCTCTAATAGAAGCATCTGTCCATACAGTCAAGTCTTGGTTACCTTCTATAATTGTCAATACTGGAGCGGTTGTCAACTTCAGTTTCAGCTCCTGGAAAGCTTCTTCACATTCGGGTGTCCATTTGAATTTCTCATGCTTCTTTGTAAGCTTTGTCAATACTCCTGATATCTTTGAAAAATCCTGAACGAATTTCCGATAGTAACTAGCCAATCCAAGGAAACTTCGAACTTCTGTGGGGGTAGTAGGTTGTTTCCAGTTCTGAGTCGCTGTAATTTTGCTTGGTTCTACAACAATCCCTTCTTTTGATACGACATGGCCTAGGAACTTAACTTCATTCTGCCAGAAGACACATTTAGAAAATTTAGCTTTCAAGACATTTCTCCTTAGAATTCTCAACACTTGTTCTAAATGTTTTGCATGTTCGTCTTCTGACTTAGAGTAGATTAAAATGTCATCGATGAAGACTAGAACAAATTTGTTCAATACACCACGGAACACTCTGTTCATGAGATCAACGAAGTATACCGGAGCGTTACACAAGCCGAACGACATTACTAACCATTCGTAGAATAAATCGGGACCCCTGAAGGCTGTCAAAGGAACACAGTCTTCGGCTATACGCAAATGGTGGAAACCTATAGCTAGGTCCATTCTGGAGAATACTGTTGCTCCATTTAATTGATCTAACAGATCGTCTATACGGGGCAAGGGATATTTGTTCTTCATTGTCTGTTTATTGAGATCTCGGTAATCATCACAAAGTCTTAGAGTACCGTCTGATTTCGGGACAAATACTACTGCTGCTCCCCATGCTGAAAAGCTCGGTCTGATAGACCTTTCCAAAGTAATTCTCGGGTTTGACTACTTAACTCTTCTTTCTCTTTCGGGGCCATTCTTCTTATTGGGTGTACTACTGGTCGGGCGTTAGGAACTAGATCTATTCTAAATTCAAATTCTATTTGTGGCGGTAAGTTTTCTACTTCTCCAAACACATCCGCACAGTTTTTCACGACCGGTATCTTTTCTAATGAAGGGGGGATAACTTCTAAAGAAGACCAAAATTCTGTTCTATTTATTTCTGAGCCATGGCATGGTATATATATAGGCCCAAGCTTCGTTTTGACTTTAACGATTCTCTCGGCACATCTAACTTCGGCCTTATATTTGGTTAACCATTCCAAACCTAGAATAACATCGAATTCCGATAAATCCATGACAATTAAGTGGATGGGAAACTTGTAACATGAATAAGAGATAGGCACTCTACAGTATAAACTGAGACTAACGGAACTTCCTATTGGGTTTCGAACTTTAATTGGTTCCTTAAGTTTTCTTCGTTTCAATTTTAATTTGTGAACAAGGTTACCAGAAATGAAGCTACGTGATGCACCAGTATCAAAAAGTACAGAAACAGGAATATTTTTAATGGTAAGGGTACCTCCCAAGACGTCGGGTTTACCTGATCCATCAGTGGTAGCTGGCGGGGTCTTCCCGTCATAGACATGAGCCACTTGTGCATTCTGCTTCAGAGGACAATTCCTGCTATAGTGCCCCTTCTTATGGCAGTTGTAGCATTCGGCTGAGTCATTTGCCTTTGGCTTCCTCGGGGCTTTGCATACATTAGAAAAATGACCTGGCTTCCCGTAGTTGTAGCAATTTCCTTTCGGGATCTTTGCAGGTTTCTGAGTAGCGACCGCGGTAATGCTAGATTCAGGTTGATCTGTTGAAGCCTTGCGCTTATTTCCAGCTTGGCTTTTGGCGCGGTCTTGGCTAGCGTGCCTTTCATCCATATCTTCATAATTGCAAGCCATTTCTACTAATTCTGAAAAGGAGAGTTTGATGTTGCTCATAGCTCTGTCATGGTACTTGCGCTTTAGCCCAAATATGAATCTCTTGTTCTTTGCTTTGTTGGTCGTAATCAGCTCTGGAGCATAGCACGACAACTGGGTGAACTTATTTAGATAATCCTGAATAGAGAGATCTCCTTGCTGGAGATTAGCAAATTGCTCTCGCATCCTCTCTAGAGCCTGTTCAGGTACAAACTTCTCATTGAACATAGTTTTGAATTGCTCCCAGGTCCTGACAGTACCAGCTGCATCCACTGAGGTAATGGCATCCCACCACAGCTCTGCTTCCTCCTGGAGGAGCCAAATGCCAAGTCGTGCTTTGTTGTTGGTTCCCATACCCATGCCTTCAAAGATTTTCTCACAGGTCTTCAACCAAGCTATAGCCTCGGTCACTGTACCAGTGCCAGTAAAGGGTTTTCCCCCAAGGTTCCTGTACCTCTTCGCAACTTTGTCTAGCTCAAAGTCTTCGGGTGCTGGTGGCTGAACAATAGGGCCTTCCACAACTACGGGGATATTCCCCCGTCCTCCTACTGCCTCTCCTCGGCCTCCACGGCCTCCTCTAGCTGCTGCTGCTCGTGTATCCATCTAAGAGTACTGTATAAGCAAGAAAAGAGTCAAGTTCACAGATTTGATAATTTTCATAAATGATTAAGCAGGGGAACATAAGGAAAGATAATGATGATGCACTGATCAAATTGTTTTGCTAATCTGCTTAGCTCATTCTAGGACATTGCTAATCCTATCTCTAATGAGCTACTCGCATTAGAACACTACTGATTCTATTCTGACGAGGTGTTTAATGTGTTAGATCCCGGAACTAAGGTTAACCAAAGCTCCGATACCAACTGTGACGATCCCAAAATCCGAGGGGCGGTATTAAGGATTATCATTGGAATATAACACATTAATCATCATAGCAGAGAACAGATAATAGCAGAAAACAATAAATAGAATAATTTTACATGGATATGACAGCGGAATCACAACATGTAATAACATCAGAGCAGCATAGCGTGGGATATAACTTAGTAAATAAAAAGGAAAGTGATCAGTCATCATCGCCAGAGGCGGAATACATACATGCAATGAGACATAATAAGGGTATCAGTCTACATCGCCGAAGGCTGTACATATACATACAAGAAGGAATACTGAAAGTAAATCAGTCTGCATCGCCCGTGGCAGAATCATAATATAAGTATAGTAATGGCGGAAAAAGTCGAAGTCGTCTCTGTGAAGTCAGCCTCGCCATGAGCCAAAAATACACTCTATGCAGCAGTGCAGAGCCAAAAACAACCTGTTACCTGAGTACTAGGCTGCCCTTGTGAAAATAAGGGAACCCGCGTTTGCAAAGTAAAACAAACAACGAGTCAGTCATGGGGACTGGTATGAGGAATCTATTTAACAGTTAAACAACAGTAATAAGCAAATCATAGGACCACGCCACTTTCGCGGAACGGGTTTACTCCAGTGATCGCTAGTGCATTTAAAACAAAGTAAATTCTTTTAAAACAACGCAATGCTTTCAGAAAGAATGAAGCCATTATAAGACTCAAGTCCCATCATACAAAGCAACGCAAGCCGGAGGATAGAGTTTTTCCTTATAATGGCCAAATATGCTTGATACGTGTTAAGCAAAATCATTTGATATTATTACTAGTGCATATATGTTTCAAAAGTGAATAGCATCATAAATATCAATCATAGACGGCATGAGTGCCCCATACCACTATGTCGCCATACTAGTTCTAAAATCAAGTCCGTTATTTCATATTGGAAATTGGATTTCCGTCATGAGTCGAGGCAAGGGGCAAGCTCCTCTCCGCTTCGAGACACTCTAGCAAATGCCTCAGGACTACGCACACTGGGTAACCCCTGGATGCTTCAGGGCCGGTCCTCACTTACGTTAGAGGATTAATTATGCCTGAACACACATTTCCCGGTCCTTACAGACCTATAATCGAGGCGCCTCGCATTCCAACAACCACAAAGGTGAAAAGTAGATATATATGTCAGGGCTGGTAAGTCACTGACACCACCATAGCTAGAAAGAAACGTCGTGCTCTCCCTGCAGTCCGTATCCCGTTTTTAACTCATACCGGGGTGTGAGGCTCGCGAATCTACGAAATACACAAAGCTAGGCCACGTAGATCGGGCTTTGATCATCATCCACAAGACTTTGTTTTGCAACAGAAGCCTTGATCATAGCATCTTGGCATGCCACATAGGCAGTCCACTCCATACGATTGATTTCCATCTATATATAACCCCTGAGCTCATATGTCTCAGAGAAGGGCGTTAAGCAAAAGAATAAATTCTTCGCCGCCAAATAGATATATATTTAACAGAGATCACTCAGTATAGAACAAAATCCAATGTCAGACACACAGTCCATTTACAAGTCCGTTCTGGGTCTGAACGAAACCGGAGGCGTCAAATTCCTCGCATATCCGTCCAATCGACACATACGTTCAGACGGCTACTACTTCCGTCCCTTTCCGGTAGCTACTCCGGTTAGGAACCTCAATAGCGCCCATCCAACCGATACAAAGATCGTCGGTCTTGAATTGTCTTTGCATTTTCCAATTCGAATCGCTCAATAAATTATTTGAAATGAGGGTTAGCTCGGCCTTTTCAAATAATTCACGTCATTAGAATTTAAATCGATTCATTTTATGGTTATATTATTCGACATCCATCTTTCGGTTCTTTAGTGTTCTTTTCATGTCATACACATACAACCATCAAATATCAAACAATTCAAGCCTAATTGGTTTATTTTCAATCAATGTTGCTTATAATATTTTATAACGATTTTTCGCCATTTTTATTTATTTAAAAATGGCCATATTTAATTAAACGACGTTTCAGGTCGTGTCGTGGCGCTGGCGCTGTTTTTCCCTTAATTTGTTTTACACATATCGGAAAATCTAACCGTTGGATTTCTACAAAGTCTATATCAGTGGGAAGATATTCCCAAAGCGAACCCAACGGTTCCAGTTTCATGAAAATCCGACGGTCGGATCTTCCACACTAGTCGTTTGAAGTTACAGTTTCAAAATTCGAACTGCAGCGTCGTTATTCGATTTAATTTAATTATATTTATATTTATATATAAATATAAACGACTCTGGTGCTGTTTTTCTTCTAATTTAAATTAGACATTCCAGACAATCCAACCGTTGGATTTTTACAAGGTTGGTGCCGTTGGAAAGATATTTCCAAGGCGAACCCAGCGGTTGCGGTTTCGGGAAAATCCGATGGTCGAATTTCTCGCACTAATCGTTTCAAATTACGATTCCGAAACACGAACTACACGGCCTCTATTCCTTTTAATTATATTTATATTTATATATATAAATATAGTTCATTCTATAATTTCAACTATAGTTCATTCTATATTTTCAACTTCGTTTTCACTTCAAATATTTCACTAACGCCTTAATATTTCGAAAAATTTCGCCATTTTTAGGTCGTTTGAAAAACGGCCATTTTTAGGTCGACCCATTTTAACAGAATTTGACCAATCACATTTTCTTTTGCCCCGCTCACATACTAGCTTCAAAAATTATGAAATTTGAAACTTAGCAATAATTTGACATCCCGGACCAACAAAAGTGGTTTCGTCGAATTCCGAGGTCGTATGCAAAATATCAATTTTCGAGGGCTATATAAGCTATATAGCGACCTTTCTGAAAATTCATTTGGCCATAACTTTTGATTTCCGTTATGAAATTTCGATTTTTCAGATTCGTTAGAAAGGTATTCATAAACAGATTTAAATATTTTCAGTTTCGCTAAAATCCGTTATATTTTCCACCCGGTACAGTCGGACAAAGTTTGTATTCAAAATTTCAAACTTCAATACTATACCCAATTCTATATTTTATTGAAATAGGCTATTTCAACAATTCAAATTCTTTGGTAATAACCTAATTTAAAAATTTTAAACTGGTTCACATTTTCCGGGCTATTACAACCACCAAGCCTAAATAACTAATATATAACAATCACAATTTTTCAGTAAGCAGAAACAACCATCAAACAACATATAAATATTTGTATTAAATAAAAATTCGATTAAAATAAATTATAATCGAACAAAGGAGAGAGTTTGCTCAACAAGATTGCAGTTGTCGAATTTCTAGTTTAACTCCAAATTTCATGGCTAAAATCATCTCGATCGAATCTATTCAAAACCTACGATTGTTAAATTTTATTTATTGATTAACCATTTATTTGTTTAATTTACTAAAATAATAAACTTTTCTATGTATTAAATTTTGTAAAACATGTTTACCTCACTGCCTTGTTGTTGCTACACATTACTCTCCTCACTGTTCCAAGCTTCTGCCACTATGTACACCGGTGTACAGTCTGATCACTCTAGCAATACCATTTCATTGCCATTTCCTTGCTTCACATAAATATATGAAATCACTGTCACTCCACTACCCTTCACAATTGCACCTTCTTGCTATTTAAACCAAGAAATACTTGCAGTACGTTTCCATTCTCAGACAGATTTCATATTAAAAAACATCACCACTTGCTCGCCACAAACATTAGCCATACCTTCCCAACATCCTCACCATTCGCACAAATAGCGTACCAACCTCCCCAAAATTCAACTCCAGTTCACTTATAGCATTGCACCATCAAATACCCAAAGATCACAAACCAGACTTCCCTTTTTTTCTACAGTCGCACTCCCTTAATAAATATCCAAACTTCCCATACTTCATAGTTTTCAACCTCACCCATTGTGGCACTTCGATCCTCCTTAATCACCCATCTGCCATTCGAACTCCAAATTCCCCACTACTGAACCACTTTCATCTACATCAGTACACAGCAATAGCCCTATTTGAATTCCACTGCCAACGTCGGTCTTCGCAGATCGACCTTCCCCCAAATCACAATGACCTTCTTCCTTTCGCGCCCCCTAATCAACTGTCGCTTTTTGATTTAAGCTACCAGAACTCATCTCCTTGACTCGCTAACTCTCCCGGTATGAAGTCGAGCTTCAAGGACTCACAATTCCTGTAGTTGTGAGCGTCTTCAGGTTCGAGCTCCAGGAATGTATCTTGATTTTGAATAATGATTTTGATCTCAATTTGAATCTCCTTTTTTCCTTTGGTGGATTGGATTATGATTTGAGGAGTTCAAATAAAAGAAGGGACGATTATGAATAATCTCGTTCTGATGAAATCGAGAGAAAAGGGAGCAAAGGATTAATAGAAAATGATTTGAAAAGGTAATTCCAATTTTTGTCTGAAAGAAGAAATTGGTCACGATATATAGAAGAAAAGGGGAAGACAGAACATACCTTAGTATTAAATGGATGTTGGTGAAGTACACGACATTATTAATTTGATTTTGTGCCTATCCATTTAATTTTATAATAATATATCTTGCGGTAACGAACACCAATCGAGGCACAATGACTGGCATTTACAGGGTTTACCGATATTCTGAACAGATAGAACATGTTTCGAATCCCCATTCAATTGTTTTTAAAAGATATCAATTTAAACGGGCGATTTAAATTAATTTTAGTTTAAAATAAAATCGATTTCAAACAATTAAATTCATCAATAATAAATTATTATTGCCATTCTAATTAAATATAGAATTTATATTAATTGTTTTAACTCTGAGTTCAATTGTTACTATTCCATATTATGATAATGAAATATATTCGATATTAAATCATATATCGATTATTAACTCGATAAATTCAATATAAAATTCAATTATATTTCGAATTCAACATTTAAAATAAGTTTAAATGTTCCATATAAAACAACTAAAAATCCGGGACGTTACAAGCGGAATAACAGTGAACTCCCTTTTAAATTCCTCAAATAGTAAGAGTCATCATTTACCGAATTAATATCAAACATCCAAAGATTTATCTCCAACTATATCCAATTATTTAAAATTGAAAAACCCATTTTAATATCAAATAAATCAATTTAAATTCCACATAAAACATTTTCAATACTTTTAAATCTTTGAAAACATTCCACCAATCATTTACAAATGATTACCTATAGTCTGGAAAAAGTTTGCAGGTTAAAAACTTCAAAATAGATTGTTTCCGAAGAAAGCGTTACAATAGTGTTTTCAAAAGAGTTACAGAAGTGTAACAAAACAGTTGTCTTAACTATTTTGATTGGAATATCGTTTTTCTTAGCAAAAACTTAAACTTTACAATTCAAAACACTTTTACATAATTTATAATGATTTTATATTTTTTTCCATATTTTTAAAACATTTAAAATAGCTGTTTATAGTTATGGTTGACTACTGCTCTTACAGCGACCTTTTTCAAAATGGTTTTAAATATAACATGAAAATTATAACTCGAAATTAAAATCTGCTTTCACTCACTTGAAAGCTTTTGTTGACGGAAATCAAATGTATTTTGTTTCTTGGAAATCTGATTTAAATTGCAAAAATTATACGCGTTAAAGTTTGCATCTACAATTCACAAATTGTCGTTGTGCGACAAGCTCTATTTTGACCATAATAACCATTATTCTGTGATATTTCAAAATATCTTAGAAAACCATTATATCCTTTTATAACCCTTCTAAAATCATTTAAATTTACTTTCCAAATTATTTTGGATTTAAAATTCAACTTTTATTTTACACTTAATAAAATATTAAATTAAAATCGAATTTATTTATAAATTCAAAAAAAACTTCAAATTAACCATCATATTCATCGGATCAGTTGTATATAGCCAGGGAGAGCAGGAAACTATATTTCTAAACCGAAGCCTAGATGTTATCCTCTCTGTCATCCAAGAACGTTCAGGCATTTATTTATTCATTTCAAGAAACTTTGTCAATGTATATGAATTTATACATATGTGTCTTTTCTAATTATTAACCTTTAATTTCAATAATAATATTGCTTCTAATTACGAAGGAGATTTGTCAATCACCAATGTGATACCATAATCGTTGCGTCATAGTGTGTGCACAATAAAGTCAACAATTATTATAAACATCCATAACAATCATTATCAACATAATTAAATAAATCATAATTGTGCACAAGTGTTATAACATTAATGCTTAATAGTGTGTGTGTGTTCTAAACTATGCATCCCTCGTCCATCACAACAAACATCACTCATTACTAACCACTAATAATTCATCACTATATTTAAGTTAGTCTAACTACTAATTAAATATATAAACCGTGGTTAAAGAGTTCTCACCAAACAGCTTTCCAAATTTTCTGGTAGGCGATCCTAGCTGAGCGAACCGTCGGACAGTATTTCAGTGCAACGTCTTATTCACCAAATATATATACTAATCTCTCTCTATCATAAGAGGAGGAGAGGAGGATGACAACAAACTTTGGCAAGGTGGTGGTGGAAAAGAGGAAGACTTATGTCATGGAAACCATGGCCATAAGCTTAAGAAGAAGAAGGAAGATGGGAAAAATGGAAATGGATGATAAAAAATGAAGTAAAGAGCTATAGGAAAAGAGGAGTAAGGAGGTAAAGACACATAAGGGGACAAGTGGAAAACATGCATGAAAGCTTACATGCTAAATTACAAGTGTCTGTACACTTGTCTTAAGAAGGAGAGTTTACTTTAGGTAGCATCTTCCCTGAAGATGCTATGAAAACTAAAGGGAACACTTAATTCTAACGCTACTAACTCATGTTATGGTTTGACAAATCCGATCGAACAACAAATAGTGTTAATAAATCCAAACTTATTAATATTCATTCTCATCCTTAAATTTATAATTCAAATAAAATCTATTATATAACTAACCAAAATTATCAAATATACTTAACCATATATAATTATGTCAAATTCAAATTTAAATTCAAGTTGAGCAATAAAAATTCTAATTTTAATTTGGTTAAAAAAATTGGATCGTTACATTTTTGCTCATCAAAGTCGTCCTCACCTAAACAGTTGTTAACAACTTCATCATTTTTGTCATGTTGACAATTTAAAGTGGCTAAATTTTTAAAATTTTCAGAGTCTGAGAGAGGAAGATAAAATTGAAGATTAACATCTTCATTTTCAAGGGAATTTAAATTCAAATCAATCACAGAGCTTTCAACAACTTCATTAAGATTTCATCAATTTCAAAAGTTGTTATTTGAACATCATCGATTTTGGTAAAAGATGTATTATCATTCGAATCGTCACACGTTTGGTTTTGATAATTTGGTTTTTCACGAAAATTCATGTAGTCTTGAAAAATCAAATTCGTGTGGTTATCGTGAATTTCTTTCATTTGCTTAACAAAATCAAAATTATAATTATTAACATGATAATTTTCAATTTGAAATTGCTGAGAACAAAAATTTTCAGTTGCACCATAATTGAAATTATTCCAATTGTCAAAATCATTTGTAAAGTGATTCACATTTCCATTATCCATTTGAAATTCTTTTTAGAGTTCGAAATTGAATTGACAAGGGTTATAGTCAAAATCATTTGAATTTGGAGGTGAATTCAAATTTTGATTATTTTGAAAACTTTGACTTGAATTGTTGCCCAAGTATGAATTACACCATTCACTTATTCTTTGATTTTGTTGTGTGCACATTTCTAGTAAAGATTCGTCATTTGTTTCAAGATTTGAGGGATGGTCGGGATTTTGAAAATTTTGTGGTGTAAAATCAGGATTATTTTGATAATTCTGTAAAGTTGGTGGTGTAAACTCCAAATTGTTCGTACAATAGTTGTTATTAAAATATCCATATGAATTTGGTGTAAAATTATATGGATTATATTGATTTTCACAACTATCGTAAAATTCATGAGGATAAGGAAATTGTGACATTTTCAAGAAATCTCTTTAAAAAATATGTTAAAATTAACAACTTCGAATTATATGAATACAAGTCTAGGCCAGGTTCAGACATGGGTTATTAGTCTGCCACGAATCACCATAGAAACACGACTGAAGATTTAAGAACCTGTTTGAGTTCTAGACTCTACCGTTCCATAGACACCACAAAGAGTATCAATCCTAATTGTCAATTTAACGAATATTTTGTCCTATGAGCTTTTGGGGAATCCTCGATTCGATTTCAAAAATAATTTATTTCAAAAGAAAACTTTTCAATTAATCCCACGTTCATTTTAAAATTTCCAATCGCACATCAACAGGCAGAATAATCAATCACAGAACAAATGCAGAATAATAAATTGCTGAAATAAAAAATTTACAAGCAAGCCGCGACACCTGCACAAAATCTTTACAAGCATTTTCTATATATTTTTCTAGCAGCAGCAGACCCTGTAGAGTTTGGAAAATTTTACAGTGGGAAATGGCTGTCCATCTAGAATGATTGAGTAGCTTGAAATCAAGATCCTTCACTGTTTGCAAATCGGTTGACCATTGAAATTCTTGTTCGTTTGCTTGATTATATTCCTTTACTTTTGGTCTTTGTTTTTTTTTTTTGAAAAGAAAAGAAAAAGTCTGAAGAAAACAGAAATAGAAAAAAAACCTAAACTAAACTGAGTAAGGAAGAAAAACTAAAGTGAAACCCTTAAAAAAAGAACTAAGCTTAACAAATAAACAAAAATATCGGCTAAACCAAAACAAAACAGACGCTGACCCAGACTCAAATCAAGACATGTGTTCATTGTTGTTTCTCACCATCACAAAAATAGAAGTAGTCCACAGAGACCGAAATATTAGGAAAGAAAGTTCTCACGCCTTATTTTTTTGGAAACAAATCATAAAATCATGCCGGACTTTGTTTCAGGAAATGGTTTAACCATTAGAAGCTGATCAACATAGGAAACAAGCACCGCACGAACTGTATAAACACAATTAGAACCCCAAACACCGCAAAACCTATTTACTTGTCTCAAAGCAATTAATGGGCCAACGCTGCCCTTTATTTAAAAAAAAATAGAAATTAGAAGCTCATCTTTTTATTTTTGAAATTCGTTTTGACTTCGCAATCACCGATCGAAATTTGAATCGGGCTTACCAGGATTCGAATTGCGATTGTTGAGGTTGAATTGATGTGGAATTTTGGGTATAGAATCAGCTTTTGCTGTTTGGGTATGGTACGACTTATGGTGTTTCGAACCAGATGTTGCTTCGAAATTAGTACTATGAATTTTTGATTGGCGCAGGGGTTCGTGAACTGGGTTGAGTTGTGAAGATTTTGAATGATTTTGGATTGCGATTGGGTGATTTTGGCTTTCGTGAACTGTAGTGTTTTTTGGGGTTAGAGGCAGAATGGAGTTGGACTTATGGAGTACGGTTTTCTGAGTTGCATGATTGGTGGAGAATGTAGGGATGTATTGTTTGGAACGGTTGAGGGCGGGGATCATGGTTTGTACTTGGTGAAAAAAGCCTGGATGTTGAAGGCGATTTTTGTTGATGTTGAGGGTGAAGCGAAGAACTTGGCAGAATGATTTGGTCTATGTGATTTGGAGATTGTGAAGAGGTGGACTGTGGTAGATGATGTACGTGATTGCAGTATGTGAACTATTTGTGGTCGTGAATGTGTTGGCAAGGAGGAGCCAGGATATATGGTGGGTGCAGTTGTATGGTGGTTATGCTATGGAGGAGGAGGTGAATATGGTATTGTGTAATAGAGGGGAAAGGAGATGTGTAGATTTTGTATGGTTTGAACTCTATGTTGAACTGGGGCTTGCAGAAGGTTTGTGGAAGGGAGAAGTATATGCAGGGGAGGGCTTGTGGCTTATGAAGTTGAGTTGGAATTGACAGTTTAGCAATGTGGAAGGATTGTTAGATGAAGTTGTTTCAGAGAGGTATTGAAGGGAAGGTTTCTGATGGTGGTTTGTGGGTTCGGGGTTCTGGACGATGGATGAACTAATGGATTGTGAATAGAAAGCAATCAATAAATATAAGGAAGAGAAGGAAAGAAAATTATAGAGGGAGAACAAGAAAAAGGAAAGCAATAAATTGAGAGGTTATTGGAAATAAATGCAGAAGAAATATAGAGCAAGGATAAAAAATTTGGAAAGAATTTTTTCTAAGAATTGTGAAAAGGAAAGAAATAAATGAGAGAAAGGAAAGGAAAGAAATAAATGAGAGAAAGAGAAAGGAAAAGAAATAAAGGAAATTGTAGTGAAAACAAGAAAGAAATTGAATAAAAGGCAAGTGTATATATATTTTTTTTAAACAAAAAAATGCAAAATGCAAATAACAAAACTAAACCAAAATGCAAATATAAGGAAGAAAACAGGGAGATGATTGCAATGAGAAATGAAATGTACAAATAAAAAGAACTTTTTTTAAGAAGCAACAAACAAGCAAATAAAAATGGACAATCAAACTCGACAAAACATACACAAATGCAATTGAAACGAGATCAAATAGAACAAACACACAAATGCACACAATTTTTTTTTAAAAAGAAAATTAATCCGAAGAATAGAATCAAAATCAAATTCCTTCCCCAGCAATGGCGCCAAAAACTTGTTCGACGACGGATATTCTATCGATTAGAAACCCGTCGCGAAGTGTAATAAACCGCAAACGCATGTCATACACTTGTAGTACGTTAGTGAGTACGAGTCGATCCACGGAGAAAGAAATAATTTTAATTATATTCAATCAAATTAAACCAAATTCAAGTGATGATTTAACTACAACTAAACTAGTAAACTAAAATTAATAAAAGCCATGATGAGATAAATGGCAACTTAGAATAAATCCACTTTCTAGATCATGTAGTACAACTAGTTATGAAATTACAATCTTTCTTATTTTTGGTCATTTGTGAATTTAGTTGATACGATTATTATAAGTATAGCTTATTCATACTATTAACTAGCACAACATAAACTATTAAACTATATCATACCCACTAATCACCTTACTAGATCTAATGAAAAATGAACAAGTTGAAATTGAAATATACTTTAAGCATGGCCTACGAACTATTAATTATAACTATAGACCGTCAAAATTTTGATTTCAACCTCCACTTAATCTCCATGACATCAACATGACATGAAGCACAAAAAGAGAGAATGCACATATAAATTATGTTGCAACTACATAATCAAGAGAGCTTTGTTACCCCTAAGTTAAAAGGGATTAGCCTCTCATGTTTATTATTCTAACAACTAACATAAATTGCAACATAGAACAAAAAAAGAGAAAATAAAAATAAAATAAAGGACAATCTAATCTACTTGTAGAAAAGAAAATAACATGTAAATAAAAAACTAAACAGAAAAGGGAAAAGACTAATTTTATTCCTATAGAAGAAAGTTACAGAATAAAACCCAATATTGAATGAATCCAAATGAAGTTGACACAAGTATATTTATAGTTGCCCAAGCCAAGACTAAGTGGCCAATTACACAATGTGGGACAAAAGCCTTTTTTTAAAATAACAAATAAACTAAATAGCTAAGTGTGAACGCGTGTGAATGGATTTGCAAATGTCATAGCTTGCGGGCATCGACTCCAACTGTTTTGGGCATGAATAGGACTCCATAACATCTTCGACAAGCTATCATTATGAAAAGGCATGGAATCACTAAAATATGTGGCAGAAGGTGGTTGAACAACAACATTTCTTTAAGCTTTAATATAGTACTCAAAATCAACTCTCTTCTTACACCAATTCTTCAAGCTTTTCAACAATTAAGTGCATCAATTCCATTCATCATAAATAACCTAAAAATACAACTATAAATACACAGTATCAATTATTTTTAAGAGAAAACAAGATAAATAAGTGGATAAAATATACACACTTACGTGTATATCACGGAGGAATTTGTTTCTCTTAGCTTTGTACCCGTGGTTTTTTTTTTTTTTTGAGGAAATCAATTTGTAATTTGGCGGGTTTCACGATGTGGCATTCGAAGTAAATGAAGATGTGATCCGTCTTAGAATAGTTATGACCTCAATCCTCTTCAACTGGGAAATGACATAAAATTGGGTAGGTCGCATGGCTAAGTGAATCGCTCCCATATTAGGGTATATTCTCATGATCTCGAGAAATTTCGATTTGTTATTCTTTCGCTTCGGTATCTCCAGGGAACGATTATGTTAGTATACCAACCATTAGGTGATAATATATTCGGTACTCTCAAGCGATGTGAGGGGCCAGTCATGTTTTCCCGGGGTTGCAAGATGTTTTTGTTGAATCCTGGTGTATTTTCTCTAGAGGTACACTATCAGAAGGTAATGGTCCCATACTTTGCCATAGTTGGTAATCCATTCTCCAATAAGAGCCCGCGGTTTTGATTGTCTACTATGTATGTAGAGCGTGAGATGCAAGCGTTCTGTTAGATTATTATTTACTTGCATTAGACACTATTATAATATCAAAATAATATTGTTTTAAAAAAATTGCTTTGGGTTATCGTAAGGTAAAAACCATCAATGTTTATGTGTGGACCGGTCTTACAATTATCCTTTCTTTTGAAAAGGATTTTTAAACATTAAACTAAATGTTGGAGTTTACTCACACTAGTCCCATGACTGACCCAGAGTTCTTTTCTTTCTTTTACCCTAAACTCTTGGGTTTTGAAATTTGTACGAGCAGTCAAGTAGTTGGGATTTTACAGATACTTGGAAGAGCTTGGAGCAGGAGGCTTCAACATTACATTCATATAGAGTTTATTTCCGTTGTGATATTATATGTTGTACTCTGATAATGGTATGTATTACAAGTTTCAAGTTTGTATTTTAAAAGTTATGTAAATGTGATTCTTCTTATTCTATTCTAACTTGGTTTCTTCCTATTTCTCACCCTCTAACTTCTTTCTATTAATAATCTAATATTTCTGATTCTTGAATAGTCGACATTGTGTTTTATGTCGATTTTCAAGGTCGAAAATTCTTGGGTCGTTACAGATTTAAAATTCAAAAAATACAATATATGCCAACATACAATTCTTACATGTCGACATATAACCGTCATGTAATAACCCCAATTTCGACAGATCGAATATTTTCAAAATTCCAATCTATCGAAACTCGAATTGGTTTGCTCTGGTACACTATAGAAAAGATAGAGACATAAAACATGTCAAAGCTCAGAGAACATCTCACAGCGGAATGGATAAAATATAATATAATCAAAATATAGCCTTACCGTATCAATAATACTTCCTAACTAGTATCCAAAGCTATAATGTCTCAAGTCTCTGCCACGAGTCTAACCTGCGAGTATGTTATAAGGAGGGGGCAAAAACACAAATTTCGGTGACTGGATTTAAATTATACACTTTGGATAAAACTACATATACCATTCAATTATATTATTATGTTACTTGGGTTAACAACAATCAGGGCTTACACACACATCATACCCATTTATTTCCCAGTGGATTAACCTAATATAGTATATATGAAGCTACCCCTCAATACTGAGCTTCACCCCATGGTACCCTACTCGTGCGGTCTCCCTCGTAATGCCATAGAAAAGTATGCAGTCCCTCGTCCTACTCCATAGTGACGTACAAATCTCTATATAACAATGTTATGTTCCGCATATATCTGCCATTACTATGCTACATAAGTGTAGGATTGCCACCATCGATTGAATCAGATTTCATTCCGAAGTAATGCCGTCAAGTCTGCGATACATCACCCAGAGCAGTCATATATGTATCTAGACTGTCCCACGTATGTATTGTTATTGTTGCTTGATGCCTCAATCGCACGTCCTATAATGTGCACCAAGTTCCATGGCAGGGCTATACAAGGAACATGGAACTCGGTCGGCAGATTTTCCATATCTGTACAGGCCCGCCTTTAAGAGTCTCAAAATACATATATTCCTAGGGTCTGTTTTCCATGGTGGCTATGGCCCCACCCCGGCCTTCCCTTAACTAGTAAAGACTATTAGACTAAGCGGCGTGCCCCTAATAACAAACAATCTAAAACATCCATTTGGCATCTCCCCTTAGCCCCTTACCTCGATAGTGAAAGGTGAATGGTATCTTGGGTTTAGCTCTAGTCTTCTCGCATCCCATTGGCTGCCGATAACGGGTACCCGACGATCTACTATCTTTGTTGGTCCTGATCTCGCCTCCCATTGAGGCAATCGCCGAATCACCCTACTATCACCTCATCACAGCATTCTGACTAAAAAGCTACTTTTGCAGTGAAGGCCCGCCCACCTAGTATTTACGCGCAGACCCTACCTCTATGAGCACAACCTAAATATCAGCCACCATACAGAGGACTACTAGGAGCACCTTACGTATCTTAGGAAGTTGCGTGTTTCCCTTTTTAGTACATTGGAGCCGACAGAATAATCATATGAATGTGCGCTCCCCTTGTGCCTTATAACACCACGTTGATCTACCCCGTTAGGTTGTTCATCCTCAAACACGTGGACTGCTCCAAGCGCCTCACATTAATATGTTTCTAAGCATTCTTTTACGCACTTGCCTTACCTCATCAGGTTTCCATCTAACTTGGTTATTCCCATTCATATTGAATTCTTAATCAAGTTACCAAGTTCCTCTTACTTATTGATTTCAGTTATATAACTTAACCCATTTAAGATTATTAATAGGCCCACAATATGTTATTCCCTAGATTGTGGTCCAGGGCATGTAATCCACAACCCTTTCTTTATTTTGGTGTGATTTCATCATTACAATAACATGTTCTACTTAATATGTAATTAACTCAATTCACATGTTTCCTGTTAACATGTCAATCATTATTTATGATTAAATATTACTTATTTCATAAGTTTTCCTCATTCTTTCTCATTTAATCATAATTCCATTTTACACCGTTACTACAACTTATTGTTGTTTACTTATTAACTTAGTTCTCTTAACTAAGGCCCATTAATAAGTTTCTCAACCCATTTATTATAACCTATGATATAGTTTTCTCTTGTCCCTAGGACAAGTCTAAACATGTTATTCTTATCAATCGGTTTCAGACTTCCAAGTTTACAGCTTACTTAATTTATAATTAAGTACAACTTCTTATATTTCATATCTTTTCCCCATTTTCTCAACTGGTTTCTGGCTTTCCCCATTTACTAATTACTTAATTTATAATTAAGTATCCCTTATCTCATTTCACCAGTTATCCAATTTCCTTATTAGTTTATTTTGACCTAAGTTATAATCTTCACTTGTCCCTAGAACAAGTCTACCTATTACACAACATTTTTATTAATGTTATTAATTTATAATAGGTGATTATCATTCCCCTTTTAAACCATTTACTATTGTAAACCATTATTCTTCATTCACTGTAACATATATTCCTTATTATATTTAAGGAAAATACTTATGCACCTTATCAGTTTGATAGAAGGAATCCGTGATTTATTTTCATAACGTATTCCCATCTAAATCCGTGGTAGCACGTAATTTCTTTACTTTTCTTACTTTATTTACTATGGATTACTTGCAACAATGTTCTCAGAAATAGGTCATTTAGGGAAATACATCACTTTTCCTTCGCTTCACACTAACACAGTTCATTACATCGCTTCCTTTTTTTGTTTCTGAGTTAGACATTTAATTACCATTATTGCCATTTATTTATATCATGTTATATACATACATACACACACACACACACACACACACACACATATATATATATATATATATATATATTTGTAAGCACTAGACCTCTCAAATTAAGCCTACACTTGTGGACGCTGGATTTGTCGGTCGGGTCCGGGCAGACTTCTACCACAAGATGACTTAACCTTGTAACACCCCATAATTTTAAATATTAAAGTTAACAAATTAAAGAATACTTAATTTCAAATGTGGGAATTGTGGGAAACGGGGATCGCCATTGCGTTCGTCTCGGAATTCTTCTTGAGATAGATTCCCAGTTTGTGTGAATTGGACTTCATATGAAGAAGTTTTGGCCTTCTGAAGTTTCAGAAATTAATTAAATTAAAAATAGATCATGATTCAGGAATTCAAAATTTGAATTCAAAAACAGGGACCAGGTCGACCCGGGGGTCGACTTTAGTGTCGAACTCCCCTATACAGATCGACCTTAGTGTCGACCTGCCCCCCCCCCCCCCCGGGGGAATATCTGAAAGATGACGATTTTGTGACTCAGTGCTGAGTCATTAGGGCTGAGGTATCATTCTATCTTGACTGGATGGTCTTGATTGATTCTAGGTTAATTTGACGGCTCTTAATTAACTAACCTTCTATAAAACACCCTAAACCCCTAACCCTAATCACATAAATTCATAACAAGAGCCGCCATGCCGTCAATGGAGAACCTAGAGTAGCCGCCACACACTTTCAACCCTGAAGCAAGATAGAGGCTTGAATCAAAATCGAATCAAATCTAAATAACAACTAAGTCTACATAAAATGCAAGCAATTCAGTTTCAGAATATAGATCCCAGAAAGACAAGACTATTCTTTTTAATTGTGAGTATAATAGCTTTCACAAAATAATTCATTAATTTAATTATGATAAGATATAATTGGGATTATGAGAATACGATTTTGAATCATGTGATGTAAATTGTATGTATGTTTGTGGTGTTGGATCATATGTTAGTTCTTATGTGAATTTTATGCAAGTTAGATCATATGCGAATCTTATGCAAGTATAATCATATATCTTATGCAAGTTGAATCATATATCTCATGCAAGTTGAATCATCTATCCTATGTAATTTTGTGATAATTGGATCATATATACATGTATGAATCTTATGCAAGTTTGGGTTGTTGAAATATATGTGAAACATGTATATACATATGCTAGTTTATGTGACATTAATCTACATGTTTAGATCTATATGCAAGATTACACCTATATGTTTAGATCTATATGCAAGATTACACCTTTATGATTAGATCTATATGCAAGTTTACATCTTTATGTTTAGATCTATATTAAAGATTACACCTTTATGTTTAGATCCATATGCAAGTTCATACCTTTATGTTTGGATCTATAGCAGTACATAAGTTATGCAAGTTTATGCCCATTACCTATGCTAGTTTCCTATCATATGCTAGTTTGAATGAAATTAGTATGTAAGTTTATGTCATGATCCTTAGATCTATTTTATGTGTTATGTGATGTTGTTTTTCTTTTTATAAGTTAGACTATTTGCGAGTCTAACATATGTCATATAAAATCGTACGAATAGCGTGGGGATGATGGGATAATATTGAATATACATTGTTGGCTAGCTTTTTGAACCAAGCCACCAAGATTGATATATACAGTCCACACAGTCTCAAATATAGAAGCTATCAAGTTCAGAACACACGGATCATGGATCGCGGATCGCCCCCCTTGCGCGAGTCGCACTAACGGTCACGATCTAATCAGATCCCACGAACCACCACGTGAAGACTTTGACTAAGTCAACCGCGATCCGATCCGAGCTGGAAGACACGATGATGGCTACGGACTTGGTCATCCACGATCCGATGTTTAAGGAGATCGCGACACCTGTCCACAACGGCTAATTTGACTAATTCTTCATCAAGCTACGAACCAGTCCGAGATCTTCGGGATGTGGGCCACATATGACCGTGATCCGTCACCAGAAATTAGCTATAAATAGCCCAGAGCTTGGCATTTTTTAGGATCTTTTGGCAGTTTTAAGGATTGATTCCACCATTACTGTCATACCACTATTTCATACCAGATTTACTTCCAGATAACTGAGAGAAATCGTAATTGTAAGAGTGAGTTTGAGAGAAATCATTGGTTGTACTAGCCTCCAAAGTATAATCAATAGCATATAAAGTGGACGTAGGCTAGTTAACGTCGAACCACTATAAACCGTGTGTGTTTTCTGCTTTTTTTTTTTTTCATTTTTCAGTTATAATTCCCTACGAATCAGAACAATTTGGGTGTTAGAGCCAAATTTTGATCTAACATTTTGGTTCTTTCACTGAGAATTGATTTCTCGGCATATTGGATTGTTGCTCCGTTGTTTGGATATTCAAGTCCAAAGGAAACAGTCCCGAAACTTCACTGTTCAGATTTTTGAAGATTCCAGCGGCGTCTGACATCATGGCCGGAAAGAAGTCTAAGGAAGTACGAGCTTCACAGGCGATTGAAGTCGCGAATGAAGCAGTTGAAGAAAGTGTACATGAGCAGGTTGAGGAGGGCCTTGCGGATCGCGGTGACATAGGGGCGGACCGATCCAGACGTGGCGCCACGATCCGAACTAAAGGGGTCATCACTCGATCCCACGACAACGCCGCAAACCTTCCCCCTAATGTTACCGCGATCCGACCCCAGGGGAGCGCGACGAGCCACAGACACAGGTCCACTGCGATCCGAAGTGACGACCAGACTACAACTCGACCTGGAAAGGAGGTTATGGCTCACTCTTCCCATCCTGGTACCTCTGTTCGACCTGGCTCAAGTTCTCTGCGCATAAGAGAAAATGTTGATGATCAATATGACCCCTCTGCTCCGGTCACTGAAGGAGATCTCTCTTGCTTCTCTGAAATGTGGGATAGGCTGTTTGATGAATTAGCTGCTCAAAGGCAGCAAAGCTCTATGCTGCAGCAGAACTTAACTGCTATGGATAGAAGGATCGATGATCTCACAAGATAAAGAACACTCCCAGTTCGCCCACTCACCCCAGAGTACTCTTCTTCGTCGTAGGAATCGCCAATACCTCCGCGACAACCGTATGAGAGGGCTGAAAACATAGAGCAGCTCCAATTTGGAACCTTTCCATCACGAGAGGAAGAGACACTTGGTGTAGGACACTCAAACTGCAACTTGAATAATCATGCCGCAACTCCTAGAGCTCGAGTTGTGGACAATCCTGTTGAGAATAGACCACCTCAGCCCCTTCACTGTACAAATACTCATGGTAACAGTGGACAACGAAGCCCAATCCGAGCTCCAGACTTCGTGGATGTTCCTAGAAGAGAGATCGGAGAATTCCACCGAGCGAGAAGCGCTGATCCTGAGCCTCTGATGACCAGTGCAAATGTTGCAGCTATGGTCCACAAATCCTGGCGGATAGCCGTGGACAAAGGAATGAATATTGGGGAATTGACCGCAGTCACACCCCTTTTACTGATGACATTCTAGACGTAGCATTCCCGAGGCGCTTCAACATGCCTCAGATGAACCGTTACGCAGGTAGATCTGATCCAATCCAACATCTAATGAGATATTCTTGGTCAATGACCGCTGCCGCAGCCTCTGACGCTATAAAGTGCAAAGCATTCCCTATATTCCTGGAGGATGTAGCGTTATTATGGTTTACTCGCTTACCAGCAAGATCAATTTCCAGTTTCAGGGAGTTGAGTGAAAGGTTCGTGGAACAGTTCCGCATTTATGCACAGAGGTCAAAGAGTGTGATTGATCTGTTCCTTGTCAAACAACGACCAGGCGAGAGCTTGAGGGTGTATCTGGATCGTTTCAACCTAGCCGCCACCGAAGTCAAGGATTCCCATGAGCCAACTGTTGTGACAGCCCTGATTGATGGGGTAGATAAAGATACTGAATTTGGGAGATACCTGGCCGGCAAGCCACCTCATACTAGAGAATTGTTCTACGAGAAAGCAAATGTACGCTTACGTCAGGAGGAGGTATATGCTAACCGGAAGATGAAAATGGCAAATAAGGAGGAAATCCAAAGTAATGTGGCCATCAAGCAAACCGAAGACAACTCGGGAAAGGTTGAAGTCAATGTTGGAAACCGAAACCAGGGCGGCGGCCACCAGTCAGGGAACAATGGTAACAACAGTAATGGAAATAATCGGAAGAGAAATCGGGGGAACAACTCCCAGAGAAGGACCCGTCCCAGGTCTTTCGAAAATTATACGCCAATAAATGATACTTTGGAAAATATATTCGTAGACTCGTACAACGTTCTCCAAATAAAAGGCCTCCTCCAAGAGATTCGACGGAGAAATAACATGAGAGGGGGAAGTTTTTTCTCTTCCATCAGACTCACGGCCACTCTACAAATGAATGCCGTCATCTGAGAGACGTAGTTGAGAGGCTGCTCCGGGAAGGGAAGTTGGATGAGTATCGGTTGACTCCTAGTGACAGGGGGCAAGCTATTCAGACCACGAACCAAACCAGAATCAACCTACTGTCTGGCCAACTGTCCAGCAAAAAGGAAAGGATCTTGTTATCAATACCGTAATCGGAGGGCTTCACCTAGCCGGGCATAGTTTCAAGGCGATGGATCAGTACGTTAACGCAGCAAAGCAGCATCTTGAGGCAGGAGAGTGTAGCAACCTTGAGGACAATGTCCTGGTAAAACAACAAAATATGATGTCAGATGACGTCATTTTCCGCAACCGAGAGAGTATTGGAGTCCACGCTCTGACCGAAGATCCATTTGTAATCACAGTTCCTATTGGCCCGGCCACAGTCCATAAAGTTTTAGTGGATAACGAGAGTTCAGTCAACATTCTATTAAAAAAGACGTTCGATCAAATGAACCTTGAATTGAAAGATTTAAAGCCGTGTGAAGGATGGATCCGTGGATTTAATAGAGCTTCAACTGCTCCAATGGGATATGTAGAGCTGCCGGTAACACTTGGGGAAGGAGAACTCCAGAGAGTGAGAATTCTTCCCTTCGTGGTTTTGGGTATTGAATCGCCTTATAATGCCTTCTTGGGCTGACCGGCCCCAGCAAAGTTTAGAGCTTGTATAGCCCTGTAACACCCCACACCCGCTAAGGTCACTCACTAAGGGAATGCCTTAACTTCGGTGGAGCATTTTAAGTGAATATAGAACAGAAAAATTACAACAAGACAGATATAAATACTTGAAAATCTAAAACATCATTCATTGCAGCAGAAGGTAAACATGTTTAGTTACAACACCATAAAAGAGTCAAGTACCAAATATCCATCCTGATAAAAACATAAGTACATAATCCCACTAAGTAACTAATAGCCATAATAGAAAAGATAAGTTGGGCTTTACATCACGGTCCAAGCTCCAAAAGATAGATAAGCAATCTGATCAAAGCCCACTAGTACTAGGCCCAACCTGAGGACCTGAGGGGGAAAAAGATAAAAACAACGGGGTCAGACATAAGTCTGAGTGAGCCCTATAACTTTAACAACACAATCATTAAAGTAATTAGGGTATGATATAAACTTGGTACGGTGATGACTGGGGATAAATGACTACACTAAGTAGCCAACTAGACATAGGATGAACTAAGATAACGGTAAAGACGCATCTACCCACCCAAGGGTAATTACTAACTGCACCACACTAGTCATTCCTACTTAAAGGTTGATCCCACCCAAGGACTTAGAAAATTTACCCGGTAATTTCGTGTACCCCTAGCTGACTACATAGGTGCCGTCTGCCCCTATCTCCACTAGGTGTACCCACTACTCCCCAAGCGATCGGCTCCCTACCGTAGATACCCGTGCTGGCCCCACAGTGGGGTGTATCACTCCCCAAAGTGGCAACCCGATACAACCAATGGTGCACGGCTTATACCTACACGATGCAACAACGTCTTACCTACCAGCCCGTGTCCACACACGCATATGAAACCCATTGGACTTGCGTTGCCACCGCTAACCCGTTTTGGCCTCTTATAGTCAAGCCCAGTACGCGTGTCCCGTCCTCGACATGGGTCGAGCCCAATAAGATACATATGGGTTACTGGTTGAAATGGGCCCCCACAAGCTACCCACCTAAGCTTGTCCCTTTATCTAGTGCATCCCACTTAACCCTTTAATCATGTTTAATTACATGTTTCCACTTGGTTAAGTATTCTAATCGTATTTTCTATTGCCACCCAAGGCAACCCACTAGATTTCCACATGCCACCCAAGGCACTTACTTGATTTCCACATGCCACCCAAGGCACCCACTTAACCCCTCATGCCCCACTACATGCTTATCTGGTTAAGTGTTTCTTAATTAATTAAGAACGTAACCGTTGTAAAGACCTCTCACATTAGACTATCTTTTATGGCAGCTGGATTTGCCGGTTGGGTCCAGGCAGCCTTACGCCATAACCGAGTCTAACCTCGTGTCTTTACACTTGTCACGTATTTAGTTTGTGCCTAAGACCTCTCACATTGGGCCAATCATTTGTAGCCGCTGGATTTGTCGGTCGGTTCCGGGCAGTCTTATGCTACAAAAGGGTCCAACCTCGTGTCTTAGTCGATTAATTACACCTAATTAATCACCCCCGTTATTTGTATTAATTATCCCTAATTAATTACAAATTTCACGATGTACATAATTGACTCAATTATGTCCATCCACTTTATGGTATGCATAATCATACCAACTTCACACCATTTCATTAACGTGAATATTAACCCCATCGTTCCCCACGTAATTCGCTAACACCACATAAAAGGGAAGATTCATCACAATTACAATGGGTTCAACTTGCATAACATTAGCATCAACATGGGTTTAAAGGTGTCAACATGCATATAGCATCAAACCCAACTATCATAAATAATCAACCCAAACTGGCATGAATCACATATGTCATAAAGAGGTTAACTTGCATAAGTTACTTATGTCATACAAACGGGTAAACTTGCATATGTATGTATGACATACAAAGGGGTTAACTTGCATATGTATGCATCTCATACAAAGGTGTAAACTTGCACATGTTACTTGCATATAATCAAACACCAAACTTGCATAACATGTCATATATGAACTTGCATATAATCAAACACCAAACTTGCATAACATATCATGTATGAACTTGCATATAATCATACACCAAACTTGCATAACATGGTGTCATAATGGATCAATGTTTATCATAGTGATTTGCATAACTAGCATCATGAACACATAGCCTAAAACTTGCATAACTTGCATAACATCATGATCACATAGCATATGACTTGCATAACTTGCATAACATCATGAACACATAGCATATGACTTGCATAACTTGCATAACATCATGATCACATAGCATATGACTTGCATAACTTGCATAACATCATAAACACATAGCATATGACTTGCATAACTTGCATAACATCATGCTATGACTTGCATAACTTGCATAACATCATTAACACATAGCATATAACTTGCATAACTTGCATTGATCCACATTCATAGCCATAACCTCATTATATCCTATCATAATCATTTCAACAATTGGTCATTAAGGCTATAGAAACTCACAACTTGTTGATTAGCACTCCTATGAAGATGATTAAGTTGCTAGAGTTGATTAGAGGTTGATTTGAGAGGCTATCTCCTTCTACAATTTGATGGAGGCTCCTTCAAGTTGCATTTTGACGGCATAACGACATTGTATCTATTTTTAGTATGAATTAGGGTAGTCTTAGGGTGTATTTATAGATTAATTAGGTGTTTTAGGCCATTAGATTAACCCTAAATTAGATTAGAGCCGTCAGATTTCGTCACTAGCCACCAGCACAGCCCAAAAGCCAAAATGGTGCACCCAGGTCACACAGACCGATAGGGGGGGTCGACCCCTGTGTCGACCCCTGGGTCGACCCCTAGGGAGGGGGTCGACACCCATGTCGACCCTAGGGTCGACTCCCTCCGCCTGGCGGGAATTTCCCCGCCTCTTCTGAAATGTTTAAATTTTTGTATTCAAATCTGTTTTGAATTTCTGAAAACTTCTTCGGGCCTTAACTGGGTCATACGGACTCCGATTTTCGAAAACTCAGACTCTATTTCGTGTATTTTTCCGAGACGAACGCAATGGCATAGCCCGTTTCCCCTGATTCAGATTTTAAAATTTAAATCTGCCCTGATTTATATTATAACAAGTTATTCAACATACGGGGTGTTACATTCTCCCCTACTTAAAGGATTTCGTCCCTGAAATCTCTAAGTCAAGAAGAACGTATCCTACCATCCAAACAACCATCTACTCAAACCATCAAACACTGGCATCCATTGTCCTTAGAGTTTCTAATGTTGTATGAACATATGCAAAAAGTGTGTGTATATGTTCCATGTCTAATGCAAAATCAGGCGGTCTACTGATTCAGCTGACCTCCTTAATGCAAACCATGATAGTGCCATGCATCCAATATGTATGCGAAAGAACCCTAACGACACATACTATTTCTACATGAGTGCACAATCATTCACCGAAATGCATCATCCATATGACAACACAACCATTATATATCCATTAATATAGCTACCTACACACAATTTTATGCAGTATGCAATATGAAGTGACTGAGCCGATCTAGTGCCTAGAGTGTGTGTATATGCATCCACGAGCAACCACTAGCAACCACTTGCATCCACACGCATCCATCAAACATAACATGTCTCAAACACATGTTTCAACCATAGATTTACCCTATCTAAAGGTCAAAGATACTAATGAGAGGACATACTAAAGGTAAGATAAGTACTAGACAAACGATAAAGGAGAAGTTAAAAGACATACCCTCAAAAAGGAATGGGTACAGTGAACGCATCTTCGCTTCTGTCTCCCAAGCAGCATTGCTCTCATCCTCTCCCCATTGCACTTTGACTAGTCGAACCTCTTTGTTTCTAAACTTCCTAATCTCTGACCCAAGGATGCAAGTAGGAGCTCGTCGAATAGTCGCATCACGCTCTACCTCCACTTCTCTAAGCAAGCTCGGCTCTACCACCTCCGCGGTCTCATGTAGGCACTTCCTCAAATGTGACACATGGAATACATCATGTACCCCACTAAGTCTCTCGTGTAAATCCACTCTATATGCCACCCGTCCAATCCTTTCCTTAATAGGAAACGGTCCTACAAACCTTGGAGCTAACTTCCCAACGGACCCAAAGCGAACAACATTCCGTAATGGAGATACTTTGACAAAGACCATGTCCCCAACATCAAACTCTAGATCCGTCCTCCTCTTATCCGCGTAAGATTTCTGTCTGTCTTGCGCTGCTTTCATCCTTCTTCGAATCAAATCAATCTTTTCCGAAGTCTCTCTAACCATATCAGGCCCAAGCAAGATCTTATCCGTAGATTCCCACCAACATGTAGGTGATCGACAAGGCCTTCCATAAAGAGCTTCAAAAGGAGCCATACCAATACTAGACTGAAAGCTGTTATTATACGCGAACTCTACCAATGGAAGATGCTCTTCCCATGTACCTCCAAAATCTAAGATACAAAGCCTCAAAAGGTCTTCCAGAACACGATTCACCCTCTCGGTCTGGCCGTCCGTCTGAGGATGATATGCGGTGCTCAAACACAATTGAGTCCCCACTGCTTCTTGCAAACTCTTCCAAAACTCGCTAGTGAAGATGGGATCTCGATCGCTCACTATGCTAGAGGGTACCCCATGCAATCGAACTATCTCTCGAAGATAAACTGAAGCTAGCCATGGAGCAGTCCTCTTGCTCTTCACGGGTATGAAATGGGCGCTCTTAGTAAGACTGTCTACCACAACCCAAATTCCCGTATTACCCTTCCTTGATCTTGGTAACCCATCAACAAAATCCATCGAGACGCTATCCCACTTCCATTGCGGAACTTCCAATGGGTGAAGCAACCCACCAGGTTCCTTTTGCTCTGCTTTCACTTGTTGGCACACCAAGCATCTAGCGACATACTCGGCCACATCTTTCTTCATACCGGCCCAAAAGAAAACTCGCTTCATGTATTGGTACATCTTGTCCCCGCCGGGATGAATGGTCATCCTATAACGGTGTGCATCATCAAGAATAACCTTCCTCAAACCCTCGTCTTGCGGTACACAAAGTCTACCGTCTCTACGCAAGCACCCCCTATCATCGAGGGTGTACCTACTCAAATGGCTGGACGACTCCCCCCTTATGAGCCTCTCTACCAACTCAACCAACTATGGGTCGTCCCGCTGTGCCTCGCCAATCCGTCCCAAAAGAGTAGGTCTGACCTCCAAGGATGCTAGCAAACCGGGCATATAGTCAACGGAAGGTCTGAAATCAGACATCGAGATAAACTCCAAGCTTCGTCGTTCCATGAACAATGGACTCAAGGAAAACCTTTTTCTACTCAAGGCGTCCTCCTCCACGTTACCCTTGCCAGGGGTATACGCTATCTCAAAATCATAGGATGCTAAGAACTCCATCCACCTTTGCTGTCTTAAGTTCAAATCATTCTGAGAAAACAAGTACTTCAATGATTTGTGGTCAGTGAACAATTCGAACCTCTCTCCAAGAAGATAATGGAGCCAAATCTTAAGCGCAAAACAATAGCGACCAACTCTAAATCATGGGTAGGGTAATTTTTCTCATGCTTTCTCAACTGCCTTCCACCGTAGGCTATTACCCTTCCCTCTTGCATTAAGACTGCGCCGAGTCATGTCCCACAAGCATAGGTATAGACAACAAATGGCTTACTCCCATCTGGCAACACTAAGACTGGAGCTGTGGTTAAAGCTCTCTTTAATCGTTGGAACGCATCATCACAATCTATGTCCCATGCGAAGACTAGATTCTTCTTCGTCAAGCGAGTTAATGGGGCTGATATCTTCGCGAAGTCCTTGATAAACTTCCTATAGTAGCCAGCCAACCCCAAGAAACTCCTTACCTCGGTAGCATTCTTCGGAACCTTCCAATCTTAGATGGATACTACCTTCGCGGGATCCACAGCTATCCCTTCCTTGGAGACCACGTGCCCCAAGAACCGCACTTCCTTCCTCCAGAAGTGACATTTAGAGAATTTAGCCTTAAGGCTATGCGCTCGAAGAGTCTCTAACACTTCCCTAAGATGTAGGGCATGCTCTTCTTCACTCTTAGAAAAGACTAAGATGTCATCCACAAAGGCCACCACGAACTTATTAAGATACTCCCTGAACACCCTACTCATCAAATCCACAAAGTATGCAGGGGTGTTCGTCAAACCAAATGGAATCACCAGCCACTCATAGAAACCATCCGGAGTCCTAAAGGCAGTCTTGTCTATGCTATCCTCAGCCACTCTCAACTGATGAAACCCCGTGGCCAAGTCCAACTGCGAAAACACTGAGGCGCCAACCAACTGATCAAAGAGATCATCAATCCGCGGCAATGGGTGTCTATTCTTCTTTGTGAGCTTGTTGAGTTCTCTATAGTCTACACAAAGTCTGAGGGACCCATCCGCCTTCGTGGCAAAAACTACTGGAGCACCCCACTCCGATATACTTCGTCTTATGAACCCCTTCTCAAGCAACTCCCCTACTTGCTTATGGAGTACCCTCCTCTCACGAGGAGCTATGTGGCGCACTGGCAAAGATACTGGTTTAGCATTGTCCACCAGATATATTCGGAAGTCTATCTCCCGCCTCGGAGGTAAGCCCTTCACCTCCTCAAACACATCCGAGTATTCCCGGACCACTCTAACAAATCGCAAAATCTCGACCGAAGCGTCAAGCGATTCAATATAACTTAGCATAACAGAATCCATGGGATTACAAGAGATCTCGAGAGTGTTCCCCAAACGGGTCATGAGCCTAACAACTCTCTTTTCGCAATCAAGAACGGCACCATTACTGGATAACCAGTCCATGCCCAAAATCAACCCATAGCCCGTGAAGCCCAAAACAAAAGCATCACATCTAAACTCAAAGCTAAGTATAGAAATCTTCAAACCCAAACATATCATGGACAAATAAGTGGAGCCCCCAATTGGGTTTGAAACAACCAAGGGATCATCTACTAGAACGGTGTCTAAGTGCAGTGACTCAACTAATGATGATGAGATAAACGAATGCGATGCGCCAGAGTGTAACGACCCAGAAAATCTGAACCAATTTAAAAATTTTAAATTGGCTAAAATAATGGATTTTAAATATTTAAAATAAATATTTTAAATAATGGCGATGAAAACTGAGATTGAATCGACATTTGAAAACGAATATAATTAATTATAATTATATATAGAATTGAAATTGGCGCGGTAGTTCGATAATTCGATTTCAAACTTCAATTGAAAATATCGGGTGCAAAACAATCCGGATTTTAGTGAAACCAAAAATATTTAAATCTGTAAGTGAATATCTTTCTAACGAATCCGACCAATCGAAATTTGATAGCGGGAATCAAAAGATATGTCCAGTTGAAAATTCTGAATAGTCGCTATGGAATTCAGGCCCTTAAAAATGGACATTTTGCAGATGACCTCGGATTTCGACGAAACCACTTTTGTTGGGTCCGCAGTGTCAAGTTATTGTTAGGTTTCAAATTTCATAATTTTTCGAATCAATATGTAAGCGTGGCAAAAGAAAACGCGTTTGACCAGTTTCTGTTGAATTTAATCGACTGGAAATTGGCCATTTTACAAACGGTCTCAGAATTCGACGAAACTAGTTTTGTTAGGACCGTATCGTCAATACAAAGCTAGAAAATATTTTTCGAGAATTTTTCTAGTTAGTATGTGACCCCGGTAATTTGAAATGTACGTTTAAAATTCAATATAGTGATTTAAATGTAAATTCAACGGAAACTGATTGTGACGATCAAGTTAGCTTGCGATACATATCCCATTGTGTTCGGAATGGGGGTAAAACGCTATGGGCGACAGGCGGTGGGCCTCGTTTCGAGGTCGTATGTAAAAGTCAACTTTTTGAAAAATAGTAATTAAATATATATATATATTATATAAACCCCCCCTTTCCCTCTTCTCTCTCTTCACTTCGCAGATAAAAAAAAAAAAGAGAACCCTAAACCTAAATCGCTCGACGGTCGCCGCCTGCCCCACGCCGGCGCCTTCCCTCAGATCGCCAACCGCCCTTCCACGATCCCCCCCCTCCTCCGACGCTCGTTTCCTCCAGCGACCCCCCCCCCCTTTTCTTCTGAAACGCGATACGCAGCAGACATCGCCACCCCCGTTCGAGACCACCCACCTCCACGCAGCCACCGCCGCCTCAGCCCACATTCCGACGAAGACGACGCCCCCCTTTTCGCAGATTGCAGTAAGTTTTTATTTTAAGTTTTAAAGCTGATTTTTTTTAATTAGTTTAAAACTGATTTTCTTTTTAGGATTAAAACTGATTTTTATAAACATTTTAAAACCGATTTATTTTAAATAGGATTAAAACTGATTTTTGAAAAAGATTATAAATCTGATTTTTTTTAAAAGATTAAAACTGAATTTTAAAGGGTTAAAACTGTTTTTTTTTTAAGATTAAAAACTGATTTTAAAAAGTATTAAAAACTGATTTTTAAAATGATTTATAAACTAATTTATTTTAAGATTTAAAATAGAAGGAGATTAGAAATTTAAAAAAAGAAAAATCAGATTTTTATATATTGAAAGTCGAAAGAAAAAATCAAATTTTTATATATTGAAAGTCGAAGTAAAAAATCAGATTTTTATATATTGAAAGTCGAATTATATAATAAATAGCGAAGTCAAAATTCGATTTTTATATATTGAACAACATAGTAAAAATTCGATTTTTACATATGTAGAGAATAAAGGCAACGAAGCGACAGAGTCGTAAAGGCGAAGATTTCTCTAAGTGAAGTTGGATAGCTATTAGTGAGATTTCTGATTTAAAAATATTTTATATGTGTGAAATGAAAGTGAATTGCTATCTATAAATATATATATATATATATATACGCCCCCTCGTCCACAAACCATGGACGATATTTATTGATTGAAATTGGTGTGAAAATTGATTGATAGCGAATGGTTGTTTGGGATTGTTTGTGATTGATATTGGTTGATTGTGGTTGAAAAATACCCGCTTGTGATTAAGAAATATTTGGTTGAAACCACATAGGATTAGTTTGTGGAAATGAAATAAATATATACATGCCGCCTGCGTGCGAACTAGATGCATGATCCCCATTGTCAAAAAACGCGAGGTTTTAAGGTAGAGCAAGGAGCCGTACTAGGGACGGTCCCGGTTTAACTACCCTGCCGTTATGCTGCCGAAATTTTGAATAATATTCGTGTGTTTGAATTATTTTCATTTGCTTAAACTATATTTATTCATTGTATAGAAAACATTCATGTGTTGAATTGATATTCATTCGTTGATTAGAAATTCATGTGTTGAATGGTATTCATATTTTGAAATAAATTGTTTGATAATAAAAATCACATTTTTTATCTATATATAGAAACTATAGAAAAAATTCATGTGTTGAATTGATATTCATTCGTTGATTAGAAATTCTTGTGTTGAATGGTATTCATATTTTGAAATAAATCGTTTGATAATAAAAATCACATTTTTATCTATATATAGAAAATATAGAAAACATTCATGTGTTGAATTGATATTCATTCGTTGATTAGAAATTCATGTGTTGAATGGTATTCATATTTTGAAATAAATCGTTTGATAATAAAAATCACATTTTTATCTATATATAGAAAATATAGAAAACATTCATGTGTTGAATTGATATTCATTCGTTGATTAGAAATTCATGTGTTGAATGGTATTCATATTTTGAAATAAATTGTTTGATAATAAAAATCACATTTTTTCTATATATAAAAACTATAGAAAATATTCATGTGTTGAATTGATATTCATTCGTTGATTAGAAATTCATGTGTTGAATGGTATTCATATTTTGAAATAAATTGTTTG
This sequence comes from Allium sativum, assembly GCA_030737875.1. Taxonomy (NCBI): domain Eukaryota; kingdom Viridiplantae; phylum Streptophyta; class Magnoliopsida; order Asparagales; family Amaryllidaceae; genus Allium; species Allium sativum. The sequence goes on from CM060921.1 coordinate 694,287,250, forward strand.
ATAATAAAAATCACCTTTTATCGACTATATGAACTGTGTAAAATAATCTCGTTTTAAAAGAAATTGTTTTATGATAAAAATCCCATTTTTATCACCAACTTGAACTATATAGAAAAATAGTGTTTTGAAATGAATTGTTTTACAATAAAAATCACATTTTTATTGTATGCATAAATCGTTGAAATGTGAAGTGTTAAAAATAGCCACTTGTTCAAAATAAACATATATGAGTTGAAATATTCATTAATTAGCTAATGAAATGATTTGCACCTATTTATGTAACATTAGAATGAATGGTGTTTTAAACCAAACAGAAATCAAATATGAAGTTGAATAAAAAATGATAAATGATAAGAACTGTATATATATGTACATGCATATTCATTGAACAGGTTATAGCAAAGGGGCTAGAGAAGAGGAATAAAATTTTGTGCCCGACAAATAGGTACACATTTACTGCTTTGTTTGGGTGATGATTTTATGAGCCTGTTGGCTAGCCACTTGGCTTTTTCTTTTTCTTTTTGAGATTAGAAGGACCGGGAACGCTATTTGCGATTTCCCGATGCTCCCGGTGCAGGGGAGGTTATGGCGAAATTTTCCAAAATTTTAAGGTGTTAGAAAAATATTTAAAGTGAAAACGATATGGAAATCATTGAATGAACTATATTTATATAAATATATAAATATAAATAAAATTAAAACGAAACGAAGCCGTGCAGTTCGTATTTTGAAACCGTGATTTCAAACAACTAGTGCGGGAAATCCGACCATTGGATTTTCCCGAAACCTCAACCGTCGGGTTCGCCTTGGAATAATCTTTCCAACGGCACCAACCTTGTAAAAATCCAACGGTTGGATTGTCTGGAATGTTTAATTCAAATCTGAAGAAAAACAGCGCCAGAAGCGATTATATTTATATTTATATAAATATAATTATATATTTAATCGAATAACGACGCTGCAGTTCGTAATTTGAAATCGAAAATTCAAACGATTGTACCGGGAGATCCGACCGTCAGATTTTCCCGAAACTGGAACCGTTGGATTCGTTTTGAAAAGACCTTTCTAATGATGTAAATTTTGTGAAGATCCAACGGTTAGAATTTCAGATATGTGTAAATCAAATCTGAAGAAAAACAGCGCCACGGCCGCTTTATGGCCCGAAGCGTCGTTTTGAATAAATTAGCTATTTTAAAATAAATAAAAATAGCGATAAATAGTTATAAAATATCATAAGCGATATGGAATGGAAATAAACTGAATTTGCTTGATTTATGTGATATTTGATGGTTGAATGTGTTTGGTGTGAAAATTACATTAAAGAACAAAATTGATGTTGTCGAATAATTTAACCATTGAAATAAATTGAATTGAAATACTAAATATACGTGAATTATTTGAGAAGGCCGAGTTAATTCTCATTTCAAATAATTGACCGACGATTGAAAGTCGAAGATAAAGACGGTGGTCGAAGACCGGAGATCTTCACCTCGTTTGGATGGTAACCGAGGTCCTGATTGGGAGGCATCCCGAAATATGGATAATGAGTGGTGATCGTTCAGACGTACGTGGTGATCGATGGGTTTGCGAGGTATTTAGTGCCTCCGGTTTCGTTCAAACCCAGAACGGACTTGTAAATGGACTGTGTGTCCGACATTGGATTTTGTTCTGTGTGATTGATAGCCATCAGTTGCACGGTGTGAATTGCCTGTGTGGCATGCTAAGATGCAGTGATCAGGTCTTCTGTTGAAAAGCAAAGTCTTGTGGTGATGATCAAAGCACCGCCTGTGTGGCGTAGCTTTGTGTATAACGTGAATTCGCGAGCCTCACACCCCGGTATGAACCTAAAACGGGAGAATGACATCAGGGAGGGCATGCGTTTCTTTCTAGCTAGGGTGGTGTCAGTGACCTACCAGCCCTGACATTTATATACTTTTCACCTATGTGGTTGTTGCTGTTGCGAGGCGCCTCGGTTTGATCGGACGATCCGGGTCCGATGGAGTCATTCGTTGGCTCGTTGACGCCCCAAAGGGCGGGGAAACGTATTGTTCAGGCATAATAATCCACATCGGTGGACCGGCCCTGACGATCCAAGGCTTGCCTGCGCGCTTGCCTGAGACACAGGCTAGAGCGTCTCGAATTCGGTAAGGACTATCTTTTGCCTTGGTTCATGACAGAAATCAAATTTCCAAATACGACACCGTGCGGTTTTGATTGTATACCTATATATGGCGACATAGTGGTATAGGGCATTAATGTCGTCTATGATTGATAGTTTTGATTTGAAATTGTTTTCAAAACATATAAACACTAGCAATAATATCAAATGCCTTGGTTTTATTCGTATCAATCATATTTTGGCCATTATAAGGTAAAACTCTATCCTCCGGTTTGCGTTGCATTGTGTGATGGGAACTGAGTCTTATAATGGTTTCATTTTTATAAAAAGCATAGCGATGTTTAAAAGAAAGATTTGTTTTAAAGCACTGGCAATCCAATGGAGTAAACCCGTTCCACGAAAGTGGCGTGGTCCTGTGATTAGCCAATTATATATGTGTTGAGTGGATTTCTCATACCAGTCCCATGACTGACTCGTAGTTTGTTTCACTTTCAAACTCGGGTGCCCCTTTTTCTACACGGGCAGCCTTGTATTCAGGTTTAGCTGGTTCTTTCTGGATAGCTGGAGCTGAAGATGGATTCTATCATTTATTTCTTTTTATGCTGTTCAGCTCCTATTGTACATATTTTGTTTATTTCCGCTGTAGACATTTATGTATAGCTGAACTGTATTTGTACTAAGTAAGATCCTGTATACTGTGTAACTCTGATGATTACTTTTATCCAGTATATTTTGTTGTTCATTATCTGGTGTATTTATTTAATTTTGTTCTGCTATTATCTGTTTCTGTGTTATATTCCAAAGATAGCCCTGTTTCCGTCTGAACGGGAATTCGGGTCGTCTCAACGTGGTATCAGAGCTTTGGTTAAGCTTAGTTCTGGAATATAACATTTGAACGAACTCGTCAGAAATAGAACCAGTAGTGTTCTAGGACGGGTAACTCTATACAGATAGGATCGGCAATATCCTAGTATGAGTATAGCAGAATCAGAACAACTCGTTAGAGATGGGGTCAGAAGTGCCTCAGAACGAGTCGAGAGTAATATGTTTTTAAATAACGTATTTGTGAGTATATATATAGTCTAGTTTTAGAAATATAATTTTTGAATATATAAAAGATATCTATTTGAAAGTTAAAAAGGTTAAAAACAATTGGATTGGTTGTTGTGTTGTGTGATTGTAGATTTATCAAACCACTTTCGACTTTGTTCCTTTTCGGGGACGAAAAGTTTTAAGTGGGGGAGATTGTAACGACCCAGAAAATCTGAACCAATTTAAAATTTTTAAATTGGCTAAAATAATGGATTTTAAATATCTAAAATAAATATTTTAAATAATGGAGATGAAAACTGAGTTTGAATCGACATTTGAAAACGAATATAATTAATTATAATTATATATAGAATTGAAATTGGCGCGGTAGTTCGATAATTCGATTTCAAACTTCAATTGAAAATACCGGGTGCAAAACAATCCGGATTTTAGTGAAACCAAAAATATTTAAATCTGTAAGTGAATATCTTTCTAACGAATCCGACCAATCGAAATTTGATAGCGGGAATCAAAAGATATGTCCAGTTGAAAATTCTGAATAGTCACTATGGAATTCAGGCCCTTAAAAATGGACATTTTGCAGATGACCTCGGATTTCGACGAAACCACTTTTGTTGGGTCCGCAGTGTCAAGTTATTGTTAGGTTTCAAATTTCATAATTTTTCTAATCAATATGTGAGCGTGGCAAAAGAAAACGCGTTTGACCAGTTTCTGTTGAATTTAATCGACTGGAAATTGGCCATTTTACAAACGGTCTCAGAATTCTACGAAACTAGTTTTGTTAGGACCGTATCGTCAATACAAAGCTAGAAAATATTTTTCGAGAATTTTTCTAGTTAGTATGTGACCCCGGTAATTTGAAATGTACGTTTAAAATTCAATATAGTGATTTAAATGTAAATTCAACGGAAACTGATTGTGACGATCAAGTCAGCTTGCGATACATATCCCATTGTGTTCGGAATGGGGGTAAAACGCTATGGGCGACAGGCGGTGGGCCTCGTTTCGAGGTCGTATGTAAAAGTCAACTTTTTGAAAAATAGTAATTAAATATATATATTTTATATAAACCCCCCCCCCATTTCCCTCTTCTCTCTCTTCACTTCGCAGATAACAAAAAAAAAAAGAGAGCCCTAAACCTAAATCGCTCGACGGTCGCCGCCTGCCCCACGCCGGCGCCTTCCCTCAGATCGCCAACCGCCCTTCACGATCCCCCCCCTCCTCCGACGCTCGTTTCCTCCAGCGACCCCCCCCCTTTTCTTCTGAAACGCGATACGCAGCAGACATCGCCACCCCCGTTCGAGACCACCCACCTCCACGCAGCCACCGCCGCCTCAGCCCACATTCCGACGAAGACGACGTCCCCCTTTTCGCAGATTGCAGTAAGTTTTTATTTTAAGTTTTAAAGCTGATTTTTTTTAATTAGTTTAAAACTGATTTTCTTTATAGGATTAAAACTGATTTTTATAAACATTTTAAAACTGATTTATTTTAAATAGGATTAAAACTGATTTTTGAAAAAGATTATAAAACTGTTTTTTTTTTTTAGGCATATAAAAACTGATTTTTAAAAAGATTATAAATCTGATTTTTTTTAAAAGATTAAAACTGAATTTTAAAGGGTTAAAACTGTTTTTTAAAGAAGATTAAAAACTGATTTTAAAAAGTATTAAAAACTGATTTTTAAAATGATTTATAAACTAATTTATTTTAAGATTTAAAATAGAAGGAGATTAGAAATTTAAAAAAAGAAAAATCAGATTTTTATATATTGAAAGTCGAAAGAAAAAATCAGATTTTTATATATTGAAAGTCGAAGTAAAAAATCAGATTTTTATATATTGAAAGTCGAAGTAAAAATCAGATTTTTATATATTAAATAGCGAAGTCAAAATTCGATTTTTATATATTGAACAACATAGTAAAAATTCGATTTTTACATATGTAGAGAATAAAGGCAACGAAACGACAGAGTCGTAAAGGCGAAGATTTCTCTAAGTGAAGTTGGATAGCTATTGGTGAGATTTCTGATTTAAAAATATTTTATATGTGTGAAATGAAAGTGAATTGCTATCTATAAATATATATCTATATATATATATACGCCCCCTCGTCCACAAACCATGGACGATATTTATTGATTGAAATTGGTGTGAAAATTGATTGATAGCGAATGGTTGTTTGGGATTGTTTGTGATTGATATTGGTTGATTGTGGTTGAAAAATACCCGCTTGTGATTAAGAAATATTTGGTTGAAACCACATAGGATTAGTTTGTGGAAATGAAATAAATATATACATGCCGCCTGCGTGCGAACTAGATGCATGATCCCTATTGTCAAAAACCGCGAGGTTTTAAGGTAGAGCGAGGAGCCGTACTAGGGACGGTCCCGGTTTAACTACCCTGCCGTTATGCTGACAAAATTTTGAATAATATTCGTGTGTTTGAATTATTTTCATTTGCTTAAACTATATTTATTCATTGTATAGAAAACATTCATGTGTTGAATTGATATTTATTCGTTGATTAGAAATTCATGTGTTGAATGGTATTCATATTTTGAAATAAATTGTTTGATAATAAAAATCACATTTTTTATCTATATATAGAAACTATAGAAAACATTCATGTGTTGAATTGATATTCATTCGTTGATTAGAAATTCTTGTGTTGAATGGTATTCATATTTTGAAACAAATCGTTTGATAATAAAAATCACATTTTTATCTATATACAGAAAATATAGAAAACATTCATGTGTTGAATTGATATTCATTCGTTGATTAGAAATTCATGTGTTGAATGGTATTCATATTTTGAAATAAATCGTTTGATAATAAAAATCACATTTTTATCTATATATAGAAAATATAGAAAACATTCATGTGTTGAATTGATATTCATTCGTTGATTAGAAATTCATGTGTTGAATGGTATTCATATTTTGAAATAAATTGTTTGATAATAAAAATCACATTTTTTCTATATATAAAAACTATAGAAAACATTCATGTGTTGAATTGATATTCATTCGTTGATTAGAAATTCATGTGTTGAATGGTATTCATATTTTGAAATAAATTGTTTGATAATAAAAATCACCTTTTATCGACTATATGAACTGTGTAAAATAATCTCGTTTTAAAAGAAATTGTTTTATGATAAAAATCCCATTTTTATCACCAACTTGAACTATATAGAAAAATAGTGTTTTGAAATGAATTGTTTTACAATAAAAATCACATTTTTATTGTATGCATAAATCGTTGAAATGTGAAGTGTTAAAAATAGCCACTTGTTCAAAATAAACATATATGAGTTGAAATATTCATTAATTAGCTAATGAAATGATTTGCACCTATTTATGTAACATTAGAATGAATGGTGTTTTTAAACCAAACAGAAATCAAATATGAAGTTGAATAGAAAATGATAAATGATAAGAACTGTATATATATGTACATGCATATTCATTGAACAGGTTATAGCAAAGGGGCTAGAGAAGAGGAATAAAATTTTGTGCCCGACAAATAGGTACATATTTACTGCTTTGTTTGGGTGATGATTTTATGAGCCTGTTGGCTAGCCGCTTGGCTTTTTCTTTTTCTTTTTGAGATTAGAAGGACCGGGAACGCTATTTGCGATTTCCCGATGCTCCCGGTGCAGGGGAGGTTATGGCGAAATTTTCCAAAATTTTAAGGTGTTAGAAAAATATTTAAAGTGAAAACGATATGGAAATCATTGAATGAACTATATTTATATAAATATATAAATATAAATAAAATTAAAACGAAACGAAGCCGTGCAGTTCGTATTTTGAAACCGTGATTTCAAACAACTAGTGCGGGAAATCCGACCATTGGATTTTCCCGAAACCTCAACCGTCGGGTTCGCCTTGGAATAATCTTTCCAACGGCACCAACCTTGTAAAAATCCAACGGTTGGATTGTCTGGAATGTTTAATTCAAATCTGAAGAAAAACAGCGCCAGAAGCGATTATATTTATATATATATATAAATATAATTATATATTTAATCGAATAACGACGCTGCAGTTCGTAATTTGAAATCGAAAATTCAAACGATTGTACCGGGAGATCCGACCGTCGGATTTTCCCGAAACTGGAACCGTTGGATTCGTTTTGAAAAGACCTTTCTAATGATGTAAATTTTGTGAAGATCCAACGGTTAGAATTTCAGATATGTGTAAATCAAATCTGAAGAAAAACAGCGCCACGGCCGCTTTATGGCCCGAAGCGTCATTTTGAATAAATTAGCTATTTTAAAATAAATAAAAATAGCGATAAATAGTTATAAAATATCATAAGCGATATGGAATGGAAATAAACTGAATTTGCTTGATTTATGTGATATTTGATGGTTGAATGTGTTTGGTGTGAAAATTACATTAAAGAACAAAATTGATGTTGTCGAATAATTTAACCATTGAAATAAACTGAATTGAAATTCTAAATATACGTGAATTATTTGAGAAGGCCGAGTTAATTCTCATTTCAAATAATTGACCGACGATTGAAAGTCGAAGATAAAGACGGTGGTCGAAGACCGGAGATCTTCACCTCGTTTGGATGGTAACCGAGGTCCTGATTGGGAGGCATCCCGAAATATGGATAATGAGTGGTGATCGTTCAGACGTACGTGGTGATCGATGGGTTTGCGAGGTATTTAGTGCCTCCGGTTTCGTTCAAACCCAGAACGGACTTGTAAATGGACTGTGTGTCCGACATTGGATTTTGTTCTGTGTGATTGATAGCCATCAGTTGCACGGTGTGAATTGCCTGTGTGGCATGCTAAGATGCAGTGATCAGGGCTTCTGTTGAAAAGCAAAGTCTTGTGGTGATGATCAAAGCACCGCCTGTGTGGCGTAGCTTTGTGTATAACGTGAATTCGCGAGCCTCACACCCCGGTATGAACCTAAAACGGGAGAATGACATCAGGGAGGGCATGCGTTTCTTTCTAGCTAGGGTGGTGTCAGTGACCTACCAGCCCTGACATTTATATACTTTTCACCTATGTGGTTGTTGCTGTTGCGAGGCGCCTCGGTTTGATCGGACGATCCGGGTCCGATGGAGTCATTTGTTGGCTCGTTGACGCCCCAAAGGGCGGGGAAACGTATTGTTCAGGCATAATAATCCACATCGGTGGACCGGCCCTGACGATCCAATGCTTGCCTGCGCGCTTGCCTGAGACACGGGCTAGAGCGTCTCGAATTCGGTAAGGACTATCTTTTGCCTTGGTTCATGACAGAAATCAAATTTCCAAATACGACACCGTGCGGTTTTGATTGTATACCTATATATGGCGACAT